>OZ005660.1:133487387-134005430 GCA_963930645.1 Salticus scenicus | reverse complement strand
ATTTATTAAATGTAACTATATTTTAATTAAAGGAAGTGTACCTATAGTCTAAGTATTTGAGTATGTCTTATCATGTCAACGGGTTCATTAATCGAATCTGTAGCTATATAAGTGTAGAAAGTTCTGTGAACGGCTTCGTTCGCTGAATTTATTCTATCTTTTATTGTCTGGGTTTTCCAAATTTTGAATGATTATTATTAATAAACAGTGTTGCCAGACTGAATTTTGCTATTTACCCTCCGACACCTATAAAAATACCCGCAAGTATGATAGTATTACAAAACAATCTTTTCTGTTTAAAAGAGAAATAGTTCCAATAACAATTTGGTTGGAATGCCTAATTCCTTATCATATGATTTAAATTCGGATTGTAATAAATGTGAACGACAAAAAAAACATAAATAATTCTGGAACTGAAACAGAAATAGGAAGCAGAAATTATAACAGTAAGAAAGTTTAAGGATTACAAAAATGTAAACCATGTTAAGTTAATACAAAATAGTCTTGTCATTTTAGAAGAGAGAATGTTTCCAATAATATTTCGTGTAACAACACGTTTTACGCATTCCATTCCATATCATTTAAATTCGGATAGTATTAATTGATGTCGACAAGAGTTAGAAATCCTTTAGTAAACCAGAGATAAGACAAGAGCTTAGTGCTCTTGCGCAGTGGACGGAAAAAAAATGGCGGGCTGATTAAATTTCGTCCAAACTATGGCAACCTGGATTCCTATCCTTGGCGCATAAGCGCAGTATGGGCTATTTATTTGTATGTTTCATAAGTGGTTATGTTTGAAGGTGTTCTAGTGCAGTGGTCGCCAAGTCTATGTTGGCGCTGCAGCTTGCCCTCAGGCGGTCGAAAGTAGCTTTGGACGAATCAGGATTCATTGCCAGCCACGGAGTAAAAAGACAGGAGAAGAAGGTAACGCTGAAATTTTGTGATGTTGTTTTCAAATGTTTACAGGTGGCGCCAGCGTGCAATCCTTCCTTCTCTCCAGCTTCCGCAATGTTATTCAATGGGGAAATGTCTCGTTTTAATTATTTTTTTTAAAAATAATATCAAGCTGAAAAAATTTCGATTGAAAGCAAATTTCATTAAATAAGTATTCTAACCAACATGTTTTTTTTTTTTTAAGAGCCATTTTATACTAATTTTACTTTGAAAGAAAGCTTTTAAAAAATGACGATTCTTATGAACCGAAGCTAGTTAAAACAGATAATTGGGAGGAAGGAGAATGGATGAAATTTTGTAAAGAAAAAAAATAAACTAACTTTAGGTGCAGAAAACACGAACTCGGACTTTATTTTTCTCCTAGGGCTTTTTTTTTTTGTTTTTCTTATGACTATCATAGCCTGTTTTACAACTAGGAACGAAACATTTATTTGAAACATCTGAATTATGCAGTTTTAAGAACTTACAAAGAAATTAAATTGCTTAAAATAAAAATTTTTAAATGTACTCCAGCAAAATTCTATTGAAAACAACAGTATATCCGCGCCGAGGTAGGGAGGAATGACAAGTGGCGCCCTCAATATTTACCAAAAATTTAGATCACAGTTTCGTAGCTTTCTCCCATTGGACCTTCAACTCCTATTAATATTACTCCGTGTTGCCAGCTTTGTCGCATCTCTAGTTTACTGAAGGATTTCTACAAGAGTGGATTGAAAGCGCCATCTAGTGAAGAAAAGATGTACTTGTTTACAAGTAGAAGGGTGTTGAACTGTTCCTTGTTCGCGAAAAGCATTGTTAAATACGCATTACCGGTATTACCAATACAAAATTATAAATTAAATTTTTAATAATCTTTAGCGGCATAAATTTATCGCACATTACATATGTTTTATGACTTTAATTATATTGCACATACATATATTCTTCATTTATGTATTTATATCATATTTGATATAAGTATATGGTATCATATAATCAATATCATATATGGTATTTCATATACTTATACCATATACGATAGAATCTTTGACACAGCTTTCCCGAAAATACGGAAATGCTTAGCATAACATCAACACCTGTTGGGTGATGAACACCATTGTATGTCCAGATGCAATTAAATATGAATTCTTATGAAATTATGCGTGCTAGTTTGTGATATCGCGATCTGTAACTGAAACAGATTGCGCAACCTTTTTATTCAAATTCCACCAATATTTTTAAGAAGTAATATATGATATATATCAGATCCCACCTTTTAATATATTTGGTGGATGTTGAATAAAAAAGTAGCAAAATCTGAGCGGAAGGCATCTAGTGAAGGAGGTTATGGTTGTATAAATAAATAAATAACTCCTTGCCAAATATTTAAGGCTTTCAAAAGCGTATTTTTTTTTTTAGTAAAATATAAAGTTTTTTCAAAAATTTGCCATTATTTTTAAGAGTAAATTATATTTGCTTTATTATTTTTAAATCAATCATTCAAAAACGTTTAAACAAAAATGTAATCAAGAATCTTTGTATTAGCATCACGTATCTAACCAGTAGTTTGAGAATAAAGAAATGAAAAACTGTGTTCAAAGTTTGTTCATGAGTTTGAAAGCGATCATTTTTCTCTAACATGGTCTCATTGAATTCAGAAAAGTTTGATGCATTTTAAAGAGAATTTAAAAAATCTATTTCGATTTTTTCTTTCATTTTTTTAATATACAGGTGCGCATTCAGATAAATTTGTTATGGCACTTAGATATAAAGTTTACATAATAACAAACTAGACATTCGGAACTGAATTACAAGAAAATATAGGATATATCATTTTGATTAATCAATTTTTTCCTTCTTTAAACAGACGGGTAGGCTGCAAAAGATACGTTTTTTAAAATAATTTACAAAATAATAATAATAATAATAATAATAATAATAATATTATGTATATTTACAACAATCTTTCTTATACACTGAAAGTTAAAACTTTAACCCTCAAAAAAAAAAAAAAAAAAAAAAAAAAAAACAATGTCGAACCATTACATGTCGAACTCGAGGTACCTCTAGCTCCAATCTTTACGAATAATATTTTTGTGTTTATTTAACTGCAGAAAAGAGTATTATATGAAAATAGTGCTGCATGAACTTCTCCAGAATACGTCTTCTTCATATGATACATGGATATCAGAGGATTAAGTAATTTATAAATAAGCTAAATACTGTTATAAAAGAAACATATATAGAATATGAAACTTCCCATTCGAAATACAAAGTGACTCAGAAAGCTCTGTGATAAAAAAAAAAAAGATATAAAAAATTACGCATGGCACATATACACACATATAGACAGACAGATAGATAGATAGATTAGCAGTCCATTATCCGACCAATTTAGTCCATGTGTTGCTTGACATTTCAGGAAACAGAAGTGATCAAAGCAATGTCTTTTTTTATCTCTACTTGAGTATCCTGATGTCGTCTATGTTTGAAGTGCACATTCTATCTTTACATAAACACCAAGGAAGCATGACATTGATGTTATGTACTGTGGTGTCCATCTTTAGGGTATTCATTTGTTAGTTTGTGAGAATGTGTGTACATAAAGGAAATCGGAGCGACAAATAAATAAGATAAAGTATCACTGATGGTACAAGTAATTAGAGATTTCGCAAGCTTTGTGGAAAAAAAATTATTATTATTATTATTATTATTATTATTATTATTATTGAAAAAAAAAAAGGTCTAAATTCCTATGTAGTGAGACTAGAAAATAACGAGACTATTGCTGCAAAATATTTTATTTCTAAAAATTTGGAGGGTTTTTTTTTTTATCCTTCAGATGATATGAGGTCGTTTCTGAGTACAGAATTCTGGAAAATATTACAGCAAAAAAGAAAATTAAATTCGGGAAAACTGACTGATACACCACACAAACAAACACTCAAGGAAAAGTAAATTAAGCCAAACCATAAGAAAGAAATTCTGCTACAACAATTCTGCTAACTACGTTAGTAGTCGCTATAGACAACGCCACCTATTACAGATTGCGCACTTTTTATTTAACTCGCATCAATAATTTTAAAAAGTGATGTCATCAACATTTCTTCGATTTTATTCGCATTTTATCTGTATCAAATGCCACTTTTAAAAATTTTTGGTGGCTATTGAATAAAAAAATCTGTCAAAACTGAAGGATGGGCGGCAAATCGACCAACTAGCGACTACTAACGGGATATTGAAAATGTTTATAAAAATTGTCAACAAAGTATACGAGTTTTCCTTAAAATCAGGCTAAGTTCAATCGATTTAGTACCACAAACAAACCCTACAGTAAAGTTTCGTTAGAGCCGATTCCGAGATCCCCAAGACCTTTCGGATAGCTCCTTCTTTTGGTGAACCTCTAGTCTCATCGTTATGTTTTGTCTCTTTAACTTAACATATAATCCTACGGTATACTGCATTCTAAGAATTAAAAAAAAAAAAAAAAAAAAAAAAATGTTTTAAGTTGAAGATATGGTTTTATATCGAACCCTTCTATTCATATAATTTATATTGTAAATATTATTTTAATCAAATAAATGATTTTTTAAACACATTTTTAAATATTCCAACTTACAAGGAAAAATTTTAAAAGGCAGCGTCTTAAAAAAATAAATATATATATATATATATATATATATATATATATATATGTGTGTGTGTGTGTGTGTGTGTGTGTGTGTGTGTGTGTGTGATTCTAGTCTTTATAAAACACCAGAAAAGGAAAAAAAATATATATCGGCTGAAATGAATTACAGCGACCACAAAAAATTATCAAATTTAAGCATTTTCGGCGATTTAACGCTGTTAGGCGATAAGCTGGCACCGAAGAACAGTGTTTTGCTTCTCCGCCAAGTACTCAAAATCAATCGCCTAACTGTGTAAAGTCGCCAAATATGCTTAATTTTAATATTTTTTTGTGGTCGCTGTAATTAATTTCAGCCGATATTGTTTTCACTTTCTGGTGTTTTATGAAGAGTAGAATCACATATATTTTTTTCCAAATTTTTTCAAGACGACTCTTTTTGAATGTTTCTTTGTTAGACTTCAAAAGTTGCAGAACGGAAACTCTTGCGATCTAGATCACGCACCTTCCTCTGCATAAAAATGAAGATTGAACGGGGTGGAATGTGCTGAAACTGAAAATCAACTTCATTGCAATGGGGAACAGAAAACATAAAAGACAAAAAAAAAAAAAAAAAAAAAAAAAAAAAAAAAATGTAAAGAGCTCTGGTACTAATAAAGAAATAAGAAGCACAAGTTATAATAGAAAGAAAGTTCAATGATAGTATTACAAAACAATCTTTTCTGTTTAAAAGAGAAATATTTCCAATAACAATTTGGTTGGAATGCCTAATTCCTTATCATATGATTTAAATTCGGATTGCAATAAATGATGTGAACGACAAAAAAAAACATAAATAATTCTGGAACTGAAACAGAAATAGGAAGCAGAAATTATAACAGTAAGAAAGTTTAAGGATTACAAAAATGTAAACCATGTTAAGTTAATACAAAATAGTCTTGTCATTTTAGAAGAGAGAATGTTTACAATAATATTTCGTGTAACAACACGTTTTACGCATTCCTTTCCATATCATTTAAATTCGGATAGTATTAATTGATGTCGACAAGTTGTTACTCTATTATAATACTAAAAATTCCTCGAGCATTCTCAGTTTATGATGAACAGATTACTGATCTTCCGATGGGCAACGATCTTCTAAAATGAAATACGTTGTTCTACGTTACATACTACAGTGCTTGTACCAACACGATCGTTTAAAATAACTCTATTTTTTTTATCACTGTTTTAGGACCAAAAAATTTTACTGAAACAAGAAACAGAAATATATGAATCTTTATTGGGCTGCCTAATTATTAATAAGTTTTGGACTGCTCGATGTGATAAGCTAACCATAATAAGTAGCCACATAACAAAACAACTAATAATAAAGAAAAAAAAATAACAATGAATGTATGTTACAATAGCTTTTAATAACAAGTTAACCCTGCTGTTCTGTTCGGGTCTATTTGACCCGAAACGTTTTTCAATTCTTTATAAAAAATAACAGTTTAGAAATATTTTCTGACCGTTTTGTCACTTTGTTAGTGTGGGACTCATATAATGCTCCTAAAAACATTTTTAATATATTTATGTAATTTTATTATATTTTTTAAAATGGTACAAATGCAATGTATAGTAAATGGGAACAGAACAGCAGGGTTAACCTAGTTAAATAAATCAATTTAAAAAATGAAAAGCATAATTGAAGTCAGCATAGAATAAAGTTGAATTTATCTCTGAATCCAGCAAAATAAGAAGTATTTTTTAACGTATATATCCATTAAAAAAAAAAAAAAATAGACTCATTACAGAGAAGAACTAAAAGACGAAGAAGGGAAGAAGAGTATAAATCAATTTTGAGGTTTATGTTTAAGGTAAATGCAAATACAATTAGTTATTGATGATAATATGAATTTTTTATTTTTTTAAATATCGAATATTGTTCAATAATAATTAACAATTTGGTATCTTTGAAAATAATTTTTTTATCATATGGGAGATGCTTTTAATGCTTTTTGCGACTGTATTTATTTATTTCTATCATATTTTGAAAAAATTGAAAGTCTCTTTAAGGTAATTTTTGAGCTTCACTTTTTCTGATACTTTCTGTATCGTTTGGATTAGTTTTTTTTTTTTTTTTTTTTTTTTTTTAATTATTATTAAATATTTATTTTTATTTGTCGTGTAATTTTTGTATAAATTTTAATATAGATGTAAATGTCAAAAATTTGAAGGATTTCAAGAAAACTTTTGCCAGTTTTTTTTTTTTTTTCTCTTTTTTTTTTTAAGTATGGTCTTTTATTTGTGTGAGGTTTACATGTCCAAACATTCTAAATAGCGCTCTAAAGTTCCTAATTTCTGAATTTTTTTATTCATAATTTTGAGGAGTGATATTAAATACATATAATGGAATTCGAAGGGATTTGGCAATCGCTACAGTTAAAATTTAGTGATGGATATTAAATAAAAATGTAAGTAATTTTGACAAAATTTACCAGAGAACTGAAATTAAATAGGACCGGCAAAGGATTAAATTTATATTTAGAAAAGTATTTGAGGCAGCCTAAATAAATAACTGTGTTTCCGTAATCACTATTATACAAGTTGGTTTTATTTTATTTTTAAATGCAATTTTTGATAAAGTAATCACCAACTTCTTTTTTTTTTTTTTTTTTTTTTTTTTTTTTTTTTGGGGGGGGGGGGGGATTTAGATAATTAACAAATATCTTTTTGTCTTCATGGCGTTATCCCTCGAGTCACCTGGAAAGACCCAGAATAAGAGATACGTCTAACAGTCGATTAATAATATTACTACTAAATCGAGGCCAAGAAAAAGGCTCAAGTTATATAAATAGTTGAAACAAGAACAGCTACTTACGCGAGCGATGGTTTCTGTTGGTTCGTGAACGTTACACCGAATTGATACCCTTAATAAGTAATGTTGACAAAATATTCTTCAGGCACATTTCTTGAAACCATAGAAGCTTCTGCACATGTTCTGACTAAACAACAAGTCCGATGTTGCAATATGGGTGATAGGCGTGTGATTAAGAGAAAATAAGCCATAAGAGCTGAATGACTGGATATTTTCCAAATCAAAACTTTCCGGTCAATCTGGCACCATGTCTTTCGAATCGCCCTCACTGCTGGTCTTAGGAAGCGTGGTTGCAGTACACGTCCGTTAACTTCTATAGGGAAGTGAATAAAACAATTCTCTTGAAATATATATTTATGAAATATACAATATGCTGTTGAAATGCGCAATACCTCATAAGCACTAGAGCAAAACTTAATGCTAGATGTTTGAGATTAATATAGCAATTTTAATTATGTCTCTGAAATTCCAAATAAAATAAATAAATTAAATTTAAATTTAAAAAATAAAAGAAATTTATACATATACATAATCCTTTTTTTCTATATATTGTATTGCAGTGTAAAATCTTTTATTTTTCAGTGATAATATGGTGCACTAAATTTCATAAAAATTGACGGAGTTTTTATTAAATTTAATCGAAAAATTGAAAGCGTAATGTTTAATTAAAAAATCGCATGAAATTCTTGAACATTCTTAGATACTTCTACTTTAAAGGCAGAAAATGAGTATTTAAAAAAAAAAAAAAATAAAGAAAAAAAATAAATAAATAAACAAATATAATGTTTTTCATCAGAAAAACCATAAAATGCAGGCAGTTATCACTGTAATATTTAAAACTTTTGAACAAATCGAGATATTTAAAAAATTTAAATCCATAATAAAATTTAAGACAGGTATTTTTATGGAGAGTATGATTATAATGTATATTCATTTTTAATATATATGAATTCAGTAAATTGTGTTCTGAAATATTATACCTTGAGATATTAACGCCCACAGACGGACATTACTGTGAAAAGGACAAAAACATTCGATCGCGAAAGTGCTAATTAATATTACGCCATAGCCTCCTAAACTAGATGGCTGTCGCGTGGCTCGGAAACTGTGCAACAGTTGAAGCGGTAGACGGTGCCACCTGGTACAGATTGTGCGATTTTTTTATTCACCTGTCACCAATAATTTTAAGAAGTGATTTATGATATGTACACTGGTACTCATAATTAAAAGGACACCCGTTTTTCTATGTTAACTAAACACTGAACACTATTATTTAAACAAATATATTTTTTATTAATTTGAATTTCAATTATAGACTATATTTAATAAGTTTCATTGTTTTTCTGTCTTAAAAAACTTTAAATACGGTCAGAAAAATGATTTTTCAGGTGTTCATAATTATAAAGACAGCTCGAATATTAGTAATTTTTTTTCAGTTATTCTTTAAATTAATATTTTATGGGGTCTCTTTTTAGGGTGAAACAGTCAGACATTCTCTCTGGTATATATATATATATATATACATTTTTTTCTTTTCTTTTTTTTTTTTTTTTTTTTTTTTAAATATTCAGTTTCAATACCATTTCATACAGCATAGATGATATTTTGAATTCATTTAAACTATTTAAAATTGCTTTCCACTTGCATGCACTTATCTAATATGATAAGTTAAGGTTTTTTCAACTCTTAGGCCACGGGAAAGGCAATACAGAAATTTCTTTCTTCAAACTATTTCCTATTGCTCTAGAATTAGAGCAAAAATGTAAGTCTTGTTGAAAAAAATATTATTACCCCCAAAATCTAATGAAAATCTGAGTTTAATCCACGTTTAAAATTTGCGGATATTCTCATGATGTTCATAATAATAGAAAAAATGACTAAATTCATTCTGCCTCCAGTAGAAACAGGTCCCCAGAGCCCCATAGATCCATCTTTAAAATGCCCGACTGATATCTGCCTTTAAAAGATCTGCTCGGTCTTTCGCTATCTTCAGATCGTGCCAGAAACTGTTAAAACCATTTGGTTAATCAAGAATAAAATGTTTTTCATCCGAAAATGCAACATTTTACCATTTAATATTGCCTTTATTCAACTTTAACACAGACGTTCTTTCCCTCATTAAATGTTATTGATTATTACAGTTTTTTAATTCATTTTAGCATATTATTAATTGTTTTAAATAAAATTGGACTCCAACTTTTCGTTAAAAATTACGAGCAAATTCAGCAACACTCATTATGAGTAGAACAGTAATAGGAATTATGAGTCTTCGATTTCTGTAAAACAACTCCGATTTTGTATCAGATCTCTCTCCTATCGAAGCAGCAGGTCAACGTTTGATCACATTTCCTTCAGCAATTTTAGATCTTCGAATTTCATTAGAAATTCAGCGGATTGAAATTATCCTTCCACTTAAAAAACACCTTTATCATACTTCACTACATGAACGTTCTTTTTTTTCGAGGAATTATCAGTAATGTCCGTTCAAGAAAAGTTGAAGGCTTATATAGAAATTAATCTAGCCCAGTGGTTAACAAATTCGCATGTCAACTGTAATTTATCGGCTAGTAAGTTAAATAAAATGAAAAAATCTTGATTGTCCCTATAATTATGAACATCTAAAAACGTGGAGAAAAAAATATTTTGCATTATTGTTCATTAATTTTGTTTCATATTAAAAAAAGTATAGCAGTTTTGGTTTTTAGAATACTAGATATATTAAGTGCAATCAGCATAATCTTGTTCACAATTATTTTTACATTAGTTATTTCAAAACATAAAGTGTCTTTATAAATATGAGAAGGAGTGTATAATCGACGTTACTTCGGTTTTATTCGCATTTTATATATATCATGTCCCACTTTTAAAAAATTTTGGTGGCTGTTGAATAAAAAAGTCCCTTAATCTGTACCGGGTGGCGCTGCCTACCGCTTCAACTGTTGCCAAGTTTCCGAGCCACGCGACAGGCATCTGGTTTAGGAGGCTATGATTTAGCATAGCTGCCAATATTTTAATTTATTCCGGAATATTTTTAGCTCCGCCTTTCTTTCGCACAACATTCATTTTAGAATAATTTTCTCCAACATGAAAAAATAAGAAAAAGTTACTCTTAATTGAAAGGTGGTATGGATTAAAGGCGGAGCTAAAAGTACTCCGGAATAAATTAAAATATTGTCAGCTATGTATTACGCAGTATTGTTAGCTCTGCCTTTTTTTTTTAGACCAGTATTTTTTTAGAGTATTTTTCGTCTTTTTTAACCGCAATTGTCCTTGAAGAATAGTACTCTACAAATTTACTGCTTTAACAAAAAGGGTAGGACTAGCAACACTACGGAATATTAAAAATTTCGCGACCGTTTGTTTTTGTCTTTTTGAGAGTAATGTCCGCCTGTGGGCACTATTCTCCCAAGTTACAATATTTCAGAACAAAATTTTGTCTATATTCACATTTATAATATAAATAGATATAGATTATAATCATACCTCCTTTAATCAACGTATTTGTATCCATAGAATATTTATTGTACAAATATGAATATTATATATATTTTTAAAAACAAGTAACATACAAATTGCAAAAGAAACGCCCACTGGTGGAGTTACAGATTTTCAAATGACGTGAATCTACGTCAGCGGTCGTGAATGTATTAATTAGGATGTTGGTTATACTCAGGGCATGATTACCCAAGAGGCTCGGGAAGCACAAGCTTCCCCTTTAAAATTTAAGAGGGGCCCCCAAAATGACTAAAAACAGGGTCTTGAATTTTCTGTTTTATATTTTCATAGTGAGATTGAATTTTTCTGAGAAAATTCGCCTAAAGCAATATAAAATACTCACTGTTTCGGGAAAAATCTATTATTTTACCTCAAAAATCTGAATGTTCTTAATTAATAAGTTATACAATTTTAATGTTGTGTGTAGAAAACACCGAGATATATGAATGAAAAAAAAAAATAAGTACAAACACACACTAATTTTTTGTCTATAGCATTTTTAGGCAGATCTGAAAAACAGAGGTTCACTGGCGTCTGTTTCTGGCATTTTTATATTACAATATGTAAAAGGAAAACAAGATTTTCTGAAATGAAAGAGGGCCCCGAAATGATACTGAGCTTCCCCTAACTTCAAAGCTTAATCGGGCCCTGGCTATACTCTGTTATCGGAGATTTTTTAACGAAAGTAAACATAAATGTTTGCTGTTTTATCACTAGAGTTTGCCACGTTTACCCCTGCAGGGATGGAACACGGGCGCAGAATTCATACCACTATCAATGTGAGAAATTTTTCTACCTCTTAAATCAACGTTATTATAGGTAGAGAAATTTCTTGCGCAGATTCCGGTATGAATTCTGCGCCCGTGTTCCATCCCTGCCCCTGCCTTGTAAGCGATTATATTTAGTGACAGCTGGATAAAAAACTGTTCTCTTGGTTCATTGCATTTATCTTTCCTTCCGAGTACTTTATTCCATGCTTTCATTTTCCATAATTCTCATCAAACACCTTCAAGAGGAAAAACACCGCTATGAAATAAACAAGCGTAAAAAGAAGTCAGTCGTTCCCTTGTCAGAGAGAAGCCGTTTGTCTTCAATCGAATGCCAATCATTCAACAGTATAGCCAAGAATCACGTTGCTTTATTTATTTTAGCTATCAGTTCTCAGCGAACAGAGTACAGTGTAGTGTGCTATTGCTGCTGGAAATCAAATTTCACAGGTGGTTTCCCGACACGATTAATCTTTGCATTCTCTTATACGGACAAGGTTTAGTCCGCTTCCTCGAATAATAAAAACTTCGAACAGATCACTGTCTGTTAAAATAATTCACTTTAATATTCTATAATCAAAGTTTAAGAAAATATTTCTGGTGTAAGTTTTTTATTTTTCTTCACTAAGATAAGACATTTCGCTTCGCTAGTTTTTCGAGTGTGACAGAAATAAATTTATAATTATGTTTATTAAAAATAATAATACTAATAATAATAATAGAGATTGAATAATAGTTATGTTTCGGTGGAATTTTCGGTATGTCAAGATTTCTGTGTAAAAGATTTAGTCGACTTAAGCCAAGTAACATATTCTTTTTTTTTTCTATCTAATTTTGAATTTTAAAAAGTTAGAATTATATATACTTCTAAAATTTTGGAATTATTATGAAAACAGATCTGAGGTTAATTTTAAAAATAATACGAATGGATAAAGTTAAAGTGTATTACTGAACTGGTTAAAAATTCGTTAGATCTGCTTGAAAGTACAACCATTTTGTATTTTTGCATTTTAGTTAAATCGCTTACCGATTTCACAATGTCAGGATGCTTTATAAACTCCTTTAAATGAAGGATAGATTCGAAACGGATCTGTAGTTGTTTAATATAGTCCTTGATACTTCTAATTATCTTGTTGTCTCAATGATCATCTTCCTTGAATCATCTGTAAAAATCCAGAGGGATAGATCCGTCAAATAGGCGATAAATAACATTATTATCAGAAATCGAACCCAAGAGAAAACAAAAATCTTAAATTATATAAGCAACGGAAGCAAGAACATGCTGTTAAGTGATCAAGTGACACTGTCGACCCGGATACGGGAAAGCGAAGCAATACGTTCCTAACATGGCTACAAATATTTTTATTTATTCCGGAGTATTTTCAGCCCTTCCTCTGTTTAACTTTACTTTGTTTATAGAAAAATTTTCTCCAATACGTATAAAAATTCGATATAATGAGAATAAAATACTTTTAAATAATAAGTGGTTACTCTTTATGAAATAATGGCGGGCTAAAAGTGATCCAGAATAAAATAAAATGTTGACAACTAGTGTCATAAGCACTATTGCCAAAATACGCCCACTCAGTTTCAAGGCTAGAATGGATAAAAAAAATCTATTTAATTCGACTTTAATTATTTCAGAATTTGTATATTTTCGTAACCGCATGAGGAAACAACAGGGTGAAGAAATCAGGAATTCAATTCCCTATCAGAAAAGAAACAACAAAAGTAATGAAGTTAAAAAACAACACATATAAAAATAAGAAAGCACCACAGAACTGGTGTTTTAAAGAAGCACAAAACTATGAATAAACATCGTAAAACGCAATAAAGTCGAAACATTTGTTTTGGGTCGATAAAACACACGATCCTTCGTCAGGCGAACATAGTAGGCAGGAGAGCTGCAATGAAAAAGATAAAGCACAGAGCCATGAGCAAGATATATAAATAAGAATAAAATATAAATAACAGAATTATGAAATAAAAAAAGAATATATATATATATGATAAAAAAAAAAAAAAAAAAAAAAAAAAAAACGAAATCTAAAAATCTTAAAAATATCAAAATTAAACGATAAGCGAAGTTATGTGAGTAATTTCTAAGCATCAGACAAGAACGGAGTAAAAAAAAAAATATCATTAACAAGATATTTTGAGTTTTTAAATATGTAAAAAATATCATAGATATCCAAAGGGGAAAAGGAGACAGGACAGGATATTGTATAACCTTTGAAAAATCGAAACCAGGAGACCAGGAGTGACAAACAACAGAAGATTTGAAAATCTCTTTGCGAACATTCCGACGGTGCTAATTTTTTCGATATTTCATACTTCTCACAGTTTGACCAATATCACCTCAATTGCAAAACGAACACAGGGCTAAATAAATGCCGGATCAGTTTTCAATAGGGATGGGATCTTTAAGATAAGATAATTTAATTTTGTTTACGGGTTTCAAAATGTCTTTATAACCAAATAGCGAAATATTTTTTAAAAATTTTAAAAGAAAGTGGTGAATAAAAAGTAAAACAACTGGGATGAGATTGTGATCGTTCAATTTCAAAGCAAACCATTTAGGATTCGAGAATTTATATAGAGATTTATCAATAATAGAGGAATTATTGCCTCGAGAGAGAGCAAGTGATTTCAAATAATTAAGTTCTTTCGGATCAGAACAAATGTTTAAGGCACAAAATCATAAGTATAGAAAACACAGATTTTCTGTTGAGGGGCGTATTTAGAGAAAGCATGCGACATCAGAGAGACTCAGAATGGATTTCTAAACATGGTGGTTATAAACCGATGTTTGTCTTTAGATACAAAAACATCGAGGAAAGGTAAAGAGCCTTTTTAATCTCAAAAGTGAATTGAATGCAAAAATGCAAAAATCCTTTTCAATCTCAAAAGTCAATCGAAATATCCAAAGAAAGAAATCTTGAAAAAAAATATATCATCGGGATCAAGAACAAAGTGGCATCAACATACCTAAACCAGTGAGGAAATATATTTACACCGAAAGTTCCTTACTGGTTTAGGTACGTTGAGGTTTCGTTCTTCTTCCCTTTGATATCAATTTTTCCAATTTACTTTATTTGGTCAAATCGATTGACCCATGCATTCAATTCACATTTGAGAGGGAAAAATATTGGTCTTTACTTTTCCTTCATGTTTTTGTGCTAAAAGTCAGGATTAGTTCACAACCAATGTGTTTAGAAAATCATTCTGTATCTCTCTACCACCGCAGGCTCTCACTGACTACGCCCCTCAACAGAAAATGTCTGCTTTCTATACTAATATTTTTTGTGCCTTACACATTTGCCCTTATCCGTCTAGTGTTTCGAAAGGAATTAATTATTTAAATTCATTTGTTCTTTTTCGAGGCTTATCCCTCTATTATCGATAAAGCTCTGTATAAATTCAAGAATCCTAAATATTCTACTTCCAAATTGAACGATCACAATTTTATACCAGTTATTTTGCCTTTTTATTCATCACTTATATATATATATATATATATATATATAGTATCGGGCCCTTGCTTCCTGCAACCGCTGATTCCAAAACTGCTGACTTTCCCTTTGCTGCTGACAGCGAGCTCAGAATCCTAGAGGAAGAACGTAGCTGTGATGTGAGACAGACGCCATTTCCGGAACACACATTTCCATCGATGGGAGCGGAGAGCTCTTGCCGGGAAAGAAATAGTAGACGGTTGACTTTTAAGACGCGTAGGCGCATAGATTTTCTTCTGTGAACGACGAAAGTCCGTTGAAATCATGATCAATTGAAATATTTTTAACCCCTTAACGCGCGGCGTCCTCGCTGCGAGGACGCAAAATTTAAGATAAAGCTGCAAAAATTCATCCCGGAAAATTTGTAGCAAAAATTTATGTTTATAACATATCAGAAAAGGCCGGTTTTTTTAACCTTAAATTTTAAAATTTCTTTTAGTTTAATTTAGTTCATGAATTCCGGTGGCAGTATAATTTAAATGATCTGAATTGTCTTGCGCCGCAAAGGGTTAAATGAAATCAGAAATGAACTGTGTAATCCTTTTTTGATAAAAACTGGGAACTTTGATTATTTGTATATGACTGTTCCAAGTGGCCGTTCAATACTAATTTAAACTATAATCTTGTAAATATTTGTATAAAGTACTTTAATTTTCTATTAAATTTTAAATGATTAATAATTAAGTGAATCATTAGTTTTCTGTTTTAAAAGCCCACACCAGTCGGCCATCCTACAAATCAGAAGTGGGATGGAACGCGAATTTTAATCTAGCGTGAGTTTTGATGGAACGTTGAAAAAAGAACTATTTTTTTAAATTCATTGAACTTTTTAAAATTTTTAACTTTTATAGACTGTGAACTCTTTATTTATTTTTAAACTCTTTTTTTGAACTGTGTTTCTACAAATGAGTGCCGAATTATTTATGGTATGCCGTTCGACAACTATGTGCAGAGCCTGATTAAGGGGGAAGCACACATTATCTCCGCTGTCACCGGAATATTTTTACAATTATTTTTTACTTCATGTCACAGAAATTCCACGCTTTGACGAGGAAATATTTTTTATAAAAAAATGAACAATCCAATTTATTCACCGTTAATAGACACAGGAATTCTTTTATAATAATTTTAATGAGAATTTTGTGTTTATTATAGGAGGAAAGTATTTGTTAAAAAATAACGGTGTAAGTATAAATAATGTGTACTTCAGACTTAATCAGGCTCTGACTATGTGGATTAAACCAAAATTTCAAGTTGGATAAGTGACAGGTCACACTAAGCAACGAAGGATCTGTGGATTCTGCGGAACAGCTACGTATCGTCTAGACAGAGGTTTGAGCAAGAAATTTGCACCTGTGTTATTTCTGTTCTTCTAAGGTACGTGAACTTTTGTTTTGTTGCGTGATGGTCTCATTAGGGGACATTCCTAAAATAGGTATTGCACTACCAGGGATGGAACACGGGCGCAGAATTCATACCACAATCAATGAAAGAAAATTTTCTACTTCTTAAATCAACGATATTATAGGTACAGAAATTTCTTAAACGGATTCCGGTATGAATTCTGCGCCCGTGTTCCATCCCTGCACTAGGGACGGAGAAATATAATAAAATTAAAATTCTGCATCGGTTTCTCTTTAATGACAAAGGTGATCGTAAAAACAGATGCAGAATAAAAAAATTCTCCGGATTTGAGTTTGCCGTTGATGATGAGCATTATATCAAAAAACAAAATTTTGTAGATGATAATTTTACGCTGAACGAGTTAATTGTCATCAGTAATTTATTAATGGAAATAAAGAAGAATTAAGAGACAGGTTATTACTGAAACCATGTAACATTGAAACACTAAAAGAAAACTCCGACAATGATTCGGATGATGATAACTTTGACAATGAATCTAGCAGAGACAGTGGCGTCACGAAAATTGACTCCTCAGTGCAATGCCATAATGATAATGATAATGATAGTGATAATGATGATGATTATAATAAAGCTAAAAATTATAACATTAATTGTGGTAATATTAAGAATTCCGGAACACATGGTGCAGTTATATCGTTCAATGATTTCGAGAACAATATCTCCAAATTTAGCAGTGAGCCGCATGAAAATATAATTGAATGGTTCACTGAATTTGAAGAAATAGCAGATATGTTTAATTTGAAACAATTGCAGAAAATTATTTTTTGTAAACGATCTTTGAGCGGAAACGCTCTGTTATTCATTAAATCTGACAAAGCGCTATTAACGTATAAAAAATTAAAAAATGCGCTCATTGAAGAATTCAAAATTGAAATTAATTCCGCCTCATTGCATGATATATTAAGTAAAAGGAAAATAAGAGGCAATGAGTCTGTTACCGAATATTTCTTTAAAGTTAGGGAATTAAGTAAGAACGGGCACATTGATGATGCCGCAATAATGCACTATATGATCCAAGGAATTAATGACAGATCTGAGAACAAGATTATGTTATATGGGGCTAGAAATCTTCATGATTTCAAAGAGAAAATTAAATTGTACGAAGTATTTAAGAGACATAGTGATAAAAATAAATTTATATTTGATAAAGTAGATAATACAAAACTGAAAACCGTAAGATATAATGTACATGAAAATTTAGTCCTAAAAGTGAAGTAAACAAACTTTGTTATAATTGTGGAGATAGAAACAATTTGTAAAGAGACTGCCCTCATAGAGAAAAAAGTTTTAAGTGTTTTTCATGTAAACAATTTGGGCATAAGAGCTCGAAATGTCCGGGTTCAAAACCCGAAATTAAGGCATTGTGTATTGGCGTAAATCAAAACATGAACAAAACTATACAAATAAACAATGTAAATTTTACCGGTATTATCGATACGGGGAGTGAAGCAAGACTGTTGCGAAAGAATGCTTTTGATAAATTGATTGTTAATAGATTAAATATTATGAGTACCACTTTGAAGGGGATCGGGTAAAGTTCCATAAAGCCGTTAGGCTCATTTGATGCTGATTTAAAAGTTGATAATTTTGAAAGTAAAACTAATATTTATGTTGGAAACAATGCTGTAATACCCCATGACGTATTCATCGGAATGAATGTGTTAATGTTAAGTGAGACGACGATAAATTCACTTGAAATAAACTTAGTAACAGTTCTTCCAGTAAATGCTTATAAAAAAGAAATTAAGACGAATGTTGTTATTGATGCTCCCATTAACTGTAAAAATAAAATTTCTGAGAAATACCCAGAAATAAATGAAACATTAATTAGTGTCAGAAAATGTAAAAATAAAACCTCTCAACCTGTTATATTGTCTAAAAAATCATTAGAATCTTCCGAAAAAGCCGTGAGTGAAAATGATGAAGACGATGAAAATGACGAAAGTGATGACGATAAGAAGATGCTTTTAAAGGACGATGATGGTAAAGATGATGACAATGAGGAAGAGGAGGAGCCTCGACGAAAGAAACAAAGCCAGACAAATATTTTCCAAATAGATGATGATAGTAAGGAAGAGGAGGAGCCTAGAGGAAAGGAACGAAGTCAGACGAATATTTCCCAAATGAGATCGCAAAATCAAGAAAACACTTCTTCGAAGAAAGACGAAAAACGAATCCTACTCGAAAAAATTTCGCAGTTAGCAGAAGAGCTGAAAGAGTTGAAAGAAAAAATTGAGAAAAATTCCAAACTCCTTAAAAGAAAGAAATTGAGAAAAAAGCCATTGACGATAGATTCCACTGATTGTAAAAGACAGAATATCCCAAAAGAAGAGACTGCCGGTATAAATTTGAGAAAATTATTCATTCCGTCACTTCCATTGAAGACTACAATTACTGAAATAGCGGCATTCTTTCCCAAAGCTGTGCAAATCCAGTTAGAAGTTTTCCCTGCACATAAGAGTGCTTCTATAAACTTTATGACCGAACAAGATGCTGCAGAAGCCTTAAAAGACACTAAAACCGAAAATGATCAATTAGAGGTTCTTGAGTTCGAATCCCAAATTAACTTTGAGTCCCAGAGTAAACATTTGCGTACACATTTAAAAGAAAAATTTGCCAAAGATAAAGAGAAAAATAAAGCAAAATATAACTTGCGTAGACAACCACCAAAAACTGTTGAAATAGGCGATCAAGTTGCCATTAAACCAAAACAGAAGTACTTTTGTAACTGTAATACTGCGAAAATAGAAAAAAAAAATGAAAATACTTGTGATATGATTAGAGATCATGAAGGCCCCCATTGCGCATCCACTCATGCCAAATTCCTCAAACGAGGGATCACTTAACTTAAAAAAAAAAAAAAAAAAAAAAAAAAAAAAGAAGAATATCAAATTTGTATCTGTACTGTAAATAAGTTTGTTATTATTTTGTGTTGCTTTTGTGTTTGTTTTTCTTTTTGTATCTTTCAGTGTGGCCATCTGGAGGACCAGTCGACGCAGGATGGCCGAGAATATAGTACCATATAAAGCTTTTGCCAAGTGTTAGCATTTTAATCTCTAAAGAGTAACATGGTACGGGTTCGCTGCATGTGACCATATCATAGAGTGATGCAAACATTTTAATTTATTTCGGAGCATTTTTAGCCCCGACTTAATTTCACACCATTTTTTAAGAGTTTAATTAAAAATGCATTAAACGCTAGCAAACACTTTCAAACACATTTATATTTATTAAAATTTAATTTACGAAATATACAAAGCTTTCGGCTGTGAATTTTCATGGCATTTTCGGGACATACAATTGATAAATGATAGTAAAAAACACACACATATATATATATATATGCTTTTTACTATCATTTATGGATGTTTTTTACTATCATTTTTAGATGGTGGTTTTCTACTATCATTTATCAACTGTATGTCCTGGAGATGGCATGAATATTATTATTTCAGTTTGCTCAAAATAAAAGCTAATCTATAAGGGGTTTTACTCATTCACATTTTTATTTTGTTTCAATTAATGCCCACTGATATTACAATGTTTTTCCCTTATTGTAAATAAATATTGATTAAATCAACTAACATCTTTTTTTTTTAGATGAACTTAACTTCTGCTTATTATCCTTATTATTCTTAGTACTTGAACAAAATCGGGTTCCCACTGCCCTAATTTTTTTCAAGGACTTTTACACTAGTACTATCTAAAAATAAATTCCTTCTTAAGTGTACACTGTATATTTAAGAATAAATTTATTTTAAACTTATTCTGGTGCAAGAGTCCTTGAAAAAAGGCGTGGTCGTAGAAATTCTGTCTATCTCTCGTAACGTTTTCAATTTACATGATATTTGTTTGGGATTTTCGTATAAGTTGCTCAATATCTTTGGTCATTAAATTATGCAAATAAATTTCTATAAAACTTGCGCATGCGTAGTAAAAAATTAGTTAGCAAAAGTGCTTGTATTTCATAAGATATTTAATATTTAATTCTGAATGTTGTGTGCTGTGTATAATGATGTATGTCGTATTTTTTGAAAATGGCTTTGCACTGGGTTTAACATCCCATGTGTTATAATTTAAAAGAGGATTGCTTTTGCAATTTTTAAAAAAAACTAATATATTTTCAGGAATATATGTGGTAGCCTGATTAGATTTCATACAGATAATAAAAAAAGTTCTCATAGTCGCAGGGGCAGGCTACAGCCAAAGCGCATTTAAAGCATTCGTCACACAGGGTGATTCAAAACACCTTGATTTTTGTTTATTTTTTTTACTGGTCCCGTTTCTTTTTCCAGAAACAACTTTTACTGAAAAATATGAGGTATAATACGTTATTTACACTACCAATTTTTCAAGGTGGTTCCTAAAGAACGTTTGAAAATACTTGTCAAACTTAAAAATGAGAAAGTGTTCACAAAAGGCTGCTGTAATAGTAGTCAAACCCTCACATGCAAGGTGTTTATTTACACAGGTGCCTAGTTTTTTTCTCATTCCAGTTCCACACTTGGCGAAAATCGCATTGTTTCGCGAAAAAATGTCAATTTGTTCTGTACATTATAATTATACTATATATATATATTACCTAGATATACTTCAGGGTCAAGCATGTGACGTTTTAGCAACCACTCGCGTGCATTCACGTTATTTTATAATCTGTACCATTTCCAGTGGACGTTTCTTTTTCAATCTTTCTCATGCATATTATAAATATATATATATTTACAATTGAAATAGTATTGATACAAAAACTTTAATTAGAAAAAGTATAATTATAATTTTTTTTTTCATATCGATAACGTTTTTCACAAATAATCTAGCTTGAGAAAGTAGACGGTACTTGCTATCAAAAGAAGAAAAAACCTGCATCTGCGAAAATATTAACACACTGAGCATGTTATCAGAGCGCTCGTCCTGAAAAGATTAAAGATTGGCAATTCTTTTATGTACAATTACTACTCGAATTATCACGCCAAACCAAATGGTGGTCGAGAATCACCTCTTGAGTTCTTGTGTCAAATCGAGTGTCGACAGAGAGTCACCTGTTGAGTTTCTGTATCAAAATAAGTGGTGACCGAGTGCAAAGGGTTGAAATACTCATACTTCTAAATATTTAAGAGGATCACTTTTACCATATTTAAAAACATTTACTAAGTTCGGATGACATGGTGCCTTCAGATCCTTGGTGTATAAATCGAATTCCGAACAAGATACTAACGACATTGTTATCTTCAACCTGTTTACTGAAGATACAAATACAGTAAGGTAACGATGGATATATCAGAACACTGCCTCATGTATGGTTAGCGTGTCCGAATGTTAAACCCACGTACTCGATTGCAGGACACAACACTGCCTTAAAAAAGGTCAATCGACCATTAACAATGAAATATTTTATATACTAAATACTTGTAATAAATTCTGGTATAAATATATATATATACTGTTTCTAGGAAATAACAGTAAATACATTGCTCTGCATTAAAGTTGCCCCTAAAATACCATTCTTGCAGATTCTTATGCAAAATGACCTCCTAAATCCGAATATTACGCCCATTTTGCCCTTATGACTCACCATTTTTATGAGACGGCCCCCTATTTTTATCATTTTTCGGTAATTTTATGGCTATAAATTTTATTTTTTTATTGAGGTTGGAAATTATTTTAATCCTTACAGGGGCATTGGTGTATACTTTATACCACCTAATTTCTGTTCTCAACTGCAAAAATTCATCCTAGAAATTTTACATAAAATTTTATTTTTTTTAGCTTACCTGAAAACATCCATTTATTACTTTTCTTCTAATCTTGATCTCAGACTCTGGTGGCATTTGATTTTAAATACCTTAAATTCATTGCCACTGAAGGGGTTAACCGTGAAATATCTTCTGAAGGGTACAGAGTTGGAATATTTTAAAACAAGAACATTTGCGGCAAGAGGAAAATTTAGGTGGAATTTGCCACACAAATTATGTATTACATTTCATATATATATAATATATATATATATATATATATTATTACTATTATTATTATTATTATTATTATTATTATTATAAATGTTATTTATTAAACATTATATATATTTTTTCGGTTTTAAGTATTTAATGATTTTTCATTCTCCAAATCAAATTGATGGCCATAAAATTGCATAACAGTGATAAAAATTGGGGGATGGGGTGGTGTCCCAAGAAAACGGTGGGTGATATTCTGATCATGTGGGATGAAGTGGCAGTCATATTCGGATTCAAGAGGTCATTTTTCATAAGAATCCGCAAGAATGGTATCAGGACTCTTTTTTTTTTTTTTTTTTTTTTTTTTTTTTTGCGGCGCAGTCATATCTGTATAACTTATATCTTTAAAATTAAACTTTTAATGTCACATATTATTATTGTGTGAGCTTGATGAATGTAATACAATTAATATATTTACTAAATATACTCGTTCATAAACTTATGTTAATTTAAAAGCAGTGAAATTGAAGCAAATTTTTTTACGGAATGAAAACTACAAAAAAAAAAAAAAAAAAAAAAGATCATTTTACAATGTTTAATAAAGTCAGTTATGCTTATAAAACTAAATAAAACAATATTTATTATTAGAATTATTTAAACACATACTTGTAAAAATTTCACAATTAACAGCTACGAAAACATTGTCGATCAACTTTCACCTCTGACTTTGAGAAACACATCAACTGATTGCAGAGCTGCCAACCTAATTCGGCAAATTGTTAGTACCGCCCCTTTTCCTACACCAGTCATTTCTTAGAGTTTTTTCCTTCTTAATTCATCGCAAATATATTTGAAGAAAATAACTTAAGTGGTGTAGAAAAAGGGGCGGTACTAACAATTTGCCGGACTTGGTTGGCAGCTCTGTGACAGATATTTTCGTTATTTATTAGAATTAATTATGTATTGAGCAAAAGAGAGTTTAAAGAGCTAAACATTCCTTCCAATTTCTGGCCTTCTATATTTTATTTTTCTCAAAAAGAACTTTTTTTTTATCTCTCTCACCCTCGCTTTCCTCGATTTTTTTTTTTTTTTAAGTAGGGTCGGGTGTGGGTTAATATGTGGAACTGATGGCGGATTCTTTTAAAGTTTTCGGAATAATTTAAAATAAACTTCCGTGTTTTTCGAAGAGAATCATCCTTAGAAGAGATTCCATTTCTAAGAGAAACACCCATCTAGGGTGCCTAGAATGGTATAGGTTGCCTACTACTTCAGTTACTTTTGTTAATGTAAACAACGATTAATTCTGGCCCTAAGTGTACATTATAAATGTGATTGTTTACTCGAATTTACTAGCGAACATTTAAATTGAAATGTAAAATATGTTAGATATTCGCTAAATATTTCAATCAAATAATAACATCTACAGTGTTCGCTTAGTACCAGAATTAATAAATGCAAAAATATTTTTTTAATCGACCATCTGATGTTGTAAAAAAAAAAAAAAAAAAAAAAAAATGCAATGATATAAAGTAAAATAAAACAATGTCTCGTGTATTGCAAAATCATGTAAGCGCATTTCGAGATTTTTCGCAAAAAAATTATAATTTTAACAAAATATTTTTGTAATGGTTTTAAAATGTAATATGTAACTAAAATTCAAGTAATATTATAACATTTAGAAACGAACAAATATAATATACTATAACTTGTTCTAACCACATAATAAATCAAAGCAAATTAGTTCATAGATTTTCTCTTGATCCAAAATGAATGAAAAATTGAATGTAGATTTCAATAATTACATAAATTGTAAAAAATAGTCACAAAATACTGTTTTTTTTAAACTAAATGTAAAATTATTATTTACCAAAAAATGCGCAAAATATTAATATACATATATAAATATGTATATTAATTTTTTAATTCATATTGAAAATACGAATTTGTTTAAGCTTCATTTCTTTTTTAATTTAAATATGACCCATCGCGCGTTAAACCAAATTCTGTTCGAGCTTGCGCAGTTTCAGCCAGAGTATTTCTTCATCCTGAGCACCAATTCACCTTGTCATTGATAAGTGACGTTATCATGATGTAACCAGACCTTCATTGTGGTGAATACGCTAAATACTACTCGCTTTGGAGAAAGTGTACTTCCAAAGAGTACCTACTGCGGCACTACCTGTCGAAGAAAACTGTTAAAAATACTTACACGTAGGGACGAAACACTACAGTTAACAACACTGTTTTCAAGCTCCAAGATATTTAAAGTCAACATGGTAAAGTATCAGATAATTACTATCAGACAAAAATTTCGAGTGTGACATTAGAAAAGGACATAATATACTGTTGACCTAATATGAAATTTTCCAAACTTAATTACAAAGCTATAAATACCAGAGAAAAAAATATATAAAATAAAGGTAATAGTAATAACAATGATAATACTAAACATAAAAAAATAAATAAGATGTAAAATTTGGAATAATTGAATAATTATATTCTAAAACAACATACTTTTTCCAGGAAATGCAAAATCGCGCACTATCCCTAGAATATTGATAACATTTGGAAAATTATGATAATTTAATTAGAGGTTTTTCCATATTCTTTAAATCAGAAACTTATAATATCTAGTACAAAACAAATATTTTAACTGTTACATTCGAAAAATCATATGCTATCCATTTAAAAAATCTCTTAAACAAATTATTCATAGTCTTTTTCTGTAGCTAAAATATCATTTATGTTAGAATAATTTCCAATGTTTAAGGAATTATTAAATAAAAATACAATTTTTACGTACGCATTTCTTACATTAGATACGAGGGGAAAAAAGGAAGACAGATAGACTTGGGAAAGTAAAATAGGAAAAATGGGTTGGGTACAAAATCTCGCGGGACAAAATCTCGCGAGGACAAAATATCGCCGATGTAAATGAATACAAAGTAAAATTAATTGGTAATTATTAGTAATGTAAAATTTCATGACAACACATACTTTAGTCAGAGCACTGACATTCTGACAAACCTACAACAAAATTTTTTATAATTTTACTTAAAATAGTTTAAAGACTATATTTATTAACTTTTGTCAAAATTAGTCATAATGAATTCAATCGTGCTTATTAATTTTAAAATTTTTAATTCAAGTTTGTGAACAGTGTTCAGCTTTAATGTCACCAGTGATGTACACGATTTTTAAAATGTATTTTGAATAGTGAAAAGCAAAAGATAAAATAACTTAAAAATAAACATAGATAAAATAATGAAATTCAACTCTATGATTTATTTAATTATTTAAATATTTATTTTAATTAATTAATTAATATTTATAAGACCCTGTAGCCCGCTCCAGAGATCACACGTGACACAAAAACAACTTTTTAAATAGATCATACTATTTTTTTGACGCGATATTTTGTCCGGCGAGATTTTGTCCCGCGATATTATGCCCGGATCCCAGGAAAAAATTACCAATCATAAAAGGAAAAAGAAAACAAACTAGTGGATCTGCAAATAAGGAGCCCCAACGTCCCGTTTGCATTACTCATTACTGAGTTCATGATTTTTATGTATTCCAGATTCTTTTTAATAACCATTAATGCATACATACACACACACTTATATATATGTATGTATGTACGTAAATGATTAATCCAATATATGACCAAATACGTCTTTGCGAGGGAAAGACGATCCCGTAAACATCCCGTTACATCCATCTGCTTATGTATATATATATATATATATATTTAAATATCCTATTGAAAAAAAAATTAACTCAAAACTCATATTTAAACATAAAATTCAAGAATAAAAAAAGTCAACAAAAACTTAACGAAATCAATAAACAAACTAAAACCAAATAATGTACGAAAAATATCTTTAACATAAACCAAAATTAAGAATGAAACAGATCGAAATTAATATTAATGAAACTGAGCGAAATTAAAATTAATATGGAGACAGGCGGCATGGCTTACAACATGCACTAAAGGGTTAAACTAGTTCTACGCATGCAACATTCCCTTTACCTGTCAAGACCAAATGAAAAAAACTCATGAAACGAATTATCTAAACCATCCTTTCTTTCCAACAACATTTTCAGCTCAGTACTCCTTTTAAACTGATTTTCGAATCGGTACGTCATACTTTTCACTAAACCTCTATGGAAACCCTGCGCTATGCTCTGACGACACCATTTTACCATATCCCCAAACGCCTTTTCCAAGTCTGAATTTAATCTAGCTATATATATATATATATATATATATATATATGTGTGTGTGTGTGAATGAGTTCATATATAGCGCTTGAGTGTGTGTGTATTTTTTCATGTTACTCATAACTTTTTTTAAATTCTTTTAACGTATAAATTATTGCACAAAACTTGACGTAAGATTAACACGTAACATTTCGAAATATTTTTTATGTAGCTCTGCTAACTGATAACCAATTTTGAATGAACCATTTTCTATAGAAATCACGCTTTTAAATTTCCTAATAACATACGATAATTTTATCATACCGAATGAAGTGTAACTACTTTAAAATGCATTTAAAAGAAATTCAGTCTATATACCTTAACGGAACGAAATTCTTTTGAGAGTCCCTATATTAAGCTACAAATAATTTTAACACAAATAAAAACTATACAGTTGATTTCATGTAACGTATAAATATCAGTACCCAACTTGACATCAATTAAATGTGGATAATTAGAAGTCTATGTACACAGAAAAAAAATGTTTTTAAGTACCTTAAAAATGCAGTAATCCTTCCTCCTTCGTTATATTAGGCCTCATTATATCAATCATTCGGGTAAATTTTTTGTCCCCCCGATAGGCGCGTTATAAACAATGGGCTGCACTATAAATATATATTATATAAATATATACATGTATACAGAGACACAGACATTATAAATTATTATAATAACATTTATAGTTATTTAAATTGAGGATTGGTAATAAGAAAATTAATTTGAAAACGAAAACTGTATTTAATTTCACTATTGTGTATGCGTTGCATAGCGTACCACTTTCAATATCGGGCTAGGGCGGGCTCGGATCACACAAAATTTTTCGGGCTCGGACGGGCTGCCAAAATAGAGCCCGAACTCACCTGTAATGCCACACCCATTTGATAATTAGACATCATGGAGAAAATATTTTACGTAACATTTGACTGAAAATTTTATATAATACAGTTATTTAAAATTAATGTTCGTGTTAAATATTTTTATTAATATTATGGCTTAGTAGTAATAACATATTTTTTGGTATTTGATTGGTTGGGTATAACGCAGAGATGTCAAGTTATTACGGATTGTCCGTAATCTTAATACCGGATATTTTTTAAAGTATTATTTTGAAATAATTATCTGCAGTTTAAAGGGAAAAGTTTCACATTTTCTTTATTGATGTATGGAATTGATTTTTCGTTTGTTGTAACTTGGCATATTTATATATCGTCGCGCTAGTACTGCATAATTCATAATTGGCGAGTGTGTGGGACCCCCTAAAGAAGTTACATATTTTTAAAATATATGTTAAAGAAACATTACTTTATTCGTCATGATTTTTTTAATTAAGAATTTCAAACATTTTGATAAATTCAGTTTTAATAACCATGAGTTCTACTTTAATATTGTAATATTTAAGTGGAATTTTCTTTCCGAAACAGTGTTTATTGATATGTAAAATGTAGCAAAGTACTTCCATCAATTACAGTCATTAATAAAGAACAATAAGCTTAATTTTGGGTAGCTCTGTATATTGTTTAACTACATACACATCATATTGTGTACTTAAATTTAGTTCTATATAAAAAAAAAAAAAATCTGAAATACTCTTTAAGCAATTTTCAAGTATATCACCAATATCTCCAGATAATTTCGGTAGCCCTGTAAACAAATGATGAATGAATTCAATACCATAATCTACATAAAACATGTTTCTATAATACCAATATATATATTCTCTTCAGTTTTGTGTAGGGCAACCGTTACATTTACTAAAAATTCCGAACATAAACATAATATATTTAAATTCTCTTGATTGTCCCTGTACACAAACCTGCACACACACATACACACACAGAGTTTATCTCTTTAAACATGAGTTTCGGACTCAGGGGGCTTAAAACGTATAAATATGATAAAAATTAGAATTTGAAAAAATGACCCAAATGCAATACTTGTTCTGCGGTCTAATCATATGTATAACGAATGTAGAAAATTCGTAACAGTTTATCATTTTTTCTTTGATATTTTACTTTTGCTATATCGCATCATAACCTAGTTCATAACTTCCAGCTCTTACGAATTCTAGTATCTGGAATAGAGTTTAAATGCCGATTATATGTTAAACAACCAATTAAAGTACGGAAGCGTTTAAAGACCTCTGGTTAGAATCAAGTATTGGCTTGTCACATAGATTCAAATTGCAGATTTCATCATGCAAAATTTGCCTAATAAACTTGTGACCAGGGGTTGTGTACCGTTTTATCAGGACAATGTCAGAAATAAATATATTAAATTTTATTGCTACCACTATTTTAATGCAAGTATATCTGCCCTGTATAATTATGGCACATTGCTGTGCAACAAACCTTCGTATAACGCGGTTCCAGAAAACACCAATTTGTATAACGCGGCAAAAAGATTGCTACTAGTTCACATACAGCGCGATAAACGATCCCGTATAACGCGTCTGATATATTTAACTTTTTTATATAATGATTCAAATCTTTCATTCCTTTAAAGAAGTACAAAGTGTAACGTACGACTTACATTTTTTCTTCCTAAATACAGTTTATGTTTTTTATATTGTTGTCTACCTTAATAAAAATAAAATAGTTTATATTAAGTCAGTTTATGCGTTGATATTTAAGTAACTTGAAGCGTATGAACCCAAAAATAATCAAGTACAAAAATTTGGTTGGAAGATTAAAACAAGAAAGAAAAACCATGCAGTACGCATTGATTAGTAACACTTTCCAACTGTACGTAATTGTTGTATCGAATAACTTTTAATATTCTTTGCCTACGTATGGGTAAATTTTCTTTGCAAATAACTTTTTAACTAATACATATTTTTAAATTCTGTTTTCACATTCAGAAAATTCCCAACTGTTAAATTGTCGGATCTTTTTTAATTTTTTTTTTTTTTTTTTTAATTTTTAATATTTTATTTTGAAATTGCAAAATGAAAAAATTTCACATATTGAAAATTCATATTTTGCAGCTTCAAAATAAAAATAAAAAAACTAAAAAAAATATTTTTAAAAAAAAAGGTCCGGCAATTTCACAGCTGGGAATTTTCAGACAGTGAAAACAGAATTTAAAAATATGCATCAGTTAATAAGTTATTTGTAAAGAAAAATTTTCCATAGAATAACATTAGTTTCGGCTTCCTGCGGTGGTGAGTGAAGAGGGTCCTTAATTCATTCCGGATTATTCTTAGCCCTACCTTTATTCCATACCATTTTTTTTTTTTTTACAGTAATTTTTTTCTTATTTTATCAAAGTTATACATTAAAGAAAATTGTCTATAAATAAAGTGGTGCGAAATGAAGGCGGGGCTGAAAATACTCCTGAAAAAATTAAAATGTTTGTATCTATGCCTACATCACTGAACGATAAATAAAGTAAGCAATCACATTAAAAGCATAAAATTAATAATATTTAATGCTTTAAAAAAGTACTACCTGCTAGACAAAATTTTAAAATCTTTAGCATCTTTTAAGTTAAATTTATAAATATAATATACGAGGGAAATGTGAAAAGTTTTCAGCGTGACGAATTCTACGATTTTCAAAGGCGGGGATTAAAGTGCTCCGAAATAAATTGAAATGTTGGCAACTTTGAAATATATGGGTAAGGAACACACGCACACACACACACACACACACATATATATATGAGAGTATGAATTTCAAACTCAAATATTTAATTAAAAATTTACATTTCAAATATGCAAATAAATACCTAAAAATCTGTGATTGTCAAAACAAATTTTAGAATATTTAATCAATTTTTTACACTTAAATATACAATTTATAAAGACAATATATAAGTAAACGGATAACAATTACCAGATTATTTCCATCACCACTAAACCCTATGTCCAGCAAGTATTTAATAGGCTTAAGTATAATAACATTAAATGCCATAAAAAAGCTACCGGCTGCATTGAATTCTTAGATTATAAACATTTTTAGATTTTATCAATACATAAAAAGGTTTTATGAGATGTGTGAAATATGCAATTATAGTAAAATTTAAAATTGAAGCAATAATAGATTAATAATAAGAGAATACACTGTAAAAAAATGTTGTAAAATTACAACGAATATCCCTCATCTTGTGATGTGATAAAATCACGCATTCGTGCTGTAAAAAATTTTCAAGCAAAACGTGCTGTTTTTTTACATTCACTATGGCGTCAAAGAGTCATGTGACACAGATACGCCAATGACCTTCAAACATGAACTAAAACTTTTAAATGTTTGTTATGTTACGCCACACCTTTTTCTATCATAAACGGAAAACGCAAAAAATGGAGGAACGAAGCCACGATTAGGATTCATATTATGACCAATACAAAATGTTAAGTAACAAGTAAGTTATAATTGTTTTAATTTTGATTTTATTTCTTCTCTTTTTTAATTCTGTCAATATAAGTTTCATAAGTGTCTGCGTTTTATTAATAAAATCAAATTTTAATTAAAAGCTATGTCTCATGAAATTGTATTTTGAATTATGAGCATTAAAATTTCCAACACAATAATTATTTCCTCCCAAAATAAAACTATTAAACTCCAACATTTTCAGACTAATTTATTTTTAAAATGATTTAAATTTCTATTACCTATTGATGATGAAAAATGATGCATTAGTTTTTAATTCTGAAAAATATGGCATTTAAAATAGAACATTATTTAATAAATATTTAATATGAAATTTTTCTACGTTTTTTAGTATTTCATTACTTTTTTGTTTTGTTTTGTTTCTTTCAAGTTTCCTTTATAAATTGTATGAATTATGATTATATTTTAATTTTTAAATTTTGTTCGCTTTTTCAGATAATTCCGTTGTAGTTTGTTACGTAGAATATATTGATAAAGTTTTTATTTCTTGTTTATTTTGTAAAATAAATATATTTGCTAAAATTGTACAGATATGCTAGAAAATGTAGTTTAATAAAGCATTGGAAAACGGTCATTTTAATTTTCACGTGTTCTAAAAAATATTAATTATAAGTTTTAATTATTTGATGTACTTGTTAAATATAATGCTTCTGATTTGACTAATTTTTTAATATATCTTTAGTGAATTAAAAATTTATGCATTATTATTATTATTATTATTATTTAATATTTAATATTAATAGCAATATAAGTTGTTAATAAAAAACTTTTTTATTATTATTATTTAAATGGTTTAAAATTTTTACTTTGAAACGAAGTCGTTACTGTATTATAATTCTAATATTAATTCATAAAATAGAATTTATTGAAAGCTTTAAAGGTATTATATTTCATGTTAAAAATTCATAACCTTTCCATTCCAAACTTATATTGACAGAATAATAAAGATGAAATAAATAAAAAATTAAAACAAAATAACTTAAATAAAGATTAAAATACATACAGATTAAGATAAATAAATAAATAAAAATGAAATAAAAAAGAAAACAAATATAGTCCCCCCCCCTCCTTTTTTTTTTTTTTTTTTTTTTTTTTTTTTTTGAATGAAAAAAAATAAATACAACACAGCGTGTTGTAAAATTAAAACAGCCTCTTTGAAAATTCAAGCACGCATTTATTTACATCATACTTGAAATTTAACGCACATGGTGTTGGCGATTTTTTTACCCGCACATTGTGATGTAATCTAGCATGTTCATTTTTTACAGTGTAGGTCGATAAGTATATAATAGAGATTTCCTTTTGCTGTTATGTTAATCTTATTTGTACAAAAAACTTTTTACTGACCTCGTAATAAGTATCGAGTTTAAAGTTTATTTGTGAAGGAAAATAAGCGCCTTAATTGTTATGTGCAGGAAAAAAATGAAAATGGAATATGTACTTTTAAAATTAAATGAAATAATGATAATATATTATATTATAAAGTAAGAAACAGCAAAAAAAATGTCCCCCTTCCCCATCTAATGTCCGTAAATTATCGGAGAAACATGCGGCTGGTGCCGATGGATTTGTAATAACGTCTATTTTATAATGGTACAGGGATGGAACACGGGAGCAGAATTTATATCACTATCAATGTAAGAAATTTTTCTTCTTCTTAAATCAAGGATATTATAGTTAGAGAAATTTCTTAAAAAAATACCGGTATGAATTCTGCGCCCGTGTTCCATCCCTGATGGTATAGTAAAATTTTGCGTAAGGGGTCATCTACATAACAAAACAGGCATCAACTTAATTTTTTTCAATGACAACCCCTATTTTTGATATTATATTCAATTTTCTGAGATCAAGGCGGTTCGGAAAAAGTACTATTTATATTAGGGATGTACCTGATAGTCAAAAACTGCGATCCGTGGATACGGATATAAATACGGATATCAGTTTTTAAGCCGGGAATTAAAAAATAAAATAAAGTAAAACGATTACATAATAATTAAAAATCAATGAAAAATATACATGGCGCCACTATCCATTTTTCGAATTATTTTATTAGAGTAATTTTACCTGTCACAATTTTAATATGGTAAAATAAAAATTTAAATTACTCAGAAGAAACTTTGTTTTCCAAATACAATTAGAAAACTCTTTCAAATATTCATATTCATGTGTTCTCATAAAACTAGAGGGATGTTGTAGATTATTACTGATTTAACCTAAGTATTATAGTCAGTGGATAATCATTGCGTCATAAAACAAAAAAAAGTTTTCATTAATTTAAAAAATAACTTTAAAATTAACCAAAAATCACGTGACTTCAAAACGCTGCCTGACGTCACACTTTATGATGCTTCAATGTTTACATTTTGTTAGCCTGGTTAGTAAGCAGCAATTCGTTTTAACTTTCGTAATTATCAATTGTTTATGTGATTTCTGAGCATTTCTTTTTCATCTTCTGATCATTTAATACCATTATCATTATTTTCAATTGTTTTCTTTTCATGGCGTTTGTCGAATGTTTTCGTTTAATAGGATCCTGTGGAACGCTAAAGAATAACTTTTGAGAAGCATTAGCCGTTGTATTAGTACAAAATTGTACAATACAATATTTATACTACAATTTTTTAATATCCGTCGTTATCATAACATACAAAACCTATTTCACTGATTCAAAAAGTAAAACAAAGCACGACATCGATTGTAAACAACGATTAATTCCATTTGTTGTCATAAAGAGTGACGTAATGATATATTATACTGCGTTTTCTCGATAGAGTTTATAGCGCGATGTTAAAATTATTATAAATCAGTCATTAGATTTCAAATAAAGAAAATGCATGTATTTATTTTCTTACCTTCCATTTTCTATTATATAATAATAAAATCAGAAAACGTGCAAATTTTCTATTACAAAAATCTAGATAGCAAGATAAAAGAATCATAGTAATAAATAAAATAATAGTAATAGCAGTTAAATAAAAAAAATAAATAAAATAAACAGAAAGTGTTTTATATTTAATAAAAAAGAAATTATCTACTTCTGTTCCATATATTTTTATTTTATACAGCAAGCCCCGCATGAAAGTGTTACTATAAAGTTTTATATTTATTTTAAGGCATGCAAACCTACAATATACAATATACAAAAATCTGAGAAAGGATATTTAATATTCAATAAAAAGAAGATACTGTTCAAAAGCATTCCTATTTTAAGTAATAAGTCACGCCTTTATACGTTTTTCTAAAACATAAAATTATTTAACAAGTTCATGATTAAATAACAGAATTTTTGTCATCACAGGGATGGAACACGGCGCAGAAATCATACCACTCTCAATGTAAGAAAAATATCTACACTTTAAATCAACCATATTATAGGTAGAGAAATTTCTTAAACGGATTTCGGTATGAATTCTGCGCCCGTGTTCCATCCCTGTCATCAACAATCGAAATGGTAAATTTCATTCGTTTCACGTCATTTTAAATTCCCGTCATTTGAAAATTTGTAACTCCTCCTGTGGGCGTTTCTTTCGCAATTTGTATATTATTTATTTCTTAAGTGTATACCCAATATTCATACTTTTGCAATGAAATAAACCACCGATACAAAAATTTTGATAAGAAAGAATATAATAATACATGCCTTTAACATGCGGTCACGAATGTGTTAAAGAAACAAGAAACATTTTTTTTTAAAGTAAAGTATTGTTTCAGGAAAAGTCACAGGGCGGGATTTATTCAGTGTTGCCAGTTTGGGGACTTTTTTTATTCAACTCTCACTAATAAGTTTTAAACGTGATATTTGATATACCTAAATGGCGATTAATCTTCGAAGTGATTAGGTAACCGTTTGAATTAAAATGTAGTGCTGGATATTGAATAAAAAAAAGGCCCCAATCTGGCAACACTGGGTTTATTATTCATTTGGAATGCCATTAAAATGTCCCTCCTGCAATGCGTTAATTTAAAAAAAATAGTTTAATTTGTATCGTAAACATCGAACCTTACTTAAAAAAAAATAAATAAATAAATTAAATAAATAAATTAAATATAAATTTCGCATAAATTGGTCTGATAGAATATGTCCCACATAACACGATTTCCAACTGCCCAGAACGAATGTCCCGCGTTCTACCGTAGTGACTACTGTAGTATACTTGAATTCTTAATTTTAAATGTATACAATTTATTTTTTTAAAAGTAATAAGATATATTACCTTGTTTTAAATTATTTTTCCATAATAAATGTGAATTTTAAGCCGTGATTAGAAAAATCAAAAATAAATAATACTGCACTTTGTTTCAATAACAGATTTTATAAACTTAGGAAAAAAAAAAATCCACTAATGATTCTGTTTTTAAAACATTTAATAAAAACTTAATATTTACTATGTTACGTCATGCGATAAAATATAAATAACATAAAGATTACAAACGGTACAGTAAACAAATGCGAAAATGTCACAACATGATTAAAACAGAAAATTCGTTTTAAAACACCTTATAAAATTTATTAAAAATTGATTATAATAATTAAAAAAAAAAAAAAAAAAAAAATGTTTACTGCGTATTGTTTTTTCAAACAATAAGCCTCGTCTTACCGCTTTTCATAAAGCATAACATTTGATTTCAGGTGTACAAATCCTACAATATTCAAGTACAAAAAAAAGGAAATCAGGCTTAAAATAGAATTTTAGCAGTGAGAAACTAAGAAACGTTATTTAATATTTAAAAAGAAAGGCTTTACATTTCAGGATCAGGTATATTGATACTTGCCAACATCCTAATTAATCTTCGGTAGTGTTGTTACTCCCGCCCCCTTTTTTTTTTACACCAGTAAATTTTTAGAGTAATATTCAACAAGTGCAATTACGATTAAATAAGAAGAGAATTCTCTACAAAGATACTGGTGTAACGTAAAAAAAAAGAGTCACGGAATATTAATTAGTATGTTGGCAAGTATGGGTAGAGGTCTGCACGGGCCGGAATTTCGAGGGCCGGGCCCGGCCCGACCCGTACGAAAACTTTGCTTACCCGGCCCAGCCCGTTATGAAGTCGAAAAATGCGGCCCGAGCCCGGCCCGGCCTGTTTATTTTTTAACAATTTATGGCCCGGCCCGGCCCGGACAAAAAACGATAAAATCAGGCCCGACCCGGCCCGGCCAGATTCAAGAATATGTAAAGTAAAGAAAAAAAATGCCTTTTTATGAAAAAGATTTTTAGTATGTGTTTTGCAGAGGTTTTATATAACCAAACAATAGTACGTTCTTTAACAAAACTACTGAAATTTTACAAGACAATTATATATAAACAGAAATTCATTATTATAGACAAGGCACAAAGACAAACAGAAAGTCAAATCGAAAATATTAGCATTCATCAAAGAATATAGGAAGGTATTTTAAATGGGTTAATACTGCTGAAAATGCACTTTCAACCATTTCCACTTATATACCATAATGTATTCGAATCTTTCATGTGCTCCGGTAAAAAAAAAAAAAAAAAAAAAAAAAAAAAAAAAAAACTTTAATATTAATCCAACCATATTATATTCAATAGAAAAGTTGCTTTGCCCATGATAAAAATGATGTTACTTTCGTCCACTGGAGAAATAGAAAAGGAGCCTTAGAGAAAAAGTTACAGCGGAAAGATTTTTATAGCCTTTATACCATCTAAACTCAACAAATAAGAAGCAAACCCTTATACACAGTAATGTATCTAATTTCTTTTGTTATGCACATGTACCCAAACTGGTAGTGACATGCATACTATTTTGAATAGGAGACCATCTAATATTACTTTAAATAAAATATATTAATTTCGAGGCATGCTAAAAATATTTGCGAAAAATTAGATTTCGGACAGACAGACTGATAGACAATTAAATTGACGTTACAGACACTTTTTTAACAAAATAGAACTTTATGTGACATACAAGCCTGTAAAATACGTAAAATAAATGACTGAAGAAATATTTTATGATTTTCCTTTTTCGTTGATTAACGAAGAAACCAGAAAAAGATTCGGGCCGACACGGCCCGGAGAAATTTCATTCAGGCCCGGTCTGGCCCGGAGCAAATTTCATTCAGGCCCGGCCCGACCCGGATATACACAAAAAAAACTGAGCCCGAGCCCGGCCCGGCCCGAGCCTGAAAAATTTTTTTAAGCCCAAGCCCGGCCCGGCCCGAACCCGGCCCGAGGGCCGGGGCGGGCTCGGGCTCGGGCCGGAAGCCCGGCCCGTGCAGACCTCTAAGTATGGGTATATTCCAAGGGTCGTATTCTCCGCCCATTTTTCACTACACTCTCGAGGAACAGAAATTTCAATATTTTTCTACCGCTATTTTTATACACGAATTTTTATCCTGTATAATCATGACACATCACTATAAATATACCAAATTTATTTCTGCATGAAATTAGTGGTTGCAATGAGAACAGAAATTTCTTACTTATGAGCGTGTCCTGAAAAAAGGGCGGAGAGTACGACCCCTGGTATATTCCTATCTTGCAACGTAAGCTACGCCTTTATACATTTTCCTAAACTTTACATTATAAAAGAAAATGATTTTACATATCGACAATTAAATCATTTAAGTTTTGTATTCAGCATCGATGTAGTAAATGCCATTGAGATTTATGCGTACCAGCATCACATTCAAAGTCAAATACGAATATGCAAACTAGTTTTTTTTTTTTTTTTAATATTATGTGAGCGATATAGAAACGGGGTTTGTTTTCTTTTGAAATTCTTTCACAATCTCTCGCCTGCATTGCGATAGTTTTATAAAAATAATCCAGTTTGTATAATAAACATCAAAATTTTGCTTAGAAAACTATAAGAATAACATAAAGGTAAAATAAAATAATTTTTCGTCAGAATATATACAGATATTCTATCACGGAGGATGCAGATTATAACAATTGACGGCCTCCTAACAGATATAAAAAATGAAATGTCACTATAACTTAAAAAATAATGTTAGGAACGAGTTGTAAAACTGGAAACCCATGTTTTTGATGATGCCTGTTCTATTTGTGTAAACATAAATATACGCCATAATTCATATTTCTTTCGAATATGAATTTATTAATAATTTCCATAATTCAAAAAGTGTTTTTTTTTTTTTTTTAAATTCAAAAGTAGGCATACAATATGTTTGGGTCAATTAATTCTTGTGCACAAAAAACATAATTTGAATATAATATTTTTTTGGGAAGATATGAATTAATGCTTGTCACATGAATTAAACATTAGCATCCCCATATTTTGACAGCTTATAACTCTATGAAAAATTGAGCAACATATGTAAACTATACCATTTTACGCGATGATTTGATCCACATAAATAAAATTGTAAAAAATGGGGATTTTCATTGAAAAAAAAATTAAGTTGATGCCAGTTTTAATAGGTAGGCGACCGCCTAAGCAAAATCTGACTACATCATTGTAAACCAGACATTATTTCAAATCGATCGGTACCAGCCGCAAGCTTCTACGACAATTTATACCGAAATTAGGTTGGGGGTTGGCTTTACTTTTTTTTTTTTTTCCTTTTGCTGACTGTACATATATATTATATTATATTATAATATATTTATATTAAAATATAAATATTATAAAATTTCATTTGCGTTTTTAAGTACTGTAATAAATTGATACGAAAACTCTACTTTTTATATGCTCATTCGTTATAGTGGAAGAGTGATAATTTAAGAAAAAGCTCAATGATAATATAGGATAAGGAATGTTACACGACAAAATGTATTGCAAAAATAAATATAAATATAAAAAAAGAGAAGTCCAAAACATGAAATAAATACTGTGTATATAACAGTGGTGGAATACGGGCACTGAACCCATACCGGTATTTGTTTATGAAAATTCTCTAGCTGTAGTATCGTTGATTTAAGAAGTAGAGAATGTTACTTCATTGGTAGTAATACCTGCATCGGTGTTCCATCCCTGGTATACGTAAAAATCAGTCATTAAAAAAAAAAAAAAAAAAAAAAAGCAAGAAAGAAATCATTTTTTTCAAATTTTAAAGAAAGCTGTTATTCTATTTTAGAGAACAGACGATGGTATCTCCACAAGACACATAACTGTTCGGTTTCTACTTGCATTGACATTCGCTTTACTTATAAATATATTTAGTACAATCCCCAACGGAATCGCTATGCTGACGGCATGTGCTCGATATTCGAGGGTAGTCCATATAGTGAAATCGTTTTTCTGAATTTTTCTAAATTGTAGAATGGAAATTATTTATCATAATTGTTACCGTTTATACCCTTATTTATTTAGCGTAAACTATACATTTGTAAGTGGGTAATTGTAACTGCTATTAACGCTAATACATTACAAATGTATCTATAATGCGGTCACTATTCTGGAGTTGAACTGTTCTGTCCAAAAACATGATCGCGCAAGCCACCATTCCGCGAAAGGCGATACGTTCTAACATTTATTGCAACAGGTTAATTCCACCTGTTTTCTCGAAAGAAAATCAATTGAAACGACAGTGTTGAAAACCTGACCTGTTTATTTAATATACACTTAAATTATTTTTAATGCTTTCTGGTGCGAAATAAATTTTTTAACTTTAGGAAGAAGCACAAAAATTCTGTAGCATATGTAATTAACACTTTCGCGACCGCTGACGTAGATTCACGACATTTGAAAATTTGTCGCTCCTCCAGTAGGCGTTTCTTTCGCAATTTCTATATTATTTATTTCTTAAGTATATACCCAATATTCATACTTTTACAATGAAATATACTATGGATACAAATACTTTGATGCCAAATAATATAATTTTAATACATGTCTTTTCGTAATATAAATATGAATACAAACAATTTCGTTCTGAAATATTGTAACTTGGGGGAATAATGACTGTAAGCGGACCTTGCTTTCGAAAAGGAAAAATAATGCGGTCACGAATGTGTTAAAAAAAGATAAACATATTTGTCAACGTACTAGTTAATATTCCATAGTATGCTTAGCCCCGCCTTTATTTTCGAACCAGTATCTTTTTAGAGAATTTTTGTTCTTATTTAATCGTAATTGCATTTGTTGAATATTTAATATTTACTGGTACGAAAAAAATAGGGCGGGAGTAACAGCACTACGGAATATTAATTAGGATGTTTAGGCAAGTATGGATAAATTATGAAAGTATAGTAATGTATTCGAACCTCGTTATCGAGAATCTCAAGTGGGATAAAATATTGTTCATGCTATAAGTATTTCATGCTATCAGTAACTAATCTTTATATAACTATACTAATCTTCATTTTGACGGGGAATGTGGAAACAGTTCATCTTAAAAGTAATTCACGTTAACGAGGTTGGACTGTATTTTATTAATTTGCACAGTTCAAAGTTCTTTCTTTGAATGAATATTTCCTTTAATGTGTTTCTTTAAGTTTAAAAGACCGTGAAATTAAAACGTATATTTGTGTGTAACAATGGTAATTTCAGAATACACAGACACACAGACACACGCACACAAAAATAATAAAATTAAATAAATTAACAAGTTAAATAATATAAAATTATTAAAATAAAATAATAGTAATAATAATAATAATAATAATAATAATAATAATAATTTTTCAGTTGTAAAAAAGTATTCAATAACATTTTCTAAAATTAAGAAAATAGTATTATTTATTACCTGAAATACTCAAACAAACGTTATTAAAATTTGAACAACTCAAAACTTATTTAATCTTTTATTTCAATATATCACGTTGAAAATGGTGCTGTTGCATATTATATAAATGTTTCTAAATAAAATGAAAAGCTAACTTATTAATGAGTTTCTACTTAACATTTGGCGTTGATTATTGTGTTTGTTAAACAATAACAAAAGTTATTTCTAGAGGCATTATTGCCTTTGAGTCGCCGTAAAGTGTCAAATTCAACACTTGTTACGGTAGCCTAGCTTTTAGAACTATTTAATGGATTTTCATAATTCGCCTAAATATGGATAACAATACCATAAAAAGACCTACATGGAAGTCACGTCACACACGCCAACCCACTAAAGAAAATATCTTGCTTTTAAACACCACTACATTTTATTCTGATTTTTTTTTTTTTTTTTTTTTTTTTTTTTTTGAATTAGTAATATTTGAGGTGGCAAACTGATTTTACTTATTCATGTTTTAGTGTCGCCTAAAAATCACGGTAAAAAACTGATGCATTAAATGACATTGACAAATATATACGCATACGGCATTTAACGCGTTAAACAGGAATACGCACAATTTTATTGTTAAAAATAATAATGCTTTGCAGCAACGCCTTAAGTTGCTTTGAAGCAGGCTTTACAGCGTTCCTAAAATTGTACCCTCATTTTATTATCAACACAGTTTTAAAACAATACTTTTAAGCATACTATTATAGCATTAAAATAGTCAAAAACACTCAAGTAAAATTTCCAACATTTTTAACTATAAATAAGAATTAACACCAGTATTTTTAAATAGAACATATTATATATGTTTTCGACAATTAGTATTACCAGAAAATATAATTTCTACTAGTTGTGTAATGCTATACATAACCTTTCTACCCATTTTTATTATTGTGTTTCCCCTTTCCATAAGCTCTAAAATTCCTTTGTTACTGTTTTTCATTTTTGGTATGTTTTCCCCCCTCTCTCCATTGCAGTCAAATTGACTTTCGGGACTCTCATTCCGTTAAGTTGTACCTTTAGGTAATGGAGGATGCGTGACGCTGTCACAGGTGCCTCCCATCCATTCAATCCTAACTAACTTACCAGAAACAGCTATAAAAATTTTCCGGTTTGAAGTTTTTCTTGGAAACCGGGAGACTTGCCACCAGTGTTCTAATGACGACAGTAAAACAAAGTAAAGGTAAAATTTTGTGAACGCTGTGAGGCCTGTTTACAGTAAATGTAAAATGAAATTACAACATACATAAAAAATGAAATGTTTAATCTATTCCACTTCTTGGCAGTTGTTTATTAATAATAACAACAATAATAGCAAAAAAGTATTTTTTTTCTATACTTATTTTATTACCTATTTAAAATTATAGATTTCATTATTAGACGATCCAACATGATAAGAGGAGATTTTGGAGTTTTGGACACAATTTGCAATAAATAAAACAAATAACCAATTTTGACGCAGAACAAAAATATCAATATTTACTCAACGTTAAAGACGGCATTGTAATAAAAGTTAAGTGCAGACTGCAGTTTCGGTAGCCTAAAGCATACCGTCATCAGTGTACAATGGCAAAATGGATTATTGCTCATATATATATATATATATGTAGGGAAACGGATTATAGAGTCAGAATAACAACCAATAGGAATTTAAGAAACTGGAACTGTAATCAAATAAGAATTCGGGATGTTGGAAGCTATGTAAAAGTTAAGAATATGTGGATTTTATGTAATTTTTCCAAAATTCGAGAGAGCGGGTACAGCAAAAAAAGAATTAATGATATTTTTATGATTTTCTAGATATGGAAGGTTTCTAGAAAATCGAGATCATGTAAGTGTATAGGCTGACAGATTAGTTTAGCTGCACTAAAGTTGAAACTATGATTATTTTTCCAACAATGCTTTGCAATGGCCAATTTGTTAATTTCCTGTTCCTAAATATAACCCATGTGTTTTTATAAGACGAAACTTGAGTTTACGTTTTGTTTGACCAATATATGATTGTCCACACTGACAAGGAATATTATATATATCCCAAGAGTAATATGCATCCATAATACGTGTTCTAGATTAATAGGGCCTCTTAAACTAGAAAAAGCTAATTTATTCATAGGTGAAAACATTATTTTAAAGTTATATTGTTTAAAATCTTTAGCTATGGCAAAACGAGATTTAGGTAAAAAAAGGCAAAACATTACTGATGTTGGAAGAGGACTTAGACGTAGAATTATGAGATATATATAAATTTTGTAATTTAAAAGAGCTTCATCAGTAATGGAAGGGTTGTAATCTTTGTCAATAGCAACTGCGTTAAGATATTTGATTTAAGAGTGGTAGGATTCAGGATCCGAACAGATGTTCAGAAACAAACTATAGAGGAAGAAAATCAAAGAATAATATTTTGAAAGAAATTGGGGGCACAACGCCACATGCTAAGCGCAATGTTATCGGCAACAGCCCTTGAAGAGCTTGCAGATAGATGAATGAATATTGAAGCACGTAAAAAAAAGTACTGAAGATAAAGCTCATCGGCAATTTAAAACAAAACTATGGTATTTATACCATTATAAGAAACATATGTTTTTATATCAGTTTTATATGTACATTTTGCAAAAGGACTTGAACTGAATCGATTGTAGTAAAAGGATTGGAGACCGCCAATAGGATTAGTTTAGAATCAAGTTCTCGTTGGTTACTAATGGTCTCAAAATATCCGATAAATGTAAAAGATGTCACCTCTCAGAAATAGTCACAAAATAAAGCACGTGTAGAATTATAATTCTGCCCCTTTTAAATAAAACGCCGACACCAGAAATTTATCACGGATAACATTTTAGTTATTCTTGGATAACACTTACATCAAAAATTTGTAAAGTTTCATATAAATGTTAAACGAAAATTTCCGGGCCAGTTTGTTAATTGAAAGACACAGAACATTTCGGTTGACTTAATATAATTCGTAAGACATTTTAAAAACACGCAGATATAAAACATTGTATTTAATTAAAAATTTAATTACAATTTAAATACATTGTTTTCGAAACTTTTCACGTCACTATTAGAAAATCACAAGAAGGTAACATGCAGTGCTTGGGATGTGTATAGTCTATGGTCTATGTACTAAATTTCGTTGCATTCCGTCCTCCCGTTTGCACAGTAGGATGCTATATATAGGGGAAGTTTAATTATAACCACCCTCTATATGAATAGGACTTTTGCGGAAGCGTCTAAATCTCAGAATTTTGAATATGAGGTCAGAAATATGGGTTTCCACTGAAAAAAATGAATTTCTTATCTGCTTTTATACGTATACGATCTCTTAAGCAAAATCTAACTATACCGTTATAAACTTGACGTTATTATTAATCATTTGATACCAGCCGCAATATTTATGGATGATTTACGACGAGGGGTTAACTAAAGTCTTTATTAACAAGTTCGCGACCACATGATTTTATCATTTTCCCAGTAAAGACCGCCCTCCTCAGGCATAATATCGCAGAACAAAGTTTTACATATTCACATAATTCTGAAAAATTTAACTATTAATGAGAAACAAATTCTGGTGTTGAATATTGTAAGTAATCTTAAAACTTATCGGAAATTCTACCGTAATAAAAACCCATTTTAAAAAATTCGTTAGGGGAAAAAAATAAATAAAATTGTATTTTTATGATTTCTACGGATTAAAAAAAAAAAGGATTTTGTATGAAATTATATTTAATAATCATATTGACAAATACTTTTATTTGTTAACCATAATAGACAAAAATTGGATTTATTGCGTTGAAAATGTTACATAGTATACATTTTCAGGAAAAAATATAAATAAAATGTACCCACACTATACCCCTTCTCTCCTACAATATACTATATAAATTATTAACATTTTTTGAGTAAGCATTATTATTTTTTAAATTCCAACAAGTTGTTCCGGCTCATTCGGCAGCTACATTCATTTCTCTTTTACTATCGAGTACTCCTTTTTTTTTTTTTTTTTTTTTTTTTTTCATATTCCCGACTACAATTCTTTAATGGACTTTGTGAAATATTGATGACAGCTATGTACATATGGAATTTTAAGGTAATCGGTTCACAAATACCTTATTTATTTGAATTTGGATTTCTTAAATGACCGACACTTAGATATAAGATGGCGGATCACATAGGCAAACAAACACATCAAATACCTTTCAAAGATAAGCCAACTCACCAAATTTAATTCGAACTAAAATAGTAGTTGAAAAGTTATCATGACAAATTTTCAAGTAGTTGCCACTTTGAAACGAAATAGCTGTGCAGTTTGCCCAACGAGCATATCCAAGATATATAATAGATAAGTTCACTGCCCAACTTTTTTTTATGAATCATTCAGTATTTCAAAAGTTATCGTGATAAGAAATTTTAATGTGGCACCGTGATTTCAAACGGTATCCACTTGGAAACAAAAGGGCTTAGTGAGATGCCCAGCAAACTTATCGAAGTATTTTAAAGATAAGCCCACTGAGCAAATTTTTTCGAATTGATTCAGTAGTATAAAAGTTATCGTAATAACAAATTTTCAAGTGGCCTCCACATGGAAACAAAATGGCAGATCAAATAGCCTAGCGAACTTATCCAAGATATTTGGACCGTAAATTCAATCTCCAACTTTGGTTTGTATCAGTTTAGTATTTCAAAAGTTATCGTGATGGCACATTTTCAAGTGACAGCCTGATTTCAAGTGGCCACACTTTGGAAACAAAATGGCGAATCAAGATGTCCAGCAAATACATTAAAGATATTCGTGGAATAAATCCACTGCCCAAATGTGGTTCGAATTGGTTCATTATTTCAAAATTTATCGTGATGGAAAATTTTCAAGTGCAAGTCTGTTTTTAAGAGGTTGCAAATTGGAATCAAAATGGTGGTGCAAATTGCCCAGTGAACTCATTTAATACAATAACGTTGGTATGCTACCCAGATCTGATTCAAATTAGTACAGTATTTCAAAAGTTATTTGACAAAATTTCAAGTGACCGTCATTTTGTGCCCGTACCCTGGAAACAAAATGGCCGACCAGGTTTTCCAACGAACACATCCCGCAAACTTATTTAAGAAATTTGTATGATAAGTCCACGATTCACATTTGATGCCAATTAATTCAGTATTTCAAAAATTTTTGTGTTGACAATTTTTTAAGTGGTAGACTGAATTCAAGTGGTCTTCTTATTTAACGGTATCCGGCATTTTGTTAAAAACCGCGGATCGAATTTATCATTAAACTTGGTAGAGACCATTAAAGGATTTATATATACATCAAAATTTAAGCAAATCCTATCTTAAATACGCTTTTTTGAAATATAGATTTGAAATTTTTAAGAGGCTGCCACTTGGCAACAAAATGGCGGAGCAACATGGTTAACGAACTCATTCAAGATATTAATGGGATGTGTTTACACTTCAAGTTTGACTCGGTTACGATCAACATTTCGGGATTTATCGTGATGACAATTTTTTCATTATATACATATATATATATATATGTGTGTGTGTGTGCGTGAGTAGATAGATAGACGGATAGATAGATAAACAAAGTGATTGCAATAGGTCGCTTTTTAAAGAAATCAACTTACATGATGCAGGATAATATTTTTTAAGGCAAATTACAATTCGTAATTACCAGGAAACTTCATTTAGTAAAATCGGCAATCTTGTCCATGTCAGTAATAATTAACTTGATATTTTACTTTTGCCAAATAATTATGGAAGATTTTATCTATTTTTTCTTTCTTCTTCTTCTTCTTCTTTTTTTTTTCCCACTCACTTCCCTGCAAATATTTATTTAATATATTTTTGTATTTTTGTAATCAGTTAAAGCAGCTATATTACAAATTTATTTTAAATTTATTTTAACATTTGACTGTGAAAGAAGTATCTAAACAATTTTTTTTTAAAAGTTTAAATATAAATATAATTAAAAAAAAAATAAAAATTCCGTATATAAATATTGGTGGCAGAGAAAACGAGACTCTTTCATCCCTGATAAAGGTACTTAGGTATAGACGTTCCCCTATTAAGTTAATTAGGGTCTGAGATTAAAAAAAAAAAAAAATCAACGTAAAGAGGAGATTTTGGATTGAAAAGTTTAAATATGTTGCTGTCAATATTTACCATTTAAAAACAAGTACTTTTCTACTATTTTTTTTTAATATATACATTTAGTACTACATTTCACCGACTTAAATTTTTAGAAATTCACTGAGATAAAATTCTGTTATAATGTCTTCCGCGAAAAATGGGAAAGTTGGTAGCATTATGTATAGTAGCTTTCTAATCTAGATGCCTTCCGCTTAGCTGAGAAGTTTGGCAACAGTTTAGACGGTAGACAGCGCCACCAGGTACAGATTGCGCGATTTTTTTATACAACAGCCACAAAAATAAATTTAAAAGTATGATTTGATATACATAAAAGCCAAATAGAATCGAAGAAACGTTGATTATATATATTATGTATCACTTCTTAAAATTATTGGTGACAGTTGAATAAACAAAAAAAGCAATTTGTACCAGGTAGCGCTGTCTACCGCTGGAACAGTTGACAAGTTTCCGAGTCACGTGGAAGGCAACTAGCTTAGGAGGCCTGATACAATGGTTATTACAATCCCTTAAATGTACATACAATTGACATTATTCAGTTTTCTTAATAAAGCTTTTCTGCTACGTGATAAAGAGTAATCTGCATAATTAATTTTCAGCAATTCTCTATCAAGAATTTCACTATTAGAATATTATGGTTAAATGTCTTACACGTAAAACAGAAAAAATAGAGGCTATGAAAATAGCATTAAGTTAATGGTGTTTTCATAGCCTCTATTCCTATGAAAATAGCATTGAATGCTACTTTCATATATGCAAATGCTATTTTCATAGTGCTATATTCATAGCTATTTTGCTATTTTTATGCTATGAAAATAGCATTAAGTAAATAGCAAATTTGAATGTGCATCAATTAATACGTGGTAACGTTCGTTTGATGCTATGGTGTTCACTTTGACTAAATTATGTATATTTTGATACATAAAATTAACGGGTAAAATAATTCGATAATCAAATATTTCTGCAGCATTTTTTTAAATGTAACAAATTATCGTCAGTTATCTTACAACATATTTTTATATGGGATATATATGTTGATAAATATAGGTTATGGTATACGCAAGCGAAGTGTGAAGTCACTGACCGTCCGTGGATGCAAGTAAAAGACTTCCCATGTTATTCGCCCATTGAATTTTTTGTAAAATATTATTAAAAATTGAGGAAAATTGTTTCCCAATTTTAATCCCCGTATTTGGGTATAGATATGTTTTAGTTATCGTATGCATGTGTTAGATTGATTTATGTTGCTGTCCAATTGACAAAATTTTAATTTTAAATTTCGAAACTCTGTAATCCTTGGTATATTTTGAATTTGCCGATCAAAAACGTAATACGATAATATACATACCAAATGTATATTTTCGTAATATGTATTGTACGAAATATCGTTTCATATTATTCACTACATTTATCATTTCATATTATTCATTCAAAGTTTCGTAAGTTTTTGGAATTTACGATTCACTGAACATGGCAGAATAGGGCAAAATTGATCATAAACGTCCATTTTGAGAAACATAAATATACCAGATAACTTCAAAATAACATTTTTGATACTTGGTTGAACATGATTCACTACGAGAATTCTAATAAGAAAATTTCGTAAATTATTCATAATTTAAGATTTTATCAACATAACAAAATTGAAAATTTTCCATAAAAGTATGCATTTTGGTGATTGCTGCATTTGGAATAGTAGCAGGAAAACAAAACTACAAAATCGACCCTAATAAAATAAATTAATAGATTAGAATAAGTTATGTATATTGAATATATATAACTCTTTTCAATAATAAATGAAAATTTATTCCTATCAAATACCTCAAATTCTTTAAAGAAATAGAAGTTTCGTATCGTACTATTTTAAAAGTTCAATTAAATTCGTTTTTGAATTCTTTGCATCTAGACAATGAGAATCAGAAACTATTATTAAAAAAAAAAAAAAAAAAAAAAAAAGAAAGAAAAACTTAATTTGTGTAGCATTTCTACGAATGTTACACGATTCCGCTCCAATCGTAAAAAAATTCTCATTATTGAAGCTCAACAAATAGACGAAAACCTAACACTTTTTTCATGATAAATTTGCGAGTTAAATTCGAAATTTTACTTTTACTGAGGAATCTACAGAAAGAATATGCCAGTGAAATACAATCTCTTTTGTGAAACGCGTCTATCCTGTGAAAGTATGTTCGGAAAGATTCATAAAACAAGAAATATATATTTATCGTATATACATATTACAATATTAAGTTTAGGTTACGGAAAATTTGGTCAAATTGAGGGAACAATAAAACTGTGTAATATTCGATTTTGCCATGTCAATTTAATAGAACATTAATGTTTAATTTAATGCCACTATTTGTTTAGTCCATATTTAAAAGAATACCAATAATTAGGGAATAGCTAAAATCTATCTTCTAGCTCTAAATTTCACACTCAGTTCGCTTGATCGTAAATACTAGTAACATAACTGTTAACCAGGAAAATATGAATACGTAAATTTCCTATTGCAAAAACCAGTCTCATATTAAATGTATGGCTTAAAACATAGTGTAAAGTGCAAATTTTGTGCAGCAACTCCTTATGTGTCTATAACCCTAGACGTTTTAGCTGTTTCTGTCAAAACAAAGAAACAGTAGCGGCGAACGTGTAAGCGTGGACATTCACGCCACATGTTTCGGTTTTGTGGGTTTCCATTTAAACAGCTAAAATTATCGGGTCATACCGTGCCCCAAGTTGGTTGTTGCACGAAATGTCTACATTTACCCATTGTTTTCGAGCATACTTTCTATGTTAAGCTTGATTTTGTTTCAATGGAAATTTTACTGATTCATACTTACCTTATGAGTTTTTCGTAATTCTTGATTATAATAACATTGTGAGATTCGTAATTCTTGATTTTAATAACATATATATAGACATTTTAAGTTGTTAAACGCATTTTATTAAGAGGGGAAACTAGTTTAACTAAACTAATTTAGAGATCGTGCAATCGAAACTCCTTGTTTATCAAAAATAGAATAAAATAAAATAAAGCTGATTTAACTTATCTTTATTGCATTTAGTTTTGTACACGCAAACAAAGGTGGAAATATCTATCTGTATTTGTGTCGATTAATCCATTCAACTGTCTATCAAAATATTTCTTTATCTGTCTATCTAAATGTCTACATATGTATTTGTCTGTCTGTCTACCTGTCAAGTTATCCGCCTATCTATGTATGTGTTAAACTATCTGTTTGCCTATCTAAATAGCTTTCTGTCTCCTTATCCCTTTTTCTCAATTAGTTTGTTTCTTTGTCTCTTCCAATCTATTTATGAATGTGAATTCCTCAACTGACACCTTATTGGGAACAAAAAACACATTCGTAAAAAATCATAAATTTGATAATAAGTGACTCGATACTCGTTATATATTACTTATTTTATTTAATAAATTTTAGCAGTTACAATTTTTTTTCAACTGTAATTTTTACGAATGCCAGAATTTTTGCAATTACAAAAATCGTTTAATGGCAACACTTTGCGTGTTACTTATGTGAATAAAAGCCTTAAACTATATCTATACCCAAAAAGAACACCTTCTCCAAATGATGACGTCAGGATGTCTTATTGATGAAATGACGTGCTGTGGACATCTTCAGGATGTATTATGGACAAGTGTGTTGTTAGGGTATCTACATCTCTCTCTCTCTCTCTGTATATATATATATATACTAGCTGACCCGTCCGGCTTCGCACTGATGAACAAATTTTAGTTAAAGATGGATTAATATGTAAAAAATCAAGAAATATATCAGTTTATATGTTATAGTCAGGCAATATTATTAACTGGAAAGTCAAAATATAATTTTACAATTATTTTTTTAAATTAGTTGTTAAATGTTGGCAATTTTTACTTAATGCTATTTATTTATTTATTTATTTATTTCATAAAAAGAAACATTTCTTTACTCATGAATAAAAAATATTGACAAATAAACCTATGACATGAAAATGTTTTTGATAAATTTGACGTCATAATAGCTTTAATTATTATTTATTTTTTCATTTCGCAAATATATTTAATTTTTTCCATAATTGATTATTATTTTAATAATGTATATTAAAGGAGAAATCAATAATATGAAACAATATTCGTACAATATATACTATTACAGAATCTGGTGTGAAACAACCACACGACTTCCATTACCCACTATTACACGTAATATATACAATTTTTTGGAAATATTACTTGCATTTTTTGAGATTTTCGAGTAAGAGAAACTTGATACACGTATAAAGACACATACAACAGAGTTTGCATAGCGAGTTAAAAAATAAGGAGAAAAAAATAGATAGTTATTTTTTTAAACACGAATTTCCGAGATCTAAAACTGAACTACCTACTCAGGATGACCGTTAATATTCCTGTAATAAGCACGTAATACTTGAGAAAGGTTATCTAAATTGGATTAAAGAAAAAATTTTCAAGAATACGTTAGAGCCGTTTTTGAGAAACCAACTTTTACCAAAACTTAACATACTCAATTATTGACCTAAAAACAATAATTACATACAAAAGGATATTTAATAGGAAGTTAACATGGCGAGTTTGAAAAAAATCCGTACAGGCGTTTTTAAAGGAACGCACTTGCGAAGTCTGAAATTGAGCTGTTTATAGAGGACGCCTATCAATTTTCCTGAACTAAGCAACTTTTCAATCGAAAGGGCATCTAATATATTATTTATATAGCAACTTTGAAGAAAATCATTAGAGGTGTTTTTGAATATGGGCTTAGGGTCCCATTTCTGGTTTTCGATGACCCAATTCCGGTTTTTCAATTTTCACGAAAATTTGGAAAATTTATCTGTACACCAGACCTGAATCACTTGTGAAGTTTAGTAGTTCTATTTTTATTAGTTTTGGAGATATGACAGCCAGAAGATTACACACACACGTGCACATATACACACATACTGACCAATTGCCAAAACCTATACAATACTTCCACTACCTACGGTAGTAGGGTAATTGAAGTAAACACATACATCTCGTATTTACTACGATAATATACTGATTTTCGTATTACGTTTTCGATCGCCAAATACAAAAATCGCCAATGACGATAGATATCAAATCTATGCTTTGTTTTCAATTAAAATATTGAAAATTTTAATTAAAAATTTATTATAGCTTCTAGCACTTAGAGAGAGACAGTGTAACTTTTGATTATTGAAAGAAAAAAAAAAAAAAGCAATCGGCTTTTTAGTTCTAGCGATCGTTCTCTACATATGCATATAAACCTTTCTTCTTTTTATATTAGTATAGCTATAGAGCATAGGTATATTAAATAGGTTTCCACTCAACATAATGTAACTCAAATAATTAAATGCTATTTACATTTCAGTAATGGCTGTATGCGCTATGTATATTGAGATACTTGCCATAACTGTTAGTTGCTAAAAATAGTCGCCAAATAAATTTAAACATCTCAATACGCAAGCGAAGTATGACATCACTGACCGCTCGTGGATGCAAGAAAAAGATTTTCCATGTTAATCGCTCATTGGATTTTTTTTTTTAATTAAAATTCTAGAAGAATTATTTCCCGATTTTAATCCTCATATTTGGGTATAGATATGTATTAGTTATTGTATGCATGCTTTAGATTGAGTTATTTTGCTGTCAAATTGACAAAATTTTAATTTTAAATTTCAAAACTGTCACCCTTGGCGTTTTTTGTATTTGGCGATCAAAAACGTAATACGAAAATATACATGCCAGATGTATATTTTCGTAATATGTATTGTACGAAATATTGTTTCATATTATTCGTTACACTCTTAATGTAAGTTTTTAAAATAACCATGATTTTTGAAAGGAACTAAATTATATTCGCCAGATAATTTGGCGATATTTTTTTTTTCTGCCAAGGATGACGGATATCAAATCTATTCCGCTGCAACATATTAGTATATTATATCAGATACTTTATTTAGACATTTGAAAACAAATTTGACTTCAAATTATGATAGAATATTTATCCTTTCCCTTTTAATTAGTTTATTAGTTGGATGTTTATTGTGTAAATATCATCCTTTGAAATGAAATGTTTATGTTTTCAATCGAACATGGAAATTTGCCATTTTTTTTTTCTAGAGTTTTGAAATTTAAAATTCCAATTTTATCAATTTTACAACAAAAACAATTTAATCTAACGGATGCACATTATAACTAATACATATCTATATCCAAATATGGGGATTAAAATGGGGAAATAATTTTCCTCGATCTTTATTATTTTTTTACAAAAAATCCAGTTCACTTTTTATATTATTGTTCGCGTGAAAATATATTTTATTATATGTCTAAAAATAAATTAATTCGTAAATCTTTTTGGCAACAATTATAAATTAAAATAAATAATATTATAAAATCCGCGTTTGTAATGATCGATAGATGGCGCTCTCTGAACACTGCAGTTGTTAGTAAACATTATAGCCAGGTGTGTTCCATTAGTGTTCTTTTTGTTATTCTACTTAATATTCCGCCATTACATCATGGAAAATTGATTGCTTTTGGAAAAAAATATTTCAGTTTATTCAAAGTTCGATCGGAAGTAGATTTTAACTGAAGCTGAACAAATATTAGTTTCAAATCATCTGATTAATTCTTTACTTCCATTAGCCGAAGCAACTGAAATTTTAAATTTGTCATTTGGAAATAAATGGAAGCTCAATTCTGGATTTCTTGATCCTTTGGAGTTAGATTGTAGCACACAACAGTATGTGTTATCTTTTTTACCGTATTTATTCATTTTTATTCTATAAATATATGTGAAACTAAATATCGTGAAGCAATGGCGGCTGTATGGAATTCGAATTAAACCATGTTTATTGTAATTTCACCTTAGCCCACCAGAGGGCGAGCATTTCATTACAATCGCGGATAGAATTTCTTATTTTATTTTATTTTATTTTATTTATTTATTTATTTTTAAATTCCAATTTCGTTTACACACATCAGTTTAAACCACGGAGTAATAAAGACTCCGTGGTTTAAACATTGATGCTTAGATATTATATCATATCATATCAAATTAAATTATTAGAAAAATAAACACTTTTAATTCTATAATGACGTCAGATTTAACGTGTAAGTTTAACAATTAAAAAAAGCTTTATATGAATTTCAATTTAATGCACGTGCAAATATATTTCTTTTCTTTTCACGTCAAGATATTTTAAAAACGAAATGAATATGTAAATGTTTCTTTTACGGCTTCTATGGGGCTTCTATACGGCTTCTTTCTATTACGGCTTCTATGGGGATTTTAATTAAAATGCTCAAATTTTAAACTAAAATTTATTTTACCAAAATTAAATATAGCCTATAACAATATGGCATACCGTAGCTTTCGGTCAGTGAAAGAAGTTTTTAAATCGGTTCAGTAGTTTCAGAGATTACCCTCCACAAACAAACAATTTTTTGCGCTTTATATAATGATATATATATATACAGGGTTATTAGCAGTCATTATTTTAATTCAATTTTTTTTCTAATAATTTTCTTTAATCGTTCTTGTACACAGTGGTCGCACTCTACGCATTTTACTAGGATACTTTCTGGGATGAGAAAATTCTTAGCTTTTTTACCACCACCATTTTTATACAAAAATATCTGTTCTGTTTAATCATGATATATTAGAATGAAAATATAACAAGTATTTCTGTATAAAAATAGTGGTGGTAAAAATGTCAGAAATTTCTCATTTCTTAAAATGCCCTAAAATAGAGGCAGAGAATGTGACTCTTGAGAGCATGTAAGATGGTTATAGTAAAGCTTTCGCTGTAAACTGCATTCTACATTAGAAACGCAAAGTTAACAAGTTTATGTATTTTGAAAATCCCTATTTTTTAAACAGCTTTATTTGTTTTGCATAATGAAATAATTTAAAATTTTAATATAAGTGATTTTTCTTTCTTTATTTATTTTTGAATTATTTTGCTATTCTAAGTTCATAAAATTAGGAACTATGAAAATGAAAAAGCTGATTGCCAATAAATTTGATACTTTTTATACGTAAAACTGATAAGAAATACTCATGAAATAAAATTCACAAAAAAGGGGGGGAAAGTCCACTGGGTAATGTTCTGCGTGGACAATATTGAACATAGTAAATATCGCACATGAACAGTTAAAAAAAAATTAAACTTCTATTGATTATTTTTTGAAATATACTCTATAATAAAAAAAAAAAAAAAAAAAAAAAAAAAAAATGGCGCACCAAGAAGGAGTGGGGCAAAAATTGGTAGAAAGAGTGTAATGGGTGGTCCGAATGGGACAAAAATTGGTAGATGTGATGTACATGTGGAGAAAAACAATTGATTACAGTTTTAGAAAATTTGAATGATTTGATCAAAAGAAATGGCCTCACAATGTAAACAAGTCAATAACGCGTTGGTCCACTTCTGACCCTTATGTACGCAGTTATTCGGCTCGGTATTAATTGACAGAGTTGGCAGATGTGTTCCTGTGAAGTATCGTGCCAAATTCTGTCCAACTGTTGCGTTAGATTGGTAAAATCCCGAGCTGGTTGTAAGACCCTTTTTATGATGCTCCAAACGTCCTCAGTGGAAGAGAGATCCGGGGACTGTGCTCAACCTCATTTCACAGAATCGCCTATTATGGTTATTTGAAGTCACTAAAGTATGTACCAGTTGCACGTAGGATCGACGATCATGATGCATTGGTGCTTCATACCATCAAAACCTGTATGTATGTCAATTTGTGCCCAGTTTGCATTACTCCTTCTTGGTGCGTCACTTTTTGTTATAGAGTGTACCATGTAGGGGTAGTTCCATTTGTTAAATTCATCTTAATTTAAATTTATTGCCTTTTAAGTACATGAAAGGTTTTTATTTATTCTTCGCAAGTTAAATATTATTTTTAAAAATATAATATTTATTCTGTTTAATAACATAATATCTTATAATTAAAGATGTATTTTAAGTTTATTAATATAACTATTCAAGGAAATTTGCAAGCTATTTATTTCTTCCGGAAAAAAAAAAAAAAAAATCTTTGAATTTAAATTTGGGATATATAATAAAAATCAATAATCAGTGACAATTCTGAAATAGGGGAACAAAGTAAGGTGCTGTGGGAACAACCTATATTTATTTAATAAGTTTTTATTTTACTGTTAAATGTATATCTATGTATAATTTTGAAGATGAACATTATTTAATGCTCATCTCTTAATTCCAATCTTCCATCTATTAATTAAAAGAAAATTAAAAATGAAAGAGAAAGTGAATTTATTCTGCAAGTTTCCAAACATTACGCAACAAAGGATTTCCTTCTACTTCAGCCTTTCAAAGAATCCGACTTAAGTTTCATTCATTAGAGCGATTTTTTCAGATGGAATTCTTCTGGACGAAACAAAATTGTATCGCATACGTTCACAAACAAATTAAATAGATAGAAAAATAACATACAATAACGAGCTTGAGAAACTATTTCCGATTGCGATTCCTCTGAGAAAGAATCAATCTTAAGCTGTAGAAAGTATCTATTGATATTTTCACACTTCTTTTGCATCGACTATTTACTTTTAAGAAAAATAAAAATTCATTTTAAGTAAAATATTTTTTTTCAATTTATTATTCAAAAGTATTAAATTGAATAAAAATAGCTACCAAGTTTTTTAATTTATTCCGGAATGTTATTCGCAGGGGTCGAAAATTGGAAAAAAGAATTAATAAAATAAAATTTTCTTCTTCTTAAACTAACTATTTTATAAGTAGAGAATAATTTCAAACAAATACCGGTATGGATTCGGCGCACGATTTCAACCTCTGTATTAGTTCTGCCCCCTTTTCCAACCATATTGTTTTAAAGCGATTTTCTTCATATGTAATCATAATTATATGTTGAAAAAGAATTTTCTATAAAGTTTATAGCGCACTGTAAAAAAAAAAAAAAAAAAAAAACTGTTAAAAGTACAGGAAAAATCTGGCAGCTGGGGTGCCAGTATTTCTCCGTCAAATATACAGGACAAAACTGTACTTTCAACAAAAAACTTGTTTGATTTACAGGATTCATGCGTAAAAAATATGACAGTGATACAATTTTACGGTTTTAAACTGCATATTTGACGGAGAAATACTGGCACATCAGCTGCCAGATTTTTCTTGTACTTTTAACAGTTTTTTTTTTTTTTTCAGTATGTGAAAAAAAAGAGCGGGACTAATACCATTTCGCAATAAAATACTAAATTTCACACGTATGAATAAAATACAACTGTGAGACTTTTTTTTTTGTCAGAAATAATATGCTACGCATTCATTAAATTCACTATCGTCCATTCTATTCATCACATGCATCCAATTTGTGTGATACAATTTCATATATATAAGAAATCCCTTATAATTAGTAAGAAATAAAATGCTAAATGAATTCAAAACGAATCCTTATGTAATTATAAGTTGTAGCAAATATAACATATATTTAAATAGGAAAAGTGGAAATATTTTTTACAAGATGTCTAGAGAGATGGTTGACCAAGCCAGATCGAATTTAGGTTGTAAGTACGCTCTAAACAAATTATGTAATTTTACAGCGGAAATAACTAATAATTGAATTCCACAATTTTTCTCTGAAATTTACATAGCTTTTATAAATTGGTCGTCCGAGAGATTTATGATATTGCTTTTACAGGGTTTGTACTTCCCGCACTTTTTTCAGTCATTTTCACGCATAACATTTTTTGCTTTTAGTGGTACCACTATTTTTGTGCAACAATCTGCATTCCATTTAATCACGACACATTACTATAAAAAATAAAGATTTCTGCATAAAATTGGTGGCGGCATAATTTCTCAAAATTTCCCACCCAGAAAAGTACGATTTCGGATACAAAACAGGAAATGCCACGGAAAAAAAAAATAAAATAAACAGATAGGCAGAAACCCTACAAAATAATAATAATAATAATAATAATAATAATAATATATATATATATATATATATATATGTGTGTGTGTGTGTGTGTGTGTGTGTGTGTGTTTATATATATACAGAAATGAAAATTTGTCAGTAAGTTTTCATATCAAACTGAATGATCGGTACAAATGTACGGTTTTCTTCTAAATTCCGATGAATATGTTTGCAATAAGCAAAAACAGAATTGTACAACTTTTTTCATTTCTCACTTTTATTTATTTTATTTAATTTATTTTAAATTTATTTCTGTATTTCGGTAATACGGCTTTTATCTAAACAGTAAAATATGCATAAAAACCAAAAGAAAAAAGAAAAAGGTAAGTAAAAGAAAGAAATTAATCCGGTACAGAAAATACTATTTTGCCAGTTAATAGTTTTAAAATATTCTTTTGTATTTTTGAATATAAAAAAGTAAATGCAACTATTCACAGTTCATTGAGAAATAAAGGAATCAGGTTATATTTTATGTAATCAAGCATAATTTTTAATATTATTCACTACAGTAAAAAAAAAAAAAAAACAGACTAAACTTCAAATGAAAAAATAAATATTAAAAATATTTAAGAAACTATTAAAAAAGAATATGTGCATCTATATATAATTTATTTTATACACGTCTAGACATTTTAAAGTGTCCATTTCCTTTATTATTTCTAGAAATTCTTATTTATAAATAATCATATGTCTGAGAAAACAACTATATTAATACTTTCGCGACCTTCTGTTTTTGTCTTTTGAACGGTAAGGAACGTCTGTGGGCGTTATTCTCCTAAGTTACAATATTTCAAAACAATAGTTCCTGTATTCGCATTTATATTACAAATGGATAAACTTTATAATTATATCCTTTCTAATCAAAATATTCGTATCCATAGTATACTTGATTCCACAGATTTCTATATAGGGTGTATTCTTAAGAAATAAATAAGATAGAAATTTCGAAAGAAACTCCTACTGGCTGAGTAACAGATTAATGACGTGAATCTACGTCAGCGGTCGCGAGTGCTAATAAATCTAAAATATTTTGTCATATTGTCCATCTGTGTGTGTGTTATAAAATAAATGTAAAAAAAAGAAAAGAAATGAAAAACATAATAAAAAAAAAGAAGGTTTTCAATCGATTCTTAAGCTTGAAAAACTTCTTCACACACCATAAAATTAATGAAAACACTAATGGTTTTGAAAAATCGGGCCATCCGATACGTCCAATGATCCATAAAAGCAGAGCTGCCACCATTTCAAACTTTAAAATCAGAATTGACACCGGTATTTTTAAACGGAATATGTTATATATATTTCCGACGATTAATATTACAGAAAACAGCTATAAATTTTTTCCGGTTTGAAGTGTTTCTTGAAAATCGGGAGACTTGGCACCGATATAAAATGTACAAAGTATCTAAAGAATGTCCATTAAAAGATCTGGATACCCTGTATTAATTATAGATATCTGTTAGATGTTTAAATATAGACGAAATTTAGACGTACCTTTTCGATATCTAATAGATGTAAAATGTTAGATCAAAACAAGATTTAGATATTTTCAATATATATTAGATCTAACAAGTACAATTATTGGATATTTGCAGATTTACTGGATATGTAACAGGGATCTAATGGATGTAAAAAGGAGTGAAGTTTTTCGTGCTAATAGATACCAGTAGGATATTTATAGAAGTTTACTGGAAAAAGGTTTTCACAAAATCCCTTATCAATAAATACTTTTTTCTATTTTCTCTCTCGGATTTTTTTTTTCATTTATTATTAAGCCAACGTACTTTTATTATTGCTATTTATTTAAAAAAAAAAAAAAAAGGAATGAAAAAAGAGAGAGAGAGATAGAGATAGTTGAATGTTAAAGAGAGATATTGGATGCTAAAGAATAGCTGACATATATTTTGTTTTGTGCACATATTAAAATATTGCGGTTATAATGTCTGCAGTAATAGTTCGCAGCTATATATACATTGTATTCTAACAAAATAACACACACCTGATGCAGTTTAATGTAAACTTCTTACAAGTACAGGGTGGTTACAGAACCGACAATTTTCCCTGATACTTTCACCAATATATTCATGCGACAATATTTTATTTAATTAATTGTGGAATCTTACAATTAAAAATTTTGAAAGAAAAATATTAATGGAAGAATTAGGGGAAAAGTGTGGCCTGTGACCAGCCTGTAGTAATATGAAAAAAGGGAGCATTATCACTGATACATAATTGACAAACTATTTTTTAAAGACAAACCTCAATTATTTTAAATTTGTATTTTCTAATATTAATAATCGTAGATAACTGGAAAATTGTTACTTAAAATTTGAGTAAAAAATTAGTGTGAATGCATTTCCTGTAAAACCGGAAGACATTGCTGATACTTAAATTTCTTATACATGTTTGATTCGAAACAAACCAGTTTCTTTTTATCTATGTTAAACCAAGTGCCTTAAAGTGGTATTTTCATTATTCTTTAACATTTAACATTTATGAATTCAGTGTTTTGTTGTTATTCTTAATTAACACATTGTCGTCGGGTTTTTTTTTCTTGTTCTGAACAATAAACACCGCCTTTTGGCGTTCCTTAAGAACGTTTTTACTATTTGATAAAACGGTTTTCCACAACTTAAATTTTATTCTAAGCAGGCGAAGTGGTAAATACAGTGGCGCATATGTACACAGGCAGCACATAAACGGTTAAACAAGGATACATAAAAACGTATACTCAACATTTGCTCAATATTTGCCTTTCTATACCTAATATAGGTCAACACCCAAAAACATTTGCATTTTACACCATAAAACACCAAAAAATTTAAACAAAGAGTAGTTACTGTGCATACTCTACAACGCATCAAAATTCAAAGTGTAACACTGTGAACAATTTGTTTATTCCTAAAGCAACATTTTACATAGAAATCATGTATTTAAATGTCTTAATAAATTATGATAACTTTCTTGTGTTTAATAGTTTTCGGTTATAACAAAATATTCTTAAACGAAAGCCAGCCATAGAATGTAATATAGTAAAATTATGTTATGTGTCCCTAAACATGAAATATATACACTCAATATAGCAAATCTATACTGCATATTGCATGTAAGTCGCACATTTTGCACTATATTCATTTCTGTTGGACGTTTTTTTTTAACTATGTAGCTGCTTGTAGTATGCAGATAGGCATATATAAAAAATAATCAAAAATGAATGTTTCAATAAATCACAATCAGTCTCCACAGGTTATTTAAATTTTTTGATATTTCATTCTTATTGATCTATGTTGTTTTAGTGATCTTATATCTGTCGCTTGGCTTTTACTACGATTAATAATTCATATATATTTATGTACATATATATATATATATATATATATAGAGAGAGAGAGAGAGAGAGATGGATAGATAGATATAGAAAGATAACAGTCTCCAAAATCGCTACATTTTTACGAAAAACCTCTTCGTTAAATATTTAATTTCCTTTCACAATATGGATATAACATAATGTAAAATTTACTGTGAGTATTTACTAGTATAATGTTTAGCGTATTGCATTTTTTTTTTTTTTTTTTTTTTGTAGCCACCTATTTTAATTATTTATTCGGTGCAAACACCTTTCAAAGAAACCTCGCTTTTAGGCCTTTTAATAACGCTTGTACATTTCTTTTATTTTTAATGTTGTGCAATCATATTTAAATACCAGTAAAAAGAATGCTGTCGACAAGCGATAGTGTCTAAAGCACTTTTGCGTGACCCTGTACACTAGCACCAAATACTAAATAAACAGAAACTGCACAGCTTAATTCATGTAATCCATAACTGTTTCAGCACAATTTCAAATGAATCGGATGATTTGTGCTACAAGTTTGGATGTAAAGACAAAATTAACCCGTTAGTAGTCGCATATCGGTCTTTTTGCCGCCCATCGTTTATAAATTCCTTCTGCAGATCGCCCTTTAAAAATAAAGTGGGGAAACTCAGTATATGTCCTTTAACGTAGTATATTTTCAAGTTATTCCTGCTATTTTTTGAGCAGTTAAAAACATTTAACTTCTCAAATCGGTCTATTTGACCGTGACGCGACCACTAACGTTCATTCATTTTCCTCCCCATTTCCGGTTTTTCAGACAGGTTAGAGTTTTGCGGGAAAAACCTCGCGTGAATTAATGACACTCCATCTTTCTCTACAGCATTTCTTTCGGCTTTCCCCCAACACTAAACAGCGGCGGCAAAAACACCGACACGCGACTACTAGCGTTGTAAAAAATGACGCGATTACTCTCGGGTTAACAAATACAAAACAATTTGATTTTTATCTGCGAGGTCTCATTGACGCTTATAAGCATGAATGAGACCTCACTGCTATAGCAGAGTTGTTGCCACACAGAAAGGAAAAATTTCTTGTTAAAATATTGAAAGTTTTATCACATCAAACAGATGTTTTCTTGATATAGTTTCAATAAAGACTTTATTTACTAGAACTTGGCTACTTTACTTTTTTTTAACCATATTGTTTCGTTAATCCCAATAATATTTGTTTGAAAAAAAATAATAATAATAATAATAATAATAATAATAATAAATATTTTGGTGATTTTAACAAACGGTTTTATTGATTAGGTACGTCATTCGCTCATTAACGACTCACAAAAAGATCTACGACTTAGCTTATAGCGCTATCCACTAAGAGTTACTCAACTTTCAATCATATGTTTTCGTGATGAACAGAACTGGTTTCTGTTAACTGTACAAATTTATTGTTAAGTTGCCAAAACAAGTCTAAAATTTATTTAAAAAATTAATTTGGTTTTCGCAACAAAACACTTTTTTCGTGTCCAGTCTGTATCTCCAAAACTAGACATCTTTCTTTAATAAAATTCTGTTATATTTTCTTTATGTATTTCTTTATAGCAAATGAACCTATATATATATATATAGTGAAAGTGAACGATTTCTATTTGAACTCACCATAAAAAACTGAAGCACTTTGAATCATTTTGGATTCAACTACTTAGATTCAAGTCTTACTGCGAACTTTCAAAAGTTGTTAATTTCGTTTCATGTTTTTATGTTATAAAAAACCGAATTTATATGCATAAGTTTTAGTAAAAAAAAAAAAAAAAAAAAAAAAGAAAAGAAAAAAAAAAATGGTGAGGAGGGGAAGCGGGTTATAGGAACCAAGCGGGAAAATATGAGATAGTTATGAAAGGAAAGCCAAAAATGCCAACATTTTAATTTATTCCTGAGTACTTTTAGCCCCGCCTTTATTTTGCACCACTTTAATCACAGAAAAATTTTCTCCAGCATATAACTTCAATAAAAAAAGAAAAAAAAATTTCCTTATAAATAAATAGCATGAAATAAAGGCGAGGCTAAAAATACTCCGGTATAAATTAAAATGTTTGCTGCTGTGCTAGAGTAGTATCTTTTATAGAAAATGATGAATAACAGCGATATATATATTTCATTTTGAAATTGATATCATAAATAAACAAATTTGAAAAAAAAAAAAAAAAAAAATCGATATTCAAGTCTTACAAATGTCGGAAATATTATGGTATATTTGGTATTCCATATTACTTGAATCGTCATCTTGAAGAATAAACTTTAATTACTTGTTGGTAGCAGTACGTTCATGGGAAACAGACTACTGACTCAACTCCTCCTGAAATGGCATTAGGATTACACTCACATTACTACTTCATAAATAGATTACAAAATTCGTAATACTTACCACAAAAAAAAAAAATAATATAAATAAAGTCTGAATCTTGACATACCAAAGAAATTCTGTGACTCCCTCCCCCCCACCTAAAAAAAAATGTCCTTTTAATTGGCAGAAGGTAAAGTAATGTTCATATTTGAGGCCTACGGAAGACATATGCCGTGCTTCCATAAGATTACAGCTCCGTGCGTATGATGTATATTGGTGTTCCACTTTACCAGACATGAAAAATTTTGCTTGAGAGCAGACTTGCTAAATTTTATAATTTATTCCGGAGTAGTTTTAGCCCCGCCTTCTTTTTGTACCAGGGATTTTAAAGAAGATTTCTTTTTAATATGTGACAACGGTTAAATAAGGGGAAAATCATTCTTTGAAATTTCTGGTGTGAAAAAAGGGTGGGCCAACAATTCTCCAGAAAAAATTATAAAAGTTGACAATTCTGTAAGAGGTCCATTCATAGAAACAGGTTTATCAGCTTTTAGAATAAAAACTGCGCATAATGTACAACGCTGTAAATCGCTTAAAATCGCTTGTAACATACGCTGAATTGTAACACTCTTATAAATACAAATTATTTTTAAAAAATACTCGCTTCTAAAATCTATTTACGAACAAGATCAAATTGAGAATGCAAATCGTTGGTTAACATCAAGAAATACAGACAGATTTTTATGTCTGTATAATTTAGAGGTTTTACTTTTAGCTCCTACTTTTCCATTTCTTTTCTCTTATTTAATTATTTTACAAAAGTACAAGTACACCGCTGTGTTGCTTATTTCAAAAAACAGTTATTTATTTATTTATTTATTTATTTTTAAAGGACCTTAAAAAAATATTTATGAAAATATATCGGTGTCAAAACACGGAAAATTTTTAAGAACAAAATTTTCTGTATCCATGCTTATATTACGAATGGATATAGAATATAATTTTATTCTTTATAATCAAATTATTTGTATCCATAGTATATTTGATTGTACAAATATGAATATTGGGTATATTCTTAAGAAATAAACAACATACAAATTTCAAAAGAAACGCCCACTGGTGGAGTCAAAATTTTCAAATGACGTGAATCTACGTCAGCGGTCGCGAAAATGCTAATGTAATCACTTTTCACGCATCCAAATTATGTTGTTATTTTTTACTTATTTATTTACTTATTTAATATTTTTATTAATATTGTAAAAAAATGTTTATTTTTATTTTATTTCATATTATCACTACTGGTGCCTATATTCAAACGTTTTTTTCTTACTTCCAATGAAAATCTAAATCAGTCTCTGTGTTTCTTCATTATTGAAAAAGGTTCTTTTCATTTATTCATTAAAGTTCTTTTTCTAGATTCTAGACACAATACATTTGTCACACAGACACGGGAGAAAATAAATAAGGAAACAGATAGCAGACAAAAACGAGTTTGCAAAACTTTCTTTCGACTCAACTGTCGGCGAATGATATTTTATCTCCCGAGTTATTTTCTTAGTATTTTTTCTTTCTTAGACAACTTCAATTAGAAACTTTGAAAGATTAATTGTTTATTCACTCATTTATTTTTAGCTTAAAACCTAAACTGAATGATATATGCAAATATATTAAAATAATTATGTATAATTTACTTATAACTGTTATTTAATGAAAACGTAAATGCTAAATGTAAATATTGTTCATTTACTTTATGATAATTGTATTTTAATTTATAAATGTGCATCAACTATTTGTACAGTTTAGCTAAAATCACTATTTATTAATAGTATTCTTTGTTTTGAAGGTACTTAAAAAAAAAAAAAAAAAAAAAAAAAACTTTATTTATTTTACGAAAAATAAAAATCTAAATATTGCATGAAGACGTTATATATTGTTAGAAGATATGGTGGGAAAACGATTTGGATAAACAGAGATGCACAGAATATCTTCTTAAAAGGATTATATTAAGATATAAATATTTACTGCGGAAAAAACTTGTGTTTGAAACTTTAATTTATAATTTCAGTTTTAATTCTGTGTTGCATATTTACTTTCTCGAAACATCAGTTATTTATTTCAAATAAAATTCTATTCCGTCTTTCTATTTTTCATTAAATAAAACTTTATTATTATTGTTATTGTTATTATTATCATTATTATCATTATTATTATTATTTAAAAAACAAATTTTATCTTTATTTATTTTAGACGAAATAAAATTGCCGCACTGATATAGAAGAAAATAAAATACAAATATCACAAAAATTTTACAAATGTTACAGGGAATTAGTTTGTAAAACTTCCTTTACAGTCTATTACAAATGACTGAATTTTAACCCTCCGAGGTACATATATTTTTTAGAGTAACTTTTATGAATATGTAACTACGATTGAATACGAAATAGCTTACTCTAAAAATTTAGTGGTATGAACAGAAAGCCAATCTAAAAATGCTCCTAAAAACTTATGAAAGTTCGCAAATCTGATTAAATATATTAATATTCACTTTTTTATTAAAGTAATTACATTTTATTTAAACAATATGGATACTTTTTAAATTTAAAGCCAGTCATGCCAACATTTTAAATTATTCCGAAACACTTTCAGCCCTGCCTTTCTTTCGCGCCACTTTATTTATGGAATAGTTTTGTCCAATATATACGTACCATAAATAAGAAAAAGTTACTATTACATAGATGCAACCATTTTAATTTATTTCGGAGTATCTTTAGCCCCGCCTTTATTTCGCACAATTTCTAACCTTTTAACTGTCATGCCTGAGATATTCTCGGGCAATACTTTAATAGCAGCTTGTACAAACTGACACCGATATTTTTTCAAAGAATTTCTTTAGATTAATTTTCGATAAAACAACATGCCACTTGAAATGTTTAGTAACATTGGTGTGAGCTGAAATATAAAGTGAAAGATAAAAAGAAAGAAAGAAACAGTTACGGGGTTAAATCGCATTTTAGTTTATAGTCGCAAATTTTGATTAAAAATTTACTCTAACAAGACTTTTTACAAAAATGTTATACTTTTGTTTGTAAAAATACAAAAATTAATTCCTAAGTTCATCTTTACTAATAGTTCGAATTTTGTTGCTTAAAATATGAACTATTTTCCAAGTAATTTTTATTTTGTTATAAAGTATTACAATAAAAAATATTTTTTATCAGTGTGGCTATTCTCATACTCTTCAGGAACGAGGTTACATTAAAGATAAAAGTTTCTGCTGTAGTAGGAATTTTAATATAATTATATATATATATATATATATATATATATTCAATTTTTAACTTCAACTACAACTCTTATTCGCACATTCATATTATCAAAAGATGACTTATTACTTTTCGAACATACTATATATATATATTTTTTTTTTCTAAAGGTTCAGAATATATTATGATAAACACGAGACATTTTTTAATTTTATCGGACTATATGGAAACTAAATGAACACTACCATGCTTGCCAACATCCTAATTAATAGTCCGTAGTTTCGTAAGTCCCGCCAGTTTTACACGCCAATAAATTTTTAGACCAATATTCTCCAAATGCAATTAAGATGATATAAGAAGAAAAATTCTCTGAAAATATACTGGTGTGAAAAAGAAAGGCGGGGCTAACAGTACTACGGAATATTAATTAGTATGTTGGCAAGTATACACCAAGAAACTGTTCATGTGTTCTTTTTCTTGTAGAAGGGGCCAATAAAGTAAGAAGTTTCGGTAATCGAAACTATAGTGCAGTAACAGTAAGAATTGTGGTAGACATAGTAGCTAACTTGGCACTTTTTGTCTTTCGGAAAATTTTAATAAAACAAATTATTTTACTTAACACGTTGAGCGCCAAGCGAATTCTTAAGGAAATCTTCGTCAGGCCACACACGCTGCTTAGAAACGCGTTATGTTTACCGTGTTTCAATAAAATCCCTTAATAATATCCTGTAATAAAAATTAAGTTCATAAAAAAAATCAATAATTATTTAAAACAATGTAATTTTATTAGTTTTATATCATATTTTACTCTGTTAGCCACCAATGGTTGACATGGCGTAAACGGAAAGTTCAGTGTCAGCCACCGATGGTTGACATGGCACTCAGCATGTTAATAGGTGAAAACCGGCATAGTTCGCTGATTAAATGAACCAAATATTTCTGTTAAATTTCCTGGTAGCCAAAATATGCTATGTTGGGAACTATAGGTGGGTGACGGGAATTGTACGGTTTTATTTTTTTCATATCGTTTAATTTTGTAGTTTTGGATCAGTCCGCGCTCTTCTCAGAAAATGAATGTTTTAAAAAAATAGTGTACAAAATTAATCCACGTACAGTCGGTAACAAAAGTCTCTGAACATTAGCAAAAATAAAAATTCCTGTATAGACCTGCAAAATATGCTAGTTTATCCGTAATGGTATTAAGCCCCTCCTTTTTTCACACCAGAAAAGCTGTAGAATAATATTCAACAATATGTTCTCATGATTAAATAAGAAGGCTATTGCTCTACAACTATTCTGGTGTGAAAAAAAGGCGGGGCTTAATACCATTACGGATAAACTAGCATAGTTACCGGGTCTACCTTATATAAAAAAAGTACACTTAATGCAGTTTTGTTAAATAAACCCTTGTCGAATCCTGTTTTTAGACTGACTAACAACAGGATTCGACAAGGATTTATTTAACAAAACTGTACTTAGTGTACATAGGAATTTTTGCTAGTGTTCGGAGACTTTTGTTACCGACTATATTTGGATTATCATTAAAAATATGAGCTTAACACACTGTTTTTGAAGAATGTGCTTCATTGAAGAGTAAACACCCTTTTTAGCGTTACTTTAAAATGTGACATCATTTACCAAAAATGTATTCCTTATTTTATCTGGAGAATCTAATGTAATAAATGCTACCATTGCAGTAGCCATCTTTTGCCAAAAATGAACCACAAAGAAACATATTTAAGTAAGTACATATTAATAAGAAATACCCAAAAAGAATAAGATATGCGTGGTTGATTCTTAGCGTTAAAGAATATTTGACCTTGAAATTGCGAAAAAAACGAAAACTTAATAACTTTCAAGGTCAGATGCCTGTCGCGTGGCTCGGACACTTTGCAACAGTTGAAGCGGTAGACAGCGCAACTTGGTACAGATTGCGCGACTTTTTTATTCAACAGCCATCAAAAATGTTTAAAAGTGGGATATGCTATACATACAAAGCGAATAGATTCGAAGAAATGTCAATTATATCTATCATATATCACTTTTTAAAATTATTAGTGACAGTTGAATAAAAAAGACGCGCAATCTGTACCAGGTGGCGCTGTCTACCGCTTCAACTGTTGCCAAGTTTTCGAGCTACGCGACAGGCATCTAATTTAGGAGGCTATGGTCATACACTGTGTGAATCAAAAGAAATCAGGTATGAAATTAGTAATTAGTAATTTAAGTAAAGTAGAAACAAGATCTATTAATAAATCATTGGTAACTTCTTAAACTTTTATTTTACGTGGCAGTATACTTTGTGTTGAACATGCGTTTTGTAGCACTTAATAAATAATTTCAATAATTTTATTTTAATATTTATTACTATCGGACATGCAAATAGTACGTTAAAATCAATTTACCTAATGCAATTAATGTGTAAACAGAATATCTTCTAATAATTAAATCCTACATGTTATGGGAATAACACTAAAACTGATGTCATAGCTACAAAAATGTATTGAAATACAGAAAACAAATTTTTAACCTTGGTTCGGAGAATTGAGTAAAATAATGGAAAAAATAAAAAAATAAAAAAAAAGATTTGCACAAAAAAAAAAAAAAATGCTACAATTGTAACAATGTATTTATGGTAACTTCCTGAAATTTTAATTAATGCGGCTACATATTTTGCGATAAACACGCGTTTTGACTTTTTTTTAAATAATACTTCGATTCTATAATTTATTTATTTATTAATTTTGCGTATAAAAATATTACAGAAATTTCTTTAAGGTTTCACTCTACCTCTTACAACTTTCCCATCCCCTGTTACCAAATCCCGCACAGCCCTATAGGGAAAATTGTTTCCAGGATTACTCATTAACTAATGTATTTATTAATCTGTTTTAAATTCCGTTTTCCCATCCGAAAAATTCTCAAACTTTGAAATAATACCTGTTTTCCCAAAAATTATCGTTTACAATTTTTACATAATACTTTACAGCAAATAATCTGAAATATATACTTAGTTAATCAATCGTAAAATTTTAAAACACAAAGTTAAAATTTTGAAAATTTAATAATATACTTTAAGGAAACGACTTACAATGTACTAATTGTAATTTTTTCGATCGTAAAAACGGAATTTAAAACATGCATTACGTAATAAGTAATTATACAAACAAATTTTCGCATAGTATAACAGGAAAAAAAGTGTCGCAATTATTTTTTTTATTTTAATTTTTATTATTATCATCATTATTTTCTTTTTTCTTTTTCTTTTTTTTAGGCGGGGGGGTCGGGTTAAAAAAGAAGAAAAAAAGGCACAACGCCCGACGTTACCTCTTTCCTAATCGATGCAGAAAAATGTAATTGGTATCATTCAAAAAGGATTATGTGCACTATTAGAAAATCAAGCAAATTTTCGATTGAGTGTAATCTACATATTAAAACGCAAAATAATTAATTTTTTTTCAATGATAATATTGTAATTTTATAATTCAATTCCTGGGGTCGTGACAATGCGAAAAGGTACACTGGTTGTATGTTTAATTTAATTTTTTTTTTTTTTTTTTTTTTTTTACTGAGTTATAATTGTTTAAAGTTTGAAGCTACTAATGTCGGGCTGTCCCAAACCCGCCTTTGTTTCCCGACTCTTCTACCAGAACATTCTTGTTTTATTTTTATCTTACCAAGGAATCATATTATTTAAGGGTATCATAAAAATAAATTCTGGTGGAAGACTTATTGGAAAAATACAGCTTATGGCATATATATATATATATATATATATATATATATATATATTCGAGATACAATAAAGAAACCCAAATATAATCCATCATAACTTTAAATTCAAAATTATTCTATTTTTCCATTATAGAATATATTAATAAATTCATTCATTTAAAAATATACCAATTATTTTATATACTAAATTCTAGTTCTAAATTCTTTATTAAGGATTTAGATTATTTAAATATATAAATAAATATATATTTAAGGACTAATATATGAGATAATATAGGTAATATAGGGCTAGGAGGTAATAAATATTTAAAGACTTAATTCATGTCCCAATCTTGCTGGTTAATTGGTACTAGAAGAGAAAGTTTATTCAGGATGGTACGATTAAACCTCTCGATCATGCCGTCTGACTGGGGATGTAGGGTGTTGTTTGGGGATGAAGGGGTGTTGTCTATGCCGAGTACTGTCCGGGAGGTGCAGTCCTTGGGAGGGGGGCAGTGTTGCGAATTCGCAAATAATTCTTTTTATTTTTGTAAAAATTCTTTCAAAGAAGTTTAAGAAGATGATAAAATGTCAATTTTATGTATTTCTAGTCCTTTTTCGCATTAAAGTGACTGATTTTCCATAAAGAAAAGTATTAAAATTACTAATACGGCTGGCAATGCATTTTGGCGCTAAATTTTGCGACCTTAGGCGAGAAAATCCTTATTATCGATACACCAAAGATGACGTTCTAACGTGATTGGTTAACGAGATACTAGAAAATTCTAGATTTTTCTGGATTTGATAAAAGAATATAAAAGGTGGCCGAACGCGCAAAGTGGGAGAGTCGCAGTATAGTTTCGCCAAAGCATTTGCTGGATAAAGAGCTCTAAGCCTCTTTGGAAATACAGTTGCATTGCTGTATGCTAATGCTCCTATACAGCCTGTACTTTGAATTGGCTGTTAACAGCTGTTATTTAAGCTGTGTTTACTGGTGAAACTGAAGTTGATACCTGGTTTATAGACCTGTATTTTTCTAGAACTTTCTGTAAATAAACTATTGAGCTTTTGAAAGTTTCGCTTTTATTCTAGGACAACTGACGAACCCCCATGAACGCAACAATATATACATGTTTATTTAATTCTTTTAAATTTTTTTTCGAAAACCGGATCAGAGAGAGGAAATACAACTCGTCTGTTAACTGTTAAAACACTGATTATATTAATTCAAAAATTGGGTATGATTTTGTAAAATTGTGGATTATAGAAGTTTTTTTTTTATTTTATGAGGTAGGAGGAGTTACAAATACCCAAAAATATTAGGCAACAGATTAGTAGTCGACGATACTAAATTGTGGAAATAAGTGTTACAAAATACCAGAATGCATCCTCTCCTTAAACTGTTATTATGGTGTTTGCGGCCATGGATTGCTATGTATAATTTTTTCAGCTGTAATTTATGTACATCCGCTTAAAATTTGTACTTCTAAGTTTGTACCACCCATATCTATTAAAAAATCAAATACCCCTCAACTTCCTGTTCTTTAAGTATTAAGAAAACATTGGCGGCTATAGATTCCTGTGCAATTCTGAATCATTATGAAGTGCACTATCTTAAATTTTGTCACTGTAATTTTGGGCCTCCCTGTATATATATGAATATATATATATATATATATATATATATATATATATATATATATATATATTCAGAAAACAGTGGACGAAACATAGACAGAATTGCCAACATCTTAATTATCATTTTCGCAACCGCTGGATGCAGATTCCCGCCATTTGAAAATCTGTAACTCCACCAGTGGGATTTTCTTTCGCAATTTGTATGTTATTTATTTCTTAACTATATGCCCAATATTTTTTTTTTTTTTTTTTTTTTTTTACAATGAAATATACTATAGATACAAATACTTTGATTAGAAAGGATATAAAAATAATGTATATCAATCGGAATATAAATATGAATACATACTTTTTTTTCCTGAAATATTGGGAGAATAACGCCCACATGTGGTCATTTCTTTCAAAAATACAAAATCATGCGGTTGCGAAAGTGTTAATAATCCGAAAGATTGAATGTACTCTCCTTTTTTCACACCAGTCTTTTTTTTTTTAGAGTAGATTCTTCTTATGTCATTTTAAATATATTTAAAGAGAATTGCTATAAAAATTAAATGGAGTGGAAAAAGAGCGGGTACTAACAAAACTCCAGAGTAGTTTCGTAGCTATGGATACTATATATCTACATACATTTTTTTTTTTTTTTCTAGAGGTACGAAATATATTATGATAAACACCAGAATTATTTTAATTTAATCGAACTACATGAAAACTGAATAAACACAGCGACATTGTCCGCATTGTCTCTTTCCTTGAAGTCTCTTTACCTGATCAAGTAAGCAGTTTCGATAGTCGAATCTGTAGTGAAGTTAGAGTAGTAGTTGTGATAGGTATAGTAACTAACTTTCACCTTTTGGACATCGGAAAGTTTTAATAAAAATGTATGTATATTTTGCTTAATCGGTAAAAACCGCTACAGCTTGCTGATAAAATAAAATAAATATTTCTATTAAATTTTCTGGTAGCCAAAAGATGCTAAGTTGGGAACTATGGGTGGGTGTCGGGAATTCTGTGGTTTTATTCCTTTCATATCGTTTAATTTTGTAGTTTTGGATCACTTTGCTCTCTTATCAGAAATTGAATGTTTTAAAAAATCAGTGTACAAAATTAATTCGCGCATTTCGAATATCAGTAAAAATATCACCTTGACACACTGTCTACGCAGTATGTACTTTTTTGAACAGTAAACACCCCTTTTTTAGCGTTACTTTAAAATTTGGCTTTATTTAACTAAATTGTTTTACTTATTATATCTCCAGAATGTGATGTAATATATGTCACCATTGCAGTGGAACATGAAGTGCTAAATCCTCAAAGTCTTCTTTTGTCAAAAGTGAACCACAAAGAAACATAGTTAAGTAAGTACATATTAGTAAAAAATACCCTAAATAAGTAAGATATGCGGGGTTGATTATTAACGTTAAAGAATATTTGACTCTGAAATTACGAAAAAAACGAAAACTGCATGACTTTGAAGGTCATGCACTGTGTGAATCAAAATAAATCACGGATGAAATTAGTCAGAAAAGAAGCCTTAAGTAAAACAGAAACAAGTTCAATAAAAAAAAGCCATTGGTTACTTCTTAAACTTTTATGTTACGCAGCTGTATAATTTGTGTTGAACATGTGTTTTGTGGCACTTGTTAAACAACTTCAATTACTTTATTTTAGTATTTATTACTATTGCTCATAAAAATAGTACGATAAAATCAATTTATCTTACTGAATTACTATGTAAATATAAAATATAAAATTTCATATGAAATGTCAAAGAAAATTTAAATTCACAAAATCGGATACTTAAATGAATGTTTTCCTTTCAAGATTCAGAAATCAATCTATTTCTTTTACTTGAATACTGTGTTTGTTTATAAAATAATCTAATCTTTAAAACAGTGGGGTTTCAAATATTATTTATTTACTTATTTTTATATATTTAATGTATACTTTACATCAAGCGAAATATATAAAGTGCCAGATAATTTGTATATATTCATTCTTATTAAATTAAAGAATAAAAAAAGAAAGAAAGAAAGACAAAAAATAATTTTATCAGACATTACATAATAGCCTAAAAAGAAAAAGAAGAAATTTTTTTTTTATTTATGTACGACTTTTGATTCAGTAGGATAAAATAAATAATATGAAATAACACTATTTTTTTTTTAAAAAATACATTTCATTAAAAGATCAAACGGTTTAAGTGTTTATTAATGTCTAATTGTCGTGTAATTATCATAAGCTTCGTAATTGTAAGTATTATTTATTTATTTATTTTTATTTTTATTTTTTCAAGTATCTTCACTTAGGGGTTGCAGTCAGTTTTTCAGGACATTTTCACGGATGCAAAATTTTTGCCTCTTTTACCACCACTCTTTTTCTTAGAGAAATCTTTATCATACGTTTAAACCAATTGTCGTAATTAAACAGTAGACAAATTATTGTATAAAAAGAGTGGTAGCAAAAAACGCATGAATTTCTCATTTCTCAAAGTTCCTGAAACAAAGGCGGAGACTACGACCTCTGAGTATCTTACAATGTACAAACCCAATTTAAATGGAAAACAATTGATTTTAAATATTTATTTAATAATGATACTTACGAATTTTCTCAGAACTATAATTAATTAAAACTATGTTTTCTATCCAAATTATGAAAATTTAAACATCTTTTAAGCTTTAACAACAATTAAAATAATACAAAAAGTATAAAATGATAATAAAAAAGGCAAAAATTTCTCAAAGTGTCATGAAAAAAAGGTGGAGACTACGACCTCTGAGTACAGCGTTCGCAACTTTTATAATTTATTCACAATCATTTTTAGCCCCGCCTAATTTTCGCACCAAAAATTTAGTAGATTATTTCTCTTTAATATGTGACAACGATTAAATAAGACGAAAATAATTTTTCAAAATTTTCGGTATGAAAAAGAGGCGGGGCTAAAAAATGACTGTGAATAAATTACAAAAGTTGAGAACGGTGTCTGAGTATGTTACAACGTACAAATCCAATTTAAATAGAAAATAATTTATTTTAAGTTTTTATTTTTATAATGATACTTACGAATTTTCTCAGAACTATAATTAATTAAAAATATGATTTCGATCCCTATTATGAAAATTTAAACATCTTTTAAGCTTTAACAACAATTAAAATAATGAATATATATATAACGATAATAAAAAAGGCATAAATTTCTCATTTCTCAAAGTGTCATGAAAAAAAGGTGGAGACTACGAACACTGAGTATCTTGCAACGTACAAACAAAATTTAAATAGAAAACAATTGATTTTATATTTTTATTTTTATAATGATACTTACGAATTTTCTCAGAATTATATTAAATTAAAAATATGTTTTCGATCCCTATTATGAAAATTTAAACATCTTTTAAGCTTTAACAACGATTAAAATAATATAAAAATATATAAAAATATAATAAAAAAAAGCATAAATTTCTCATTTCTTAAAGTGTCCTCAAAAAAAGGTGGAGAGTACGACCTCTGAGTAAAACCCTTTGGCTATCGAAAAAATTTAATAGAAATTATTTTATTTAATCAATGAACTGTAACGATTGTCACTGACAGAGCCTCCTTAAGTAGATGCCTTCCACGCGCGGCGAATCCCAATGTTAAATTAGGCAACATTTAAAAAACAAAACTAACGCTAGGTGACAGCACCCACGCAGAGCAAAAATTTTCTTCTGTTTCATAGATAAATTATGTTTTTCATCTAAAAATCTAGCTATTAATTTCAATTTAAAGTCCAAAATTGTATTTTTTTTTTTCTTTTAATTTGAAAAAATGATGTGAAAGTGCTTTATCGTAAATATTTTCAAAAAAATATTCAAATATTTATATTTAAAAAAGTATAGGGTTTAATTTTCTTCGAAAGTGGACAAGACCTATTTTAGCTTTTCAACTAATTGAATTACAACGTATCAAATAAATAACACTTTTTTTTTTTTTTTTTTTTTTTTAATATATTATTAATTAAAAAATGAAATTTAAAATTAAATAAGCAAAAACATGGCATATCTATCACGCGATTAAAATATTTTTTATATATTTATTCAATAAAAATTTCAAAATTTTTTTAAATTTAGATATCAAATGAAAGTTTCGTTTATATAAATAAAAATCTCTGAACTCTAAATGAGTTCAGTTTAGAATGAATAATTTAAAATGATAAATTATTAAAATTATGTCTTTTTTTTCTTTTTTTTTTTGGTCATGTCCTTTACGTTACATTTTTACCTTATTAGGTGTGAATAATTTTTCTTAAATCGAGAATTTTATATTATTTATAAGAAAAATAGACCAGCACATTAACGAGACAAGTTAACATTCAGTAATAAAAATTGGAGAAGAAAACAATCTGTTGTCTAGTCCGTCACAAAAAATAAATAAATAACCATTAAGATTTAAATTTTTAAAATTAAGGATTTCTTGAGTATAAGTTTTCTCTCGCACGAAGTTTTTTTTTTTTTTCAAGATTTTATTAGCTCCACCAGTTCCGAGTGGGTATGCTTTCGAAACTGATAGACATTTTCGAAATAAAGTTGTGTTATGTTTACATGTTTTGAGGTCTCCTGAAACGAAAAATAATGTTTTTAGCGGTTGGTTTGTGCGCGTCGGTTTGTCTATCTCGGATATACTTGGAAAATGCTGAAAGTGTATTTCATTTTGTGTTAAGTGTTTTTCATATAAGACTAAATTTAAATGCACAATCTGATGTGCACATAGTTTATTGAAAACATACAGGGCTATCCAAAATTAAGCTAAACGTTCTTTTCTGTAGAATGTAATTGACGGAAGTGCTTTGCGACACTTTTTTATGTCGACGAATACTGGAAGAAGGAAAATTAAATTTTCGAACCTATAATGTAAACAAAGTATTTTTTTGAAGTTCTATTTTCAACTCAGGTTTTTGAATAAAGTCACGTTTTGGGGTTCTCTGAATACAAAAAACATTTTTTTTTTTTTTAGTTTTTAGTGATTGATTTATATGCATATTTATTATCAGAGTAACTTAAAAACAAACAAATGCAGGAAATTCACAATTGTATTTTAAAACTCGTATTAAGTTTCAATTTGAAAAATTTGATAAAGATTGGCAAATTTAAGGACAAATTAATAACATCCTTGAAATATTTTTACTCCCATTACCCTACTACCGTAGGTAATGAAAGTATTGTGTTCGGTCCAAAAATTCGATATCGAGTTTTCCCCTGATTTATATTTTTAAGGTCTCATGAGTCCAAAAAAAGTAGTTTTTGGCAATTAGCCAGTATATATGTGTGTGTGTGTATGCGAGTGTATGGATGTGGAGAATTTCTATTTCAAAAAATCAAGTCATCTTTCTGTTATATCTGATAATTTTTCAAATCAGTAATCATGATATTTAATTTTTACATGAATTTTTAATTCCATATTCCATTTGTGTGGTAAAAGGTTAATAAAAGTAATGTTATGAATCTTAAAACTTAATATTTTTAAAAAGAACAAAAGTAGAAATAAAAATTTTCTATATTTTCTTTTCAAGATTCCCAACACTTTTGTTTCGATTTAACTGAAATAATAAAATTTTTATACGCATTTACAAAAGTCTTTAAAAAACAGTGGTATTAAAAAAATATAAATCAATCTTGTTCCTATATTGGAGTATTTTATAGTTTTATTCATAAGATACTAATGTAATTTATGAATAAAACTATAAAATACTACAATATAGAGGTACTTCAAAGTAACTAAGAATAAGTTATTTTTCTGTATTCCTACATCAATAAATAAAAATTTCATTTCATTTTGTAATAAGCATAACTATTTTATTTGTTAAATCTAACTTACTAACAGAGGTGTCAACCCTTCGAATTTTTATATCATAATTTCTTTTAAATGTATCTTCGTCTTAATCACAGAATTTACGATAGTAAATAAAAATAATGTTTTTTGTGAAAAATATTATTGATATTCAAAAATCCGGAGGGTTGGTAATTTTGCATTAATTACTTATGCAGTTTACATACCTTGTCTTGAAATATGAAACCGTGAAAACTTATATTTTTACGGCGACTGTCTGATTTACAAAATGGAACGACGCAATACACCATATTATATATATATATATATATATATATATATATAAACCTCTCACATTTGTGAAATTAATAAAACATCATAAACCATGAAGAACTCAATTGATACTCAATTGAGTCGCGGGAAATAAACAGAACTTTACGACACGGTATCAAGCGCCATCTACTGGCTATGTTCTTCTTGTACTGTTGCCAAGTTTCCGAGCGACTCGCTAGGCATCTACTTAAGGAGGATCTGGTCACTGATAAAGTTTTTTTTTTTTTTTTTTTTAAATTTCTGGTAGCCAAAAGGTGCGAAGTTGGATACTATAATTGTAAGCATTATGGCTTTTCCTTGGGTAAGGTTTTCTTTAAGTAAGGTTTCTATTTTAAAGCTTTCTGCGTCACTCATTTGCCTTATGCCTGTATGTTTTACAATAATTACATTTTATTTGCATATTTTTGCCCTTAAATTGTCCCATAACAATTTTATTCTCAGGGTATTTACGCCCAGCATTTGAATAAATAATTTTCTGTGAATCGTTGATACCTAATATTTCTTTATTCAGTCTGGTTTTCTAGACACTTTATTTCCTGTGATTATGTCGATGAAAGCTCGCGGCTCGCCAAACTGTTCTATAACAATTCAAAAATTTTCAAAAGATGTAGTTTACTATAAAATAAAAAAGTAGTTAATAAAGTATCCCAGATATTGATTTCTTTAGTCTAATCAATAAATAAAAAAAATAATAATAATAATCTAAATTATCTTTCATAAGTTCTTGTTCCGACATTCTTAAAAATAAAATCTGCTTCAGTTTAGTAGTCTTCTTTGCAGAATTTTTAGATTAGCATATGTTTTTTAATTCGTCAAACAATTACTTGGATGTTTTCAGACATGAAAGAGTTTCACTTCTTTGTCACCAGTATTTTCTTGTAAATTTTTCTAACCTAGAAAATCACAAAAATAATTGTGAAAATATGATAAAACATTCTGTACAGAAATATTAATGGCAGAAAAGGCAGAACTATTCCATCCCTGGTTTTGTAATTCACATGTTGAGTTAACTCATAAGGATAATTGTCTAAATTATGCTAGCTCGTGCTTTGCTATCTTTGATAATACTATTCAGTAACTCAGCATTGCCAGCTTATGGTTTTGTTTTTTTAATTGTTGCATTTTCCAGTCCACCATTTTTTTTACCAGTATGGTTTCAATTTAAATTTTCCATGAATCGTAATTTTTTCTTCAATCAAAACTTGGCATTTATTTACAGAAATAGTAACTAATTCTTCTTGTTATGGATCTCTTAGTCTCAATGGGAAAAAGTTTAAAAAAAAAAAAAAAAACGTGATTAGATTAAATTTAAATTACATGCTTGTTCTGTTTTGGGGCACAATCTGGAACCATGACCATTAAGGCTAAAAAATCAGGTCGAACAAAACATACTCACATGGACATAAAAACACTTAATTAGACATTTCACAACATATTGCAAAGCGCTAAAGAGTAATAGAAAAACTAGTATGATGTGGCCACCACAAGACTTTTCTCTACTATATAATTTTACACAAAATTCATGTAATACAAATTATTTATTAAATTATTTTCGATAATAAATACGGACGATTTTTCTTTTACAGAATTATAAGTGCTGAAAGAAAGTCAATTTTCTACCAATAACAGAATAAATACGTTTTTTCCTTTAAAAAAGGGAAAGAGGTCAATAACTTTGTTTTAAATGATCACAGATTTTTGTTTTAAATTATCACTCATCAACGGTTCAACCAATCGTTTTAAAGATACTGACGAGAGCTTTCGAAATATACCCATACTGCAAATTTATACCCCCGACGGGATGTGATGCTCCCACATACATGACCTTTTTCTCTAGTCTACTACTACTATTAATAATAATTTATAATAGTTTTACAACCACGTGTTAAAAATAACTCACATTATGTTCATTTATATAGAATTTTGTACTATACTGCCATGTTGAAAATTTAGAAAAATAAAAAATAAAATAAGGGATCACAGCGCCACTTCTTGAACGATAGATATCCAAATCTAATCAGCAGCAATTTATGTCAGAGTCCAACTAAATACCAAGTTTGGTTAAACTTCGTTCGCTGGTTCATGAGATACAATGCTCACGAAATTTTTGATAAGAGACACGCACACAGACAGACTGGCAGACATTTTCTAAAAACAGTCAAATCGTGTTCCGGAAATCCTAAAACGTGTAAATCCATCGAAAACTGGAGTTCGAAAATTTTCACTTATGAATTTTTTCTGTCTGTATACAGAAGAAAGTAACATAATCATTAATTTAAAAAGTTTTTTTTCTTTTTGGAAAGACATAAATGCGTCACATATTGTGAATATCTACGTAAGGATCATGGATAAAAAGTTTGTCTAACATACGTGCCCTCCTTCGAATAAGCGTTGCGCTGATTCTCGAACGCATAGTTAGATATTTCAACTTTCATTGAAGAACAAATTAGTCGTTGAAATTGATTTTGGATTGACAAAAACATATTTCAGTTCATATATCATAACCTGCTAAGACTTCGGGCCATTTAGCATAATTTTCTCTCAACGAATTCTTTTTCTTTTGCTATACCTTTAAATCAAAGTTTTGCAATTAGTGCAATGAAAAAAAAAAAAAAATCATAAAATTGTAATTTTAAAACCGAAAGACACAGCACCTGTAATATTTATATAATTCTTTATGGAAACTCAAATTGCAATATTTGTATTTGCATATAGCAATAATTATTGCGATGAATGTGAATTGTTAAATCATTTGTAAAATTTTTACATTTATGAAGATTATATTTATATGAATTATAAATTTATTGCCAATAATTCAACTAAATAAAACATGATTTTTGCTGAAAAAGATATCTATAAGAAAATGTTAATATTCTTTTTATACGTGCAATAAATTACATATTTCTATACACTCAGACGGTAGACAAATATATTTTATAAAGAAAAGTTTTATGGTAATTTACTTTTTTTTTAACTTTTAGAACATTATATATTTCATTAAACCCATTTTCTTTGTAGTTCATTTTAACTTTTAAAAGGAAATGGAAATTCTTGAATTTTCTCCGAATGTGCATTACTTTTATTTTGATGTAGCATTCTTTAAGTTAGGCTAATAAATTACAATTGTCAAAGTAAAAATCGCAAATGCAGAATATCTAGCGGGATTTTGTTTTTATTTTTCAAATAAAATTTTTATCAGATTCTGTAAAAATATTCACATTTTTCTCTTTTGGAATATTTTTAAGAACATGGATCGATATGTTGAATGTAAATATTTCTAAACAAACACCATACAACATTTTATTCATTAGTGTAAGGATCGTCCGAAAGGATTTACGTTAAGATCGGATTTACCTTCCACGGCTATGCTACGTTAAATGTTATGTTAGCAGGGATTTCACAAAGGGATATTTATAAATTAGAATTTTTATATTGTAAAATATTTAAATATATATCAACATGAAAGATGAAATGTTTATATAATGATAGAAATATATGTTCTCTATGATATAAACTTATGTTTATAATTAATGAAGAATTAATGCTGAAATATATTTATTTTTCTTCTAACACTATATTTTAATTATAATCACTCTTCAGTTAATCATAAAAAACTATTGTAGATGTGAGATAAATATCTGTGAACGAAAAAAAAAAAAATATTTATCTATCTATACACACACACATTTATATGCATATACATATATAATAGAAATCTTGTAAAAGAAGAAAAGAAGCAGAAAACATATTTCTTTGTTTCATTAACATAACAATTAATCTGCAGTTATCCTAAAGTATTTCAGAAAAGGGTACTTTTTTAATTGGTGGGAAAAGTCGTTCTTTTGTAAAAGTCGATTTATATTTGAATTTAGGATTTTAAAAGTTAAAATAATGATGGATTTTTCTATAAATTGTTAAAATTTACGATTTTAGGAGCATCTGTGTATTAAGTTTTTATGCGATCTTAACGAAGGTACAGTAAGTTAAAAATTATTATTATTATTATTATTATTATTATTATTATTAACTTTCTTGTATATTTAATAGAAGAAAGCACTGGATTCGTAAAAATTTTCGACCTCGGGTTTTCGATGGATTTACACGTTTTCTGATCTGTAGAACACTTTTTGACCATAAAAAAAACTAGTATGTTGTGGCCACCACAAGACTTTCTTCTATATTTACCTATACATATTCAATCAGTAACAATATTTAAAAAAAAAAAAAAAAAAAAAAAGTACGATTTTTTTTTTCTAAGTTTTTTTTTTTTTTTTTTTTTTTTTTTTTGTTAAAAGTGAAAAAAATCGATAACTTTGTTTTAAATTATCACAGATTTATAGTTCAACCATTCGTTTTAAAGGTATTGACGAGACCTTTCGAAAGATACCCATCTTGAAAATTTATACACCCCGGGGGGGTACTTCCCCCCCAGGGGGGAAGCGATGCCCCCCCCATGCAGAAAATTTTTTTCCTAGTTACATACTACTATTATCAATAATTCATATTAATTTTACAATCACAAGTTTAAAACAACTCTAATTATGCACATTTATACGAATTTTTGTCCTATGCTGCCATGTTAAAAATTTAGATAAAATGCTATCACAGCGCCACCTGTTGAGCTATTGATCCCCAAACATAATCAGCACCAGTTTATGTCGGGGACCAACTAAATACCAAGTTTGGTTAAATTTCGTTAAAAAAAAAAAAAAAAAAAAAAAAAAAAAAAAAAAAATTGCGATATTTTTCTGTTTTTTTTTGTTAAAAGTAAAAAAAATCGATAACTTTGGTTTAAATTATCACAGATTTATCGTTCAACCATTCGTTTTAAAGGTATTGACGAGATCTTTCGAAAGATACCCATCTTGAAACTTTGCCCCCCCCCCGGGTGGGAACTTCCCCCCCGGAGGGGGGGGGACCCATGCCCCCACATGCACAAAAATTTTTTCCTAGTTAACTACTACTATTATCAACCTGATCTTTCGAAAGATACCCAATGTGAAAATTTACCCCCCCTGGGGGGTATTTCCCCCCTAGGGGGGGAAGCGATGCCCCCCATGCAGAAAATTTTTTTCCTAGTTACATACTACTATTATCAATAATTCATATTAATTTTACAATCACATGTTTAAAACAACTCTAATTATGCACATTTATACGAATTTTTGTCCTATGCTGCCATGTTAAAAATTTAGATAAAATGCTATCACAGCGCCACCTGTTGAGCTATTGATCCCCAAACATAATCAGCACCAGTTTATGTCGGGGACCAGCTAAATACCAAGTTTGGTTAAATTTCGTTAAAAAAAAAAAAAAAAAAAATTGCGATATTTTTCTGTTTTTTTTTGTTAAAAGTAAAAAAAATCGATAACTTTGGTTTAAATTATCACAGATTTATCGTTCAACCATTCGTTTTAAAGGTATTGACGAGATCTTTCGAAAGATACCCATCTTGAAACTTTGCCCCCCCGGGTGGGAACTTCCCCCCCGGAGATGGGGGGGAACCGATGCCCCCACATGCACAAAAATTTTTTCCTAGTTAACTACTACTATTATCAACCTGATCTTTCGAAAGATACCCAATATGAAAATTTACCCCCCCTGGGGGGGTATTTCCCCCTAGGGGGGGGGAAGCGATGCCCTCCCATGCAGAAAATTTTTTTCCTAGTTACATACTACTATTATCAATAATTCATATTAATTTTACAATCACAAGTTTAAAACAACTCTAATTATGCACATTTATACGAATTTTTGTCCTATGCTGCCATGTTAAAAATTTAGATAAAATGCTATCACAGCGCCACCTGTTGAGCTATTGATCCACAAACATAATCAACACCAGTTTATGTCGGGGACCAACTAAATACCAAGTTTGGTTAAATTTCGTTAAAAAAAAAAAAAAAAAAAAAAAAAAAAAATTGCGATATTTTTCTGTTTTTTTTTTGTTAAAAGTAAAAAAAATCGATAACTTTGGTTTAAATTATCACAGATTTATCGTTCAACCATTCGTTTTAAAGGTATTGACGAGATCTTTCGAAAGATACCCATCTTGAAACTTTGCCCCCCCTGGGTGGGAACTTCCCCCCCCCCGGTGGGGGGCAACCGATGCCCCCACATGCACAAATTTTTTTTCCAAGTTAACTATTACTATTATCAACGAGACCTTTCGAAAGATACCCATCTTGAAAATTTACTTCCCCGGGGGGGGGGAACCGATGCCCCCCCATGCACAAAATTTTTTTCCTAGCTAACTACTACTATTATCAATAATTCATATTAATTTTACAATCACAAGTGTAAAATAACTCTCTTTATGCCCATTTATACGGAATTTTGTCCTATGCTGCCATGTTAAAAATTTGCATAAAATGCGATCACAATGCCACCTATTGAGCGATTGATCCCAAAATCTAATCAGCACCAGTTTATGTCAGGGTGCAACTAAATACCAAGTTTGGTTAAATTTCATTCATTGGTTCGTGAGATACAGCGTCCACAAAAAAATGATACAGACAGACAGACAGACAGACATTTTCTAAAAACTATTAATTCGTGTTCTCCATATCCCAAAACATGTAAATCCATCAAAAAGTGGACTTCGAAAATTTTCGCGAATCCAATACTTTCTCTATATTACATATAGAAGAAAGTAAAAAGAAAGAAAAATGCCTGTCCGCCTGTGTGACAAAATTTTGTGGCGACTGTATCTCAGGTATTACTACACAGAATTTCATGCAAATTGGTGTGTACTTACACATTAACATTAATTAGTGCCTATCAACTTTTGATAAAAACTGTCCAACAGCTTGCGTTGCCATCCTGCTTTTTCTAAATTTTTGACATGGTGGTATAGGACAAAATTTTGTATAAATGTGAATAAAGAGAATTATTTTTTAATAATCATTAGGGAATTTAAAAGTCAACTGTAATAGTCAACTGAAAAAAAAATGTGTATGTAGGATCCTTGCCTCCCCCCTCGAGGAGAGTAAATTTTCATGATGGGTATCATTCAAATGGGTATCATTCAACAATACCCTTAAAACAAATGGTTGAGCCATCGATCTGCGATAATTTAAAATAAAGTTATCGATTTTTTTTTTTCATTTTTAACAATAATAATAATAATAATAATAATAATAATAATAATATATCTATATATTCTTTTTACTTTCCGAACACTATAGTGAGGAAAGTATTGTAATCATGTCAAAAATCCGAATTCGAGATTTTGATGTTTCTATACGTTTTGAGGTCCCCTGAGTCCGTTTTCACTATTTTTACGATGATGTATGTATGTGTGTGTGTATGTGTGTATGTGTGTATGTGTGTATGTGTGTATGTGTGTATATGTGTATGTCTGTGGGTGAACACGCTAGCGTCTAAACGCTTCGTTCGATTAACCTGAAAGTTGGTACGCATATTGTAAGTCACCATAGTACGAACCCTATAGATTTTGGTGAATCTAGCACTTATAGTTTTTTTACAGGGACACAAAGAAAAATTCTTTATCATTATGGCCTATGGGAGCAAAATCTTAAAAGTGCGATAGCATCTAAACGCCTTATTCAATTGAGCAAAAATTTTATACACATATTATAGATCACAAATACTCAAACTGTATAGATTTTGGAGAATCTAGCTCTTATAGTTTTTTTACAGGGACACAAAGAAAAATTCTTTATCATTATGCCTATGGGGCCAAATTTTTAAAAATGTGATAGTGTCTAAACGCCTTATTAATCCGAGCAAAAAAATTGTACACATGTTATAGATCACAGTTGAACTAACTGTATAGATTTTGGTGAATCTAGCACTTACAGTTTTTTTACAGGGACACAAAGAAAAATTCTTTATCATTATGGCCTATGGGACTAAATTTTTAAAAGTACGATAGCATCTAAACGCCTTATTGAATTCAGCTGAAAATTTATATGAGTATTATAAATCACTGTTGCACTAACTATAAGCATTTTGGTGAATCTAACATTTATAGGTTTTTACAGGGACACAACGAAAATTTCTTTGTCATTATGATCTTTGGGCTCAAAGTTCAGTAGCGTTAAATAAAACAACGTGTAATAGATGGAGAAAAATACTCAAACACTCTATTATGGTTTTCTCTCTTATGTTTGTTTAACAACTACTCTTTCTTTACTTTATCTACAAAACTGTTAATTACTCAATGTTCGGAAAGTCGAGTGGAGTCACTCCAGATTTTTTACTTTCTTCTATATGTAATATAGAGAAAGTATTGGATTCGCGAAAATTTTCGAAGTCCACTTTTTGATGGATTTACATGTTTTGGGATATGGAGAACACGAATTAATAGTTTTTAGAAAATGTCTGTCTGTCTGTCTGTCTGTATCATTTTTTTGTGGACGCTGTATCTCACGAACCAATGAATGAAATTTAACCAAACTTGGTATTTAGTTGCACCCTGACATAAACTGGTGCTGATTATGTTTGGGGATCAATAGCTCAACAGGTGGCGCTGTGATAGCATTTTATCTAAATTTTTAACATGGCAGCATAGGACAAAAATTCGTATAAATGTGCATAATTAGAGTTGTTTTAAACTTGTGATTGTAAAATTAATATGAATTATTGATAATAGTAGTATGTAACTAGGAAAAAAAAAATTGCATGGGGGGCATCGTTTCCCCCCCTAGGGGGGAAATACCCCCCCAGGGGGGGTAAATTTTCACATTGGGTATCTTTCGAAAGATCAGGTTGGTAATAGTAGTAGTTAACTAGGAAAAAATTTTTGTGCATGAGGGGGCATCGGTTGCCCCCCCACCAGGGGGGGAAGTTCCCACCCGGGGGGGCAAAGTTTCAAGATGGGTATCTTTCGAAAGATCTCGTCAATACCTTTAAAACGAATGGTTGAACGATAAATCTGTGATAATTTAAAGCAAAGTTATCGATTTTTTTAACTTTTAACAAAAAAAAAACTTAGAAAAATATCGCAATTTTTTTTTTTTTTTTTTTTTTTTTTTTTTTTAACGAAATTTAACCAAACTTGGTATTTATTTGGTCCCTGACATAAACTGGTGCTAATTATGTTTGGGGATCAATAGCTCAACAGGTGGCGCTGTGATAGGATTTTATCTAAATTTTTAACATATGGCAGCATAGGACAAAAATTTGTATAAATGTGCATAATTAGAGTTGTTTTAAACTTGTGATTGTAAAATTAATATGAATTATTGATAATAGTAGTATGTAACTAGGAAAAAAATTTTCTGCATGGGGGGGCATCGCTTCCCCCCCTGGGGGGGAAGTACCCCCCCGGGGGGATAAATTTTCAAGATGGGTATCTTTCGAAAGGTCTCGTCAATACCTTTAAAACGAATGGTTGAACTATAAATCTGTGATAATTTAAAACAAAGTTATCGATTTTTTTCACTTTTAACAAAAAAAAAACTTAGAAAAAAAAAATCGAATTTTTTTTTTTTTTTTTTTTTTTTTTTTTTTTTTAATATTGTTACTGATTGAATATGTATAGGTAAATATAGAAGAAAGTCTTGTGGTGGCCACAACATACTAGTTTTTAATGTAATATTGAAAATAAATATGACTTTTTTTTGTATATTTAGTGTTATACTACTTCTCTAATATGAAAATCGTGTGCATTATCATGGAAGATATAATTTTTAAATAATAATTTTAATAAATTATTTTTACTGAGTGAATTTGTATAGGAAAATATAGAAGAAAGTCATGTGGTGGCCACAATATACTAGTTTTTCCACATAATCTAATCCGAATGATAAGAAATTGCAAAAGTGTGGGATAAAATACTTTGATTCCGAAAAGAAGATGTAGAAAACGAAAAATACTAACACAATCAGGTGCTCGTGCCGAGAGGTTTAAAATTAATGATATTTTTTAGCGAAAAAGCAAATCCGAACTCACAAAATCTTAAATAAAAATAAGATCTAAACTTTAGACTATCAAAACTTGATTAACAATCTATTTCTTGTACTTAGATAACTTCATTTCGTTATTTATAAGCAATATATAAAATAAATGTCTCTAGATGAGACATTGGCGAAAAAAAAAAAAAAAAAAAAAACGGCAAATTTCACTTTCAAATATTTACAATTTTGCTTGTATTATTGTTATTAAGCTATTTATGTCTAAACATTTGGTAATTCTTTTGGTAAATTGCTAATGAAATTTCTGTCCATGCAAATCATTATGTGAATTTAAATTTAAGGGGATTTAGCATAGATGCCAACATTTTATTTTATTTCGGATTATTTTTAGTCCCGCCTGTTTTTTATACCACTTATTTTTTAAGGATAATTTTTTTCTTATTTAATCGAAGTTATATATAGAATAAATTTTCCTATAATTAATGTCGTGCGAAATAAAGGCGGGGCAAAATATACTCCGAAATAAATTGAAATATTGGCATCTATGATTATAGATGTGCTTTAGAAATTCACCGTAAATTTTTTTTTACTCCTTAACAATTTGCCCTTGTCTGACACGGGCCAAATTTACCGGCAAATTTTCACATGCCCGTATCTCACACAGGCGATCTTGTATCTCGCGTTATTTTATTTCTAATACCCGTCTGAGATCCGTTGTAGTAAAAATATTATAGATAGTATAGATTATAATTAAAACCTATTTATCGTAGATTGCACCATTATGCAGCATTTTACTTGTGTAAACCACGTGGTGCATCTTGATAATGAGCTAAATGTTTTTGTAAAAAAAGAAACTCGATCATTTTTTACCAGTTTTTTCTGAAAAAAGGCCGTGCTGTGAAGGGTTAAATGTTTAAGTAAAATTATATTTCTTTTCCTACCTTTAATTTTACAAAATTTAGGATTATTATTTTTTTTTTCAATAACCAATAATTTTGAGTAGTGATAATTCATATAAATGATAGGCAAAAATATCGATATGACTAGGCAAACGTCGCAATTAGAAATCAGTGGTAGATATTGCAAAATATGCAACACTGTATGTTTTCTGTATTTGTACTGAAGAAAAGGGTATTTTATACGGAAATATGTTTATAAATTAAACGATAATTTAAACCTAACATTTTCTTTTTAGGGGTTTAATTATGTTTTTTTTATATTAAGTTATAATGTAATAATTTAATTAATTTTAATTAATTTTAAGGAAGACACCGTGATTCAAGTAATTGGTCTATTGGTCTATCTATTTTTTTTTTTTTTTCGATTATAGATAACTTAATTTTTTTTTCTGAAAAACATAATATATATATATATATATATATACATATACATACTACTGATGTTTTATTACCAATTTCTTTTACAGTTTTTCTCAATTTTTCCTTAAAATGTTGTAATGCAATTAACGCTGTGAAACAACATTTTTAAGATTTTACTAAAATTATCTTTATTCAGAATAAATATACTTTTCAATACTTTCTGTCCAGTAAAAGTACTTTATATATCCTGTTTGAGTTTAATAAAATATTAGAAAATATAAAACTTTTTTAAATTAGTTTTCGAAACATAAAAAGAAAAATCAAGTATAATATAAGGTCACATGAGTTTAAACTATGCGAATTTCGTTTATTTCCAAGTGTAACATTTGTATGGCAAAAGTTCGAAAACTTTTTGAATTGTGCCATTTTCTTTTGATGTTATTTCCAAACTTGAATCTTCCTTATACATTATAGAAGAAATGAACTTGAATAATGTTTTCTTTAATATTGAAGTTTTTTTCGTGAAAAATACTACCATTTCTTTTTCTTCATTTTCTTTATGTACAGTTATACTTTACGTTAGTTTTATAAATATAACAAAAACTATTTTTTTTATATATAATTTCTTTAAATACATGATTATTTTATATTTTTAATACTCAGTGATGCCAGACCTGGCGGATTTTTTATTCAATAGTCACCAATAATTTGAATTGTAACGTTTATCTAATCACTTCGAAGATTCATAGGCTATATTGTATATCAAATATTACTTCTCAAAATTACTGATGTATATTGAATAAAAAATCCGCCATGTGTGGCAATGCGGGTTGTACTGTAAACCTCAGAATTAGATAAAAATAAATGACGTTATTCCAAATGAAACTAAAATCATTTCAAGTATGTAAGTGTGTAAATTTTATTGATATTCCGATTTAACAGAGATAACAGAGACAAAACAAAAATAAATAAATAAGTAGATAATTATTTCAAAATTTATAAGACACATTAAATTATAAAAAATAATTAAAAGATAAATTAATAGTTAAATTAATAATTATAATAATGATAATTTAATAGTTACTGAAGAATATTTCTAGTAACAGGCATTCACTAAAACTACCCCATGTTGAGCGACAAATGTTATGAAGAATGCCGACTTCTTATGCGAAGAAATAAGTTTGTGAAGAAACAGACAGGTTCTAATCTATGAATGCACATTATTTAAAGTACAGTCTTGAAACAACAACAAATATATGATTTAAAAAACTATTTACAATACAACCGAATGATATTTTCAATTCAACGAATAATCTAGAAAAAGTCCTATAAAGCTGCCACTCGTTTCACAAAAATCACTATTTGACGAGTATTCTGTAAATAGTTCAAGAAATCAGCCAATAGTTCCCTAACAGTAAAACAAACGGCGTTAAATACTCCACAAAGCGGGTATTTCGCTGATTTGCGAACAAATATCAATCGCTTGGAACACTGACTCAAAGCTGCAACCAGTCAGAATAGATATCTGAACAACACTGACTCTAAAAAATCCAATTTGCTTTTATATGTAATTTTAGCGATGGTTTTGTGCTAGAATACAGTAGGTAGTTCCAAAAACCTGCTTCCATTCCTCATAGAACTTCGAAACTTACATAATCCTAAACTACCACTTTTCGTCAAATTGGATCTCCAAGTCACCAAACTAGACGTTAATTCACAAAGTTTGCAGCCAGAGCCGATTTTATTACAAGTGAATAAACTGTCTCGTCGTTACCAATTTGACTTTAAATCTACTTTCACTGCTACATACCAACTAAAACAGAAAAAATAAATAAATAAATAAATAATTGCAAGAATATATTATGAAAATCATGTAAATAAAATTAACATTAACATAATTCCAAATAAAATATTAAAATTGAAAAGAATGCGAATATATTTTCGCGGACTGTCAGAGATTTTTCGCGATCAACAGTGGTCAAAGGATCGCCGACTGTAGACCACTGTTAAAAATTTTTTGACTGAAAAGAATTTTCATTTAGCTTACCACTTTATTATTATTATTATTATTATTATTATTTCATTTTTGTTACGTTTGCATTTTTATATTCTATTCAACAAATAATTTATATATATAGTGATAATAAATGAACATACATACTACAAAAAAATTAATATGTAACATGGAATTACCTGACTCACTATATAATATTTACTGTTCGTTATAATTTGGCGCCTAAAGCTTAAAATTAATATTTAAAGAATAAACTTCCATATTTATATTTTTAAAATATTATTATGCTGACCAGATGTAATCATTTAATCAGGCCAGTCCCTTTTAATAAGACTTTTTTTTTTTTTTTTTTTTTTTTTAAGTTTTAAATGTTATAACAAAAAATGTTTATCATAATTGTTATCTTTTTGGTCATCATTTACAAAGAACATGAAACCTCATACGTAATCACAGAATTAACATTATTAAATTACAAAGGTACTTTCATTTGATCACTATAATATAATGTATGTTTAATAAATAAAGCGAAGCTCCATAATTTTTATGAGGTTTTTATTTTCATCTTACTAGGAAAAGTTTAAATATATATGTCAAAAATTTTTTGATGTATATTCCCGTTTAAAGTTTTTTTTGTGCTTAAAAAACATCTTTATTGATAGCTTGCGTGACACCAATAAGAAGGAATTGCAATAAAATCATTTGTAATGGTACGTTTCCCAAGGGAAAAAAAAAAAAAAAAAAAAAGTTGATTCCGTTGTAGAAGTTGATGGGTGTGGGGGGGGGGTTTGGCTAGATGTTGAAACGAAACAGGAAATGCTGACGATATAAAAGTTGAAAGTCAGCACATTTCAAATTAATTCATTAAAATAAATTGTACCTTACAAATTCGAAAACATAAAATAAATTTTTCAACACAAAATCAAAAACATAAAATAAAATGCACTTATCATAAAAAAAAAAGAAAAAAAAAGAAACTTTTATTCAAATTTTAATATTTGATTAAATCAATATTACTGAAAAGCATAAGAATCTATGGTATAAAAATGCTTAAGTTAAGTTAATAGATTCTTAGTTATCGGCATTTATTACTATAGTTTTAAGATTATGTGTAAAAATAAAATAAATAAGAATAAATAAATATTCTTTAATTTAATCCTGATTTCCTGAAAAGAGTGGCATGAATTAGAAAATGAAATAAATGTCTGAAAAATAAATAATAAATATTGACTGAATAACAAATTTAGGCTGAATAATAAATGAAATAAATGACTGAAAAGAGTGGCATGAATTCTTTTCAAAATTCCTATCATCAAAATATTGCATGCGCACGTTATTGAATATTGACAATTTAGCATTAAAAAGAACAAAATTGCCTTCTAACAGTAGGAAAAAATATTTTAAGTGATTTTACCATGTTTTTATTAACTTCGATTCTTGTTTGTTTGTCCAGTACAAATCTTGCAATCGATTTTTAACTAACTTCCCGACTAGCTAGACATTTGAAACTTTCAGGACAGCTCAAACACGGTGACAATACATTTTTTAATACTTTTAGTCAACTGTTTCGGGTCCCTACTGCCTTCTGCAGCGTTTATATGATTCGACAGAAATTTTATTTAGCTAACTTTCCGACTAACTAGACATTTGAAACTTTTAGAATAGTTGAGAACACGGTGAAAATGCATTTTTTTAATACATTTAGCCAACTGTTTTGGGTTGCAGCTGCCTTCGGTAGCGTTACTAGTACAAAGATTGCAATTGATTTTCCCTAACTTCCCGACTAGCTAGACATTTGAAACTTCCAGGATAACTTACTAGAACGTATAGGTCTATAACCCATAGGCCTATCTCTATTTTTAATCTCTCATTGTCATCGCTTGTTTCAGCGTCTCACTTGCAGTTAATATAAATATAATAAGGTTCATTTTTGGTACATTCGACATGAGTCCATATTTTACCCAAGCATGCATTGCCCCCAATTTTCATTGGCTCTAGAAATTTTGTATTGCTCCAAGCAAACTAGACATAAGCAATTTTCGTCATATTCAGAGCTATCTCATTCTTGCTATTGGGATTTTTTCAATAACGTAGTTCTTTATTTATTTTTATTTATTTATTTTATTTTACTTATTTATTTTTTATTTTTATTTTTGATGCACTAGTTGGTATTTTTCTATAATGTGAGTATCATGCGCGGTTTTTTATATTACTTTTCAATATTCTCTTCCTTTTATTAAAATATCTAAGAAGTGACATTGTGTTTACACTAAACATTTCTTGGGCTTTCCTTAAACTGCACCTTCCGGAATTATCTGGAGAATTTGAAACATGTTTTGAAACATTATTTTCTTTTTACGTTAATTTTCAACATTTTTAATTTTAGTGAAATCGTGCTTTATAATTAACAACACTCAGATTTCAACATATTTTATAGTATATTTTTAACATATTTCGTATTAAAATTTTCAAAAAGGTTTTAAGATGTAATTTGTTTTGATAGAAAAATCCTCAAATAAATTATTTGGCGATTCTGACATTACAAAGAAATTACTGTCAGAAAATTCCTTTGAATTTCATCCTAGAAAGTAAGGCTAATTTTCGAAACATTGTTTGATATATTTTACAAATTTTTAATAGCTAAAATGATGCCACCGCCACTTTAGAATGTATAAAAAGAGGGGGGAAAAGGCTAAAAACCCCATAGGAATAGCATGGGAAGGAAAGCAAAAAAAACTCACAATGTCAAGTGTGTTAAAAAAAAAAAAAAAAAAAAAAAAAAAAAAATCACACCGGAAGTAATAAGGGGACAAAATTGACTAGAAAAATACATTGAACCGGGCGGGCTGGGGCATGGGTCCTATCGTCCAGGATTAATACGACTCGCTTAGTATTTGTCTCTTTACACATGCAAATACGTAAATAAGTAAATAATAACAAAAGGCAAAAAAAAAAATATTTCACATCATTATAAACTGAAAACATATATATATATATATATATATATATCGTATTTTGTTTTCAATTATTAAATATAGTGACACTTGTAATTTTTTGTTAATAAGGCAATTTGTAATTATAATTGTTTTTTAAATCGTTATATCATTATAAAATTTGACATTTCTGTCATACTCGCCAACATTCCAATCAAAATTATGTATTGTTAGCACCAGTATTTTTTACAATCTTTTTATTATTATTATTATTTATTTAATTGTTATTACATTTGGAAAAAAAAATAAATAAAAAAAAAAAAAAAAAAACCTTTAAAAAAAAAAAAAAAAAGTGGTGATGGTGTAAAAGAAGCGGTATTACTATGGCTACGCAAACATTATTAGAATGTTAGCAGGTATGCAAAATTGCTAACATTTCAATTCATTCTCGATGCATTTTTAGCCCGCATTTATTTTGCACCACTTTATTTATCGATGGGTTTTTTACTGCTATTTAACTTTGATAAAATGAGAAAAAAAATCACCCTCGAAAAAAAGTGGTATGAAATAAAATTGGGGCTGAAAATGCTCCGGAATAAGAGAAAATATTGGCAATTCTTAATATGCTTTGTATTTGTAGTTTAAAAATTAATACACCTAGGATTTTTCCCTTTTCCTAAATATATATATATATATATATATATAAACGCTTTAAATTAGGTATTTTAAATTATTATATTTAAAAAAAAAAAAAAAGGAATAAAACATCAATCGGTCTAAAATAGAAATCACATAAAATATAAAAGAAATCCACTAACATATTCAATGAAAAGCATAAATTCTAATTATATAAAAAGACGATCTTTCTAAGAAAATAATATTGTTTAAAAAAAAAAAAAAAAATAATAATAATCTTTCGTTCTATGTCATACTTTTATTTTACACTCTGGCAACTGAATTGCATATATACAACAGTAAAGAATTTTAGTAAATATAAAATATAAATAAATGAAGATGGCAAATAAATTTCCTGACAACTACTTTTCTTTCTGTGAAAGAATTTTATTCTTTATGTAAAAATAACTTTAAAAAGCTGAGAATATAGTATAGTAATCTAAACTTTAAATATATAAATTTTAAACTAAAATTGCTTTTTTTCTAAGAAGGGAATTCTGAATTTCAAAAGCTATTGATTTACAATCAGCAAGATTTAAGCCGTGGAAATTCTTTACTTTTATCGTTAGTGTGTGAACTTTTCTCTATTATACTTTGTGATAAACTATATTTAAAAAGTAAATACATGTTACATTAACCGTTTAAATGCTAAAGCACTTTCAGAAACACAACCTTAAATTGCTATCGTTTTTACAGGGTCTCCATAAACGTTTTTTCTGGTGTAAATATTTAATTTTAGCGTTGTAAAAAATTCAAAACCCAATCATGCCTAACTGGAAAACCACGCCGTGCAGTAAAAATTAAAAAAAAAAAAAAATCTAAGTAAGCAGCAGTCGAAATAGCATATATAAATGTGTATTATTATGCATAAATCCTTTACCCTCGATAGCTCTTTCTACAGAAATAAAATATGAAACTTTTTAATGATCTATAAAAACACACCTAATTTATGAAAACCACGCCTTACTGCAGTGTATGTAAAAGACAAATTTAAATATCATTAAAGGATGAATAAAAACAAAAAACGTGTTTTACCATTAATAGTTGTTAACACATAATGTTTTGCGAAAATTTAACAGCAGCGAAAAAATCCAAATTTAATATAGTTTTCCAAATGCGTATTCAGCGTAGTGAGGGGTGTGTATTTTGATAAGATTTTATCGAGACTCCGCCCATTCTTTTCTTTTTCAAACTTATTTCACAAATATAAGAACATATATTTTTAAAATGATGAAACGAGCGTCGTAATAATTTATGCGTCGAAAATCACGTTAGATATTTCTCTTTCGAAAGAACTTCATTTAATTGATATCAATGATCAGACTACTAACGTCGCCTTCTGTTGATATTTTTTGAGTATTAAGAAAAAAAAAAAAACATTAAATAAAATACAATCACTCGTACAATTATCAGTTAATTTATTAATTATTTTTGTGTTTTACAAAGAAATAATGAAAGAAAAGAACTTTACAGAATAAGTATTTTTTTTCTTTACTTTCTGTAAAAGAAAATGTAAAAGAAAAATAATGAAAAGATGATGTTAGCAATTATATTTTCCTGCACAAAGGCCATGCAGCCTTTTTTTTTTTACAGCGAGCACAGATGGGGTTGGAACGCTTTATCTCACTTTCCTTGTTACTGCTGACCACACATTGATGTAAATTTCGTCACTTTCTTCATTATTTGCTTCAAATGTCTCATCCTCCTTCGTACCATTATGCACCGAATCATCGCCCAAAATAATGTTGCGACGTAACATTTGATAACCAACTGCTTCACATGATCTAGAAGTTCCGATTGACTGATTGATTATTGGTAAGTAAAAATTAAATTAAAATTCCGGTGTAATCTGAATCGTATCTCTCGAAGCGCGATAGCGCTGCTTAACAGTCAAACGGTTGAACTGTTTGAAAGTAACTTATTTATTTGCAATTCTTTTATTTAATGCAAGAATTCCTATACTAACCATTTGTCAATCCTTATAATAATCTAATGTGTTAATTTTATTTTATTTTTTATTTTATTTTTTTTTTTTTTTTGACTTCTTGCACCAAAAACAGTAGTTTTGCGAGTGTTTCCGAATTCTTGCATTTTACGGTGTTTATTCATTTTTCTTTTTTGCTTATTACTTATAAATGCAGGTACTGTGGTGCTTTTTTAATATTTTAATATACTATATATAGATGTTTAATTATTTATTGGTTATTTCTAATTTTTTTTTACAATTATACAAATCCGCATTTCACAAATTTTAGTCCATTATGGATTAAGGAAAAAAAAACTTTAAAGTTTTTAATTGGGTTCATTTGATTTATTAGAACATTTTAGTGCACGTTATTCTAGGGGGACCAAAAGGCAATCAAAGTCTCTGTCCTTTTTGAATAAATGGAATGACACTGGAAGGTTTTGTTCAACGATATTTATATGGTATATTACAAATTACCATCTTAAAATTACCCAAGAATATCTTAAATATACTCCAGGATAAATTTCCGTTGTCAGTATTTTAATTCATAAGGGCAGAACTTTCCAGTACACCTATTGTACAGTCGGAAAAAAAAAGCCACCCCCTCACTTAATTTCGCCGATAACTACTGTAGAGATATGCGACTGGTACCAATCGATTTTTGATAACGTCTACTTTATAACGGCACAGTTAGACTTTGTTTAGAGGGTCGTCTACATATTAAAACTGGCATCAACTTTTTTAAAATGCTAACCCCCATTTTTATTTTTATTTATTTATTTTTTGAATTATTTGGATTAAATCATCGAGGAAAATGGCATAGTTTATATATTTCGCTCATATTTTCAAAGAGTTATAAGTTGTCAAAATACAGGAATGCTAATGTTAAATAAATATGACAAATATTAATTCATATCTTCTCGAAAAATTATTGCATTCAAATTTTCTTTTTCTTTATATCTTAGAATGATGTGACCCAAACATGTCCCATGCATTATCCTGATTGAAAAACCATTTTTGAATTATGAAAGTTATGAATAAATTCATAGGGAAGCCGGGGTAATAAGAGATCGGGGTTATAAGAGACGCAGTCAAAAAACCCACCATAAAATATACTTGGACAGCATTAAAAATATGTAATATTAAGTATCATGTGTATTCTTTACTACAATACCAGGGATGGAACACGGGCGCAGAATTAATACCACTATCAATGTAAGAAAGTTTTCTACTTCTTAAATCAACGATATTATAGGCAGAGAAACCTCTTAAACAGATTCCGGCGTGAATTATGCACCCGTGTTCCATCGCTGCAATACACTTATTGAAAAGTTTATAACATATTTTGAATTATTTTTTAACGACGATAAAAAACCTTCACTTTGAGCTTACCCTGAAAGTTCGTGACTTCTTCTAAATTTTTCTTTATTTTTTTTTTGTAAGTAAGATGTTTGGGATTTATTAATGTGTAACCTTTTGACCAAGACTATGACTTTTGATGTACAATTTTTTAAAACCTTGGAAGCATTCTTTATTTACATGTTCTAGGCATGTTTCTTTTTACCCCATTTTTATTTTTTGTGGGGGTAATAAGAGACATGTGTCTCTTATTACCCTACTGTTAATTCCTGTGTCCCCCCCCCCCCAATTGTAGTTCCTGCTAATTCTGCCTGACTAGTTTACGAAGAGTTTACCTAGTGTTAGGCCCAGTCTAAGTTTACCAAGATAACATTTTTTTTTTCACTTTAAATCAAAAAGCAGTTTCACTCATTAGGCTAGACCATATTTAGTTGATATGATTATGTAAATTTATGTTTAGAATGTGTATAAGTTAGTATTTAGTCATTAATACTTCATTACATAATAAATAAGTTCATTTATAATTACTAGAAAAATATTTTATTACATTTTGTTCGCTTGTATACACTTCAAAGATACGTCTTTTTTGCCTATTTTCGACTACACTTTAGAAAATGGGTAAAATATTTTTCGCCATTTTAGAAATTATATTGATGTTTTTGGTTAATCCCTAGGTTATGTTGATTATGTAGAACTATCATTAAGTACAATATTATATTATTTAGGACCTAATATTAAAAGAAATGAATTTCACAAACACATTTATGACAGTTAATTTTCGAGCAAACATATTTTTTGAATGGATGTAAATAATAAAAATTTAAAACTATTGGCTGATACAAAATTGTTTCCAGATATCTTTAATTATCTCACATGATTTTACATTGCTATATATGGACAGTTACAAGCCTAGTCTCTTATTACCCCGCGTGGGGTTATTAGAGACAAGGATTTAATGAAAATTAAAAAAAGAATTTAACAAAAAAAAAAGTTCAAAAATCACCTAAAAAATCAACAGGAGTCCATTTAATGAAATTAATACGAGACATTTATTTCAAGTTATTTAGATTAATAGTATAGATTTTATTAATTTTATTTTCTGTCTCTTATTACCCCTTTTATCTCTTATTACCCCGGCTTCCCCTATTCGAAAAAATTATGTATTATGACCTATATTAATTTTTGCACGAATAGAACTGGCATCATCCAAAACATGGGTTTCCAAATTTACAGCTCATTCCTAACAGTATTTTCCGAGATACAGTGACATTTCATTTTTTATTGCTGTTAGGATCATCATTTGTTATAATTTGTATCATCTGTAAGAAAATACCTGAATATAATCTGACGGAAAACTCTTTTAATTTATTAAGTCCTTCTTATTGTTTTCTACGCAACATTTCGATGTGTATTATAACAATTGGCTTATTCTTGTAAAATGACCTGAATGCAACGAGAGATTATAGAATAATTCCAAAAGAAACCAAGCCTCGCCACAGAAAGAATATTTAAAGAAAAAAAAAACATTTATCATATTCATATTTGACCCTTTATGTGAAGATGATATGCATAAACCTCAAAGGCATTTAATTCATCGATTGCTGAAGACAAAACTTAAATGATTTAATCGAGAATATGTAAAATAATTTTGTTTTATAATGTAAAGTTTTAGAAAAATGTATAAAGGCGTGTCTTACGTTACAAGATAAGAACATATCCCATCGTGGTACGTTAAATCTTTTTTCTTAAATAAAATAACTTTTCCTAGTTTTTCACCGCTAAAATTCCATTTTAACCCTGTTGTCCTTTTTCTCGTATTTGCATATTGAAGGGTTTGTACATCTTTAAATTAAATGTCATGTTTTTTAAATCCTGTAAGGCGGTGCTTATTGTTTGAAATAGCAATACGCATTCGATAATCGTTTTTAAAGACTAATTTTTTTAAGATTTAATAAAGCATGTCCCAATAAAATGTATACAATCTTTGACAATTCATGGCAGTTGATAACGACTACAATTTATGCTCTTTTTTCAGTTGTGACTGCTTGAAAATATGGTTGGAGTCCGACTAAACTTTGAGGAAAGAAAATTCCCTCTAAAGGTGTACTAGAAGACTGAAAACATAAGTGAAGTGCAAAGATGATTTAGAATGGAGTTTCAACGAGATTCACCAACGAGACTCACAATTATTCGTTTGCGAGATAAGTTTGAGGAAGAAGGAACTGTTAAATGTCCATAAGAACCATCTCGGAAGACCACGATCATCCACCAGAACCACAAGAGAAAGAGAAGTCATTGAGAGATTTCAGCAAACACCTAGAAAATCGGCTTGAAGCTCGTGAGAAAGGAGTTAGAAAATTCAGCGTTCATCGCATTTTGAAGCGTGCCAAATGGAAATGTTTTATTCCTAGATTAATCCACTCTCTCAATGAAAATGATTATGACTAGAGAATTGAAGTTTGTGAGTGGTACCAAGCAAATTGTGCACAGGACAATCAATTTCCATATAAGATTGTTTGGAGTGATGAGGCTACGTTCAAGTTAAATGGTTCAATTAATCGTCACAGTTGCACCTACTGGGCAGTTCACAATTCTTATGTGACAGTGCAACTCCATGTGAACTTATCAGGTGTTACAGTGTAGTGTGGTTTGTCAGTATTTGGTTTAATTTAACATTTCTTTTTTGGTGATACACTGAATGGTGCAAATTACATCAACTTGCTACAAGATACTGCTATGCAAAGCTTCCAAGACATGTTTAGGAATGAAAAATGGTACTTCCAGAAGGATGGAGCACTTCCCCACAACCATCGAGACGTAAGGGTCTATCTTGACGGCCACCTGCCAAACGGATGGATAGGAGGAAGAGGAAGTATCGAGTACCCTCCACGCTCACCGGATTTGAGCCCCATGGATTTTTTTCTGTTGGGTGATGTTAAACATAATGTTTACACTTCAAAATCAGCTACAATCAATGAATGTGGCAATATGTCAATTGATTCCGGTTTAGTCTAAAGCTTGCGCTGTCATAGACAGCTAAATCATGAAAATCCCGATTGAATATAGTTGGAATAATGCCAGATACTCATTCAAAAAGATTCCGGTTTAGTCTAAAGCATGCACAGTCATAGACAGCCAAATCATGAAGATTTAAGTGCCGTTTCGATTTAGTGTTACGCAGGCGCATTGGGAAAAAGAAATTATCGGTTTAAGACCATTCTTTCGAGCCAAAACGCGTGCGTACTAGCAAAATGAAAACCGATTCTGAATTCTGATACAAAGCTTTCCGGTTAAGACGTTAAGTTGGACTAGTTGAAATGAGATTTATTCATTCATTCAAAATTCTATTGATTATTGGAGAATTATTTTATCAATATTAGTATTTTATTCTGCTATTTTTAGTTGTAGTTCGTGTTCCTATAATTTAAAAAGAAGAAACCCCAGTTTCTGTTTATTAGATAATTGAATTAACTATTCTTTATGAATATTATATATACATAATATTTTTTCATTAAATTCATTAATTTCAGTACAGAATTAGACATTGTCATATTGTCAAAAATAAATTAATTTATACAACGGCGTTATCTAAGTTAGATATGATTATTCTAATGTTTAAATATCTAATTTTTATTTATTTCGAAGTCAGTTATTAACAGCATTTAGTATGGGTATTTAAAAATAATTTTAAATACGGTGAAAGTTGATGCTCTTTTTTTTTTTTTTTTTCCCTTCCAATGCACTAAATTGTTGTTCTTTCTATCAATTTTATTTTTCTATACTGAGTTATAGTTATTTAAATCTGTTTGGATTTTGTAGTATTTATATGTAATTTAATCTAAAATAAGTAAAAATTTTAAATCTTCAATAAAAAGAAAATCTCGTTTTTTTTTTTTTTTTTTTTTTTTTTTTTTTTAAGAAATTGTATTTTAGAAAATTTCAATTAAGAATTATATTTATTAGGGGATACAAGGCACTATAGAAATGTAATATCATGTGTGAAATTCTATTAATTAGCAATTTTCTGCTGATTGCCATTTTGCAATTCATTCGTATGTAAGTGGGGAATAAAAAAATGTAATGGGTTAAAAAGTAATAAGAAATAATAAAATTTTGAATTTATTAATTATTTAAAATAATAATAATAATAAATTGGGATGTTTTTAAATGTTCTGAAGATTACTCACAAAAGTCACGTCACGAGTCAATGTGAAAGTCTATAAATTGCAGTAAAAGAAAACTGCGCTATATTAATTATAGTGTGTTGCGATGTGTAAATTTTGAACTGTGGAGAATAATGGATAATTCAGGGATGGAACACGGGCGCAGAATTCCTACCGGAATCTGTGTAAGAAATTTCTCTACCTATAATATCGTTGATATAAGAGGTAGAAAATTTTCTTACATTGGTAGTGGTATGAATTCTGCGCCCGTGTTCCATCCTGATAATTTTATAATAATTAGTATAAACATTATATTTTTATCAGAAGTCTGATTTTTTCAAAGGCCTTATTTTAGTAAAAAAATAAATGTCTGTGATTAAGATAATAATTTCGAGAAAAAATTTAATTTGGTTAAACTAAAATAATTTTTCTATTGTCCATTGTTGATTTTTACGTTTGTATTCATTATAAGAAAGTACTTGTAAAAATTTTTAACTTCTGGCTGTCAATGGATTTACACGTTTTGAGGAGTCTAGAGAACGTTTTGACCACTTTTGGTAACACAGCATTAAATCGATATATCCTTATACCGGTATTTTATATGAACGATATATCGATTTAAGAATTTTCAACATCGCCCAGCACTAGTTATAATCATTTAAAGAGTGTATACATTTTATTGGGACATTCTGTATATTTTTAGTAATAAACAGCGAATTATAAAAATAGTATATATATATATATTATATATATATATATATATATATTTTTTTTTTTTCTCACGGTAAATATTTTATTTCAAATATAATATTTTAAATAGTTACGTACAAAATTTTTTTTCCTAAAATATTAATATGTGTTTAAATTTATTATAAAAATATTATTGACAATTTGCGTAAAGTTGTATTACGTCAAATACAAGACAAATTTACCAACAAATTCCAATATTTTATATATATACACACAAAAATTCTATCTGGTATGGAAAAGTGTATAGTCAAACAAATATTTCGAATTCTGCAAAATACTCTTTTATACATTGGCAACTTAAATTTATTTTTACAACTTCAAAATACTTATTTTGATATTTATTGAAAGAATACATAAAGATGGCGATAAATCTTCTACTATTTGTGCTACTTTCTACAAAACAGATTCATTTTTTGTTAAGAGAATTTTAAAAATATATAAAAAGAACTTGATATTCTGAAGCTTGAAGGGGTGAGTTTAAACTGAAATCGCTTTTTTCTCGCCAGAAAATACTTTCATACTTAGAAAACTATTGATTTACAATCTGCAAAGTTTAAATAATATAAATTCCTTACTTTTTAAATCATTGTGTAATCTTTTCCACAATATTATTTCAGATAAATAACGTTTTGAAAGCTAAGACATTTTTATTTAATCTTATTCTATAATAACTTACTTTTTTTACAGTAATGGAGAGAGCGAGAATTTTATTTGGTATGAGAATTTTCTGAGTTTATTAATGTGAGAGCAATTTTAATAGAGGTGCCAAACAATGTTGCCTAAATTAGCCTAATTTAGCTACATGAAAACCTTAATATATATATATATATTTAAATCAGTGAGAGCAGTTACAGGAATATATTAGAGAAAATTCTAATAAAATTTTCCGGTAGTCAAAAAGAACTATAGAAGTGAAATCATAGCTTCCTAAACTAGATGTCTACCGCGTGGCTCGGAAACTTGGCAACAAATCAAGCTGTAGACAGCGCACCCTGGTCCAAATTGCGTGACTTTTTTATTCAACAGCCACCAAAAATTTTTAAAAGTGGGATTTGAAATACATAAAAAGCGAATAGAATCGAAGAAACGTATTTATATATATATCAATATCATTTCTAAAAATTATTGGTATCAGTTGAATAAAAAAGATGCGCAATCTGTACCAGGTGGCGCTGTCTGTTGCTTGAACTATTGCCAAGTTTCCGATCCTCATGGAAGGCATCTAGTTTAGGAGGCTATGGTGAAGTACACTGTTGGCAGTCTTTTCTACAATTTTATTCAATAGTCACAAATAATTTTCAGAAGTGATATTTTATACGCAAAATAGACCATTAATCTTCAAAGCGGTTCAACAATCGTTGTATTTAAAATGAAATTGTAGATATTGAATAAAAAGTTGCAAAATCTGCCAACAGTGAGCAAATATGGTGCCAAGTTATGATGGATTGGTTCTAACGTTTATACTAAAATTTGTAATAATATTCTATACTAATAAATATTTGTGAATAAATAAGACGAAAACTACATATGCTAAATAGTGGTATAATGGTTAATTTTAGTTGGTAATAGTATGAAATTCTTCTTAACGGAACCCAGGCATTATCAACATAAATTATTTTAGAATTTTTATCTAAACTTCTAAGCGAAAATGTGAAATGGAGATGTTCAGGGAACGTTTCTTTCTAAAAGTGGAATACCAATAATATTCGATAGTAAAGTATTTTTTATTTTTTTGCAGAAATTGCGCATTTAAATAAGTCAAAAATTACTATTCTTATAACGTTTCGCGACTACTGGTTGTTGTTTTCCTTTATATAAGAACTGGTATTCATAGAATGGTCTTTGTCACAAAATTTATAAATTAAATTACGATTATTCATTTCTCAATTCACATTTTATGGCATTTCTCTTGACGTAAAGAAAAAAAAAAAAAAAAAAAAAAAAAAAAAAGGTGATTCAATATTTAAATCATTTTTTATAATTTCCCTTTCATATTTTCGGAAAGCATTCGAGACGAATTTGTGTTATCAAACAATAGTTGCTATGGTATGTGAACTAATGGTGATTACTCAAGTCTGCGAAATCGTATTTTTCATTTTTTTTTCATTATTATTATTATTTATTATTATTATTTTTACATTATCTTGTGTGTCTCTAACGTGCCTTGATACGATGAATTAGGAAATGTTTATTTTTTCTTCCTATCACGTAAAGGTTTTTCACGAAGTAAGGATGAAGATTGGACGAATTCGACCTGATGATATGACCTGCTAACTATGCTAGTTTATCCGTAATGGTATTAAGCCGCGCCTTTTTTTACACACCAGAATATTTGTAGAGCAATAGGCTTCTTATTTAATCATGAGAACATATTGCTGAATATTACTCTACAACTATTCTGGTGTGGAAAAAAAGGCGTGGCCTAATACCATTATGGATAAACTAGCATAGTTAGCAGGTCTAATGATATACAAAATTTCAAAATATTTATGTATAAAACACATTAAAATAGGCTATTACTTACAAATTATCTTTTAAGTGTGTTCCTTTAGATCGAAGCTCATTTTAGAGCTTTTTCTCTTGTGCACGGCTTGAGACGCTTGTGAGGGGAGGATTCTCTATCCAGCCTCCAACAGTACTCTGTTACATGTTAACACTCCAACGTCCCTGATACTTTCTCTAAATTTCTTTGATGTATCTAATATATATATATATATATATGCATCTATGAAACACTCATAACGCACAATTCGATTTTTCTAGAGCATTTGAAGCCGAAGAAACGATGTTTTATGAAGCAATTCACAATTAATATCAATATCACGTATTTTAACCTGCTTTTAAAGACGATGTAATATAGATATATATTTAATTTTACATCTCTTAGTTTATTTTTCACTAATCACTTCAAATATAATACAGTAAAGCCTCGCTTATCCGAGGTAATGTGGATCGCGTGTACCTCGGATAATCGAAAACTCGGATAACATAACAGACAGATAACATAAAATACGATAAAGTTTAAAACGGATTAAAACATAGTCAATGTAGTAAAATAATACATCTATCACATATTTAAGTATTGTTAATTAAAAATGCAATTCAGTGATACATTCATAAATTTTAAAACATTGTACTGTATAGTAAAGTTTGTTAAAATTATGCACATAGTTTGTTTAAGGGCACTCATCCTCCGAGTTGGGTCCATTTCGGGACTACCTCGGTTAATCCGGTACTCGGTTAGTTGGGGCTCGGATAACCGAGGCTCTACCGTAATAATATACTATTGAATGGTAATGGTATGATCTAGGGATAGGAGAAGAACTGCGAATTAATTGAAACGGAGGAATTACTATTTTAGTATAAAAATAGGTACGCAAGAATTGTAAAAACTGTGTATTTGAGACCACGAAAATTGTTAAAATGTGAATGCATAGCTCGCAGCTATTCGCTAAGCTCACGTGACATCACGTTTCAACAGCTACAGTATTTAAATTCTTAGTTTGTGATGTCAGCTGCATAAAAACTTCTACAACTTATTTTTCATTACATTTTTTTTTTGTCACATTTAATGAAATGAATAAACAACTCGATTTCAAAGCTACTATTTAATTTTAATTAGTATTCCGTTAGATTATCTGAGATAACTTAGCTATGGTTACATGATATAGTCTACATCTCTAAATTTCAATTTAATTTTTAATTTTTGATTTTTTATCCAGAATGAAAATGAAACTATCTTTTGTATTTCTCGATATGTATTTTTATTACCTTAAAATCAATACATATTCAAAAAGTTTATTAGTAGAGAAAAATGTTTTGGATATATTTTAATAAGCTCTATTGCTGTTATTTAATTTTGTAGGTTAAGGCATTACATAATTATAATCTCTTTTAAATTTGAAATACTTTTTTTTATATGTCTTGTATCTTTCATAAACATATTCATCAAATCAGGATTCACGTTCTCTCCATTGTTATTCACATATAAAAAAGCTAAGCTCTTTTTTTTAATTCTAGGTTTGTTGAAAATCGCAGTAAAATGTATATATATATGGATGTATGGATATGGATATGGATCGTAAGAATCCTATATAAAAATCGACCTGTGTTGCTAAAGTTATTTGCCCATATGGATTAGTTTACTTTTAAATACAGCTCTTAAAATATATATATGAATTGGGAAAACAAAATTACGAGAAAGCCATTTTTAACTGATTTTGAAAGGAAACACTTTTAGTTAATTTTTTTTTCAATAAAAAGCAAAGAAAAATTGCTATGCATATTAAACTTATAAATTACGTTTTTTAAGACACACGCCTAAAACCAATCGCACAGGAATTATGTAATAAATCACGTCACAGACTTAAATATATACAAAATAGAGTAAATTCTGCCATCGACTGAAACACATAATTTTTATAGTCTAAATATATCGACGCAAAATTGTATTTCCTTCAAGAAATGAAGTATTTGAATTCCATACATCTTTCCATGTTGAACAAGGATAAGCCGATTATGTTGTGTCAAACGGAATACATATAATTTATTTTAGGGAAATATGTATGTTTAGAAATATAGAAAATACTTTTAAAATGATTTCTCTATTTGATTATAGGAATGCATGCATGAATATATTTGTGGTTTTTTAAAATTATATTTCCTTTAATATTATTTAACATAAACATCACATCATACATACTAATATTCAAACACCAGATATATACTTAAAATATACCATATTTTTACAGTATTTTTGATTAATTAAATAAAGATTATTGTTAGAAAATATCTAGAGAAAAAATATCTCATCTCAGTTTTTCATTTGATTCAGGATATCATGCACTTTTTAGTTCTATACAGTAATAAAACCGTTTACGCAAATTAAATGCAATTCAGATCATTTTACTGATCATACATGTATGTTAGTAAAATACATGTATTATTAGGTATATAAAAACAGCTTTTTCAATCTTTCTTTTCCTTTATTTTTTCAAATGATTAAAAAAATATTAAACATCTTAAACACATACTTATTTTTAAGTTAATTAAGGCCAAAGTCATCGAAATTTTTTTTTTTTTAGTAAATTTTGATTTATAAATGGCAGAAATTCGTTAACTATTATCAAAATAATAATTAGTTTTTTTAATTAGTTTCTGTTTTTTCTGCATAAATAAGTTTTAGATAGCACTATTCTGTAATAATAATGCTTTCTTAATTGAAACGGAGAATCTTTGTTTCGATAAGTCAATAATTTTTATCTATTGTCAGGATTCTGCTTCTCCAGATAAATATATATACGAATTTTAAGATTTTCACAGAGAGATCTGTTATTAAATATTAATATTCACTCATCACAACTGTAAACGAAAGATACGAATGAGCTTTAACAAAAAAAGAAAGAGCAGCAATACATTAAAGAAATAATTATTTTTATATAATTTTAGTTTTTAATTAAAAAAATACAAGATAACTAATAATGTTCTTGCCGTTTTTACCTAACGACAAATTGATAATGTGCACACAGACAGAAATGAAAATACGCATGTGCATGCCAGGTGATCAGGAATTAGTCTGATCTTTGACCTTCAGTAATACAGGCACGTGTTTCAGACATAACAGTCATAGGTTGTACCGGTTTAAAAGCACTTGAAGATATAGAAGCAGATCGTCTGCTAGTGTTTTTTGTAAGACTTTTAATTGGGCCTATAAGTAGCCGGACCATGCGAACGCATATACATGTTTGGGGAGAATGTACCACGAGACATTTATTACAGAATTCCTGTTAGGGAGATATGAACCTTGCTGATTAACCGCGCAGTACACGACCACATGTTTTGGATGACGAGGCTCTGAAAGTAGTCTTCTATAAGTAAAGCTTTGCAAATCGTCGTAACATGAAGAATGGTTTCCTGTTTCCTTTTCAAACAGACAGCACTTGAATGTGGATACCTCACACATTATCGGACGTCAACAAGGAACAACAATTGACTGTCTGTTTGTCCTTTCTCACTCGGCACATGAACACAACTAAATTTAATCACGTGCGCATTGGGGTCAAAAGTAAGACATCTATGACACTTACAGTCGTACCTTCCATTGGTTGCGTCCACGTGACCACAATAAGCACATTAAAGACCACTTATGCACCTACGGAAAATGCTACTACTCTACTATGGAACCTACTACTTTCTGCATGGTGGACTTGTTGCCAAGTGGTCTATTACGAGCTCATTTCACATTAGACCATTTTTGCTGATTTCTGGGTACTGTCCAATGTATTGCTTTCTTTTTCTTTCTTTCTTTTTCTTTCTTTCTTTCTTTTTTTTTTTTTTTTTATAATTAAAAATTATTTACACGCTTCATAATTGCATAAAATTTAAACTATTTTTAAAGGGAGATAATTCAATACACAAAAAATAAAAAAGCCAATTTATTTTAAAAATATAAAACATGATATATATATAGCTCACTCTATTGACACAGACTATATTCCAGATTACAATAATGCTGTGATTTTATCTTCTGCCTTAAAGTTTTATGACTAACGAATCATCTTAGAGGGCTTGATTACGAGATTTCAACTCTTTCCTGTGAACGAGGCTACAGAAGTTCCTCTTGTAGTTTTACTTTCATGTTTTTCTGCTAGATTATAATTGTTATGAATTTTATGAAATGACGCTGAAAAGGGCTAATTTACAGCGAAAATGTTTGTATTGTATTTTATGATTTTTAAATGAAGTGTGCTTTTATATATATATTTTAATTATTTTTAAAGTTTTAATTGTATTGCTATTTGTTTGTAACCGCTCTAGATCGGCAAGATTATTTTTGATTACTTTGTATAATAAGGTGTTGATCCTATTATCGTTAATTCTTTTTAGATATTTAACAATTAAGTTGGTTTCCAAAAAAAAAAAAAAAAAAAAAAAAATCAATAAATCTATGAAATGCGTCTACAATGTCAACAAAACTCCTAAAAATGACGACTACAGCAAAAGTAAATAAATAAATAAAACCACTCTTACAGGAAGAAAATAAGTAACCGCGATATAAATACTAACGTGACTGCTAACATCCTAATTAATATTCCGTACTATTGTTAGTACCTGGCCCCTTTTTTACACAACTTTATTATTACAGTAATTTAATAAAGAAGCATCACAAAACTGGCGTTGTAAAAATTATTACTTACAATCTTTGAATAAACACCATAAAATGCAATAAACTCGCAACAATTGTTTCGGGTCGAAAAAACACACGACCCTTCATCAGGCGAACAAAGTAAGGACGAGTGCTGCAGTCAAAGCGGCAACGCACGCGTCAACGCGTTGCCGCTTTGACTGCAGCACTCGTGCTTACTTTGTTCGCCTGATGAAGGGTCGTGTGTTTTTTCGACCCGAAACAATTGTTGCGAGTTTATTGCATTTTATGGTGTTTATTCAAAGATTGTAAGTAATAATTATTACAGTAATTCTCTTCAAGAGCGATTAGGATTTAAAAAAAAATAAATAAAAATAAATAAATAAAAAATATACTGGTAGAAACAGTACTCCGGAATATTAATTAGGATATTGACAGCTATGCATAAATGTAGGAAATGTATGAAAATAGTTTTGTTTCACTTTATAGTGTACCTACATTGACGAAAGTGTGCATTTCGTTCAAGAGATGCTGTATTGGTTTCCATTATTGCACGTTAAATAAGATTAGCTGCAAAATTAATGAAGTCACTACCGGTTTCGAAAAGATGTGCCCGTTTTTCTTCACGTGCAAAACATGTGCTACTGAATTATTCATATCACACAAGTTTACTAATTAAGTACGACTGGCTGATTACGCTACATTAATCATTTAATCTTACGCCACTTCAATGAAATAAATGTACATTTTAAAATATATAAATAGCTTTTCTTTAATGTAGTCTCTATTCGATGATAGGAATACACTGATAAAAATACTTTTGATTTTCTAAATTTAACAATGCAAGAGGTTACCAAATATTCAAATTCAAATATCATATCTCAAAGGAAAGTCACTAATGACGAATTACAAAATCATTTTTCAAAATTTTCTAAATATTATGTATAAAATGACAAGCTTTTTTAAAATGTTATTTTATTGAGAATAAGATTCTTAAAAACATTTGCATGATTTTAATCATAATATACCATTTTGTCTATGTTTATAAAATGGCTAAAAAAAAAAAATGACGTATAAAGCAATAAATTTAAAACCACCCTTACAGGAAGAAAGAAATAAATCATGTCACATGAACATAGGCAAAATAAAGTAAATCTGACATCCAATGAAAACAGCATTTTTATAGTCTAAATATATCGACAAAAATTTGTATTTCATACAGGAAGTGGTGTATTTGGTATCCATTTATCTTCGAATGTTAAATTCATGATAAGACAATCACGTTATATATCAAACGCATAGCAGATATTTGAATTTAGTGAAATAAATGTATGCTCGGAAATTTAGAAACATGTTTTATTGTAATATATTTTTCATTTGATTTTTGAAATGCATGCATGGGAATTGCTATTATGTTTAGAAATTACACATAATTTCTGGTTATTGACGAATTAATTAATAACCGTACTGACACATTGCAAATATTCTCAAAAGAAAATGTTGAACCTTAAAAGAAAAATATTTTGATTGTTGAAGAAATATATAAAATGAAGAAAACCAATAGTTCCAATTACTATTTTCTGAGTCGATTTATCCATTTTCTATTGGTACCGCTATATCCATACAGAAAATTTTGTCATATTTCATAGATTTTTTTTTCTTTTTTTAATGAAGACATAGTGATTACTTTTTTACCATAGTAGTAGTAAATGATCTAAAGAGGAAAATTTTGAGATAATCAAAAATTGAGAAAAAAGCATGACGTAAAAAACAAAATTATTACAATACTTTAAATTTTAACAAATATGTGGTTCGACTATTCGTTTATAAGATATCAATGAGATATTATACACAATTCAGTATATTGTAAGTTCATATCCTCCAAGGGACGGATAGAAAGCTTCTACATACATACATTTATTTTTTATTTTTTTCTATTGACGTGTTATTTTTATATACAAAATTTTCACCATGATTAGTTAAAAAAAATTTCCAATGGATACATTTTTACGGATTTTTGCTCTATTCTGCTCTATTAAAAATTATGATGCTGCTGCAGGAAAACGAGATCTTCTGAAAATTATGAACCAGTCTTTGATAGGCACCAATGTATGTCAAAGCGCAAATAAATTCAAGCTTTCTTCAAAATAAGCGCATATTATTTTTAATATGCTATAATTATTTTTTACAACACACTGATACAGACTAAAAACGAACAAAATGATCTCAGGCAATCTCGAAACATGCAAGTCTGGAAAGTCAAAATTTTTGTGAATACAGATATTTTTTTTTGTTTTTCTGTGAATGTTGAAGAAGATACAAATACACTCCTTCTCATATTTATAAAGACACTTTATATTTTGAAATAACTAATGTAAAAATAATTGTGAACAAGATTATACTAAGTGCACTTAATATATCTAGTATTCTATAAACCAAAAGTGCTATAATTTTTTAATATGATACAAAATTAATAAAAAATAATGCAAAATATATTTTTTCCACGTTTTTAGATGTTCATAATTATAGGGACAATCAAGATTTTTTCGTTTTATTTAACTTACTAACGGATAAATTACAGATGACATGTGAATTCGTTAACTACTGGGCTAGATTAATTCATATATAAGCCTTTAATTTTTCTTGGATGAACATTACTGATAATTCCTCGAAAAAAAGAGCGTTCATGTCGTGAAGTATGATAAATGTGTTAAGTGGAAGGATAATTTCAATCCGCCGAATTTCTAATGAAATTTGAAGATCTAAAATTGCTGAAGGAAATGTGATCAAACGTTTAACTGCTGGTTCGATAGGAGAGAGATCTGATGCAAAATCAGAGTTGTTTTACAAGAGATCGAAGACTCATAATTCCTCTTACTGGTCTGCTCATAATGACTGCGGATGAATTTGCTTGTCAGTTTTAACGAAAGGTTAGGGTCCACATTTATGCATGTTTAAAATAATTAATAATATGTTAAAATGAATAAAAAACCTGCAATAATCAATCAGCATTTAATGGGGGAAAGAACGTCTGTGTTAAATTTGAATACAGACAATATTAAATGGTAAAATTTTGCATTTTCGGATGAAAAACATTTTATTATTGTTTAACCAAATGGTTTTAATATTTAATGGCACGATCTGAAGATAGCGAAAGACAGATAAGATTTTTTAAAGGCAGATATGAATCGGGCATTTTAAAGGTGGATCTATGGTGCTCTGGGGAGCTGCTTCTACTGAAGGCAGAATTATCAGATTTTTGTTAGATTTTGGGGGGTAATAATATTTTTTTCAACAAGAATTACATTTTTGCTCTACCTTTAGAGCAATAGGGAATTGTTTGAAAAAAGAAACTTCCGTATTATTGCCTTTTCCATGGCCTAAAAGTTGCAAAAAACTTATTTATGATAATAGAAAAGTTCATGCAAGTGGAAAGCAATTTTAAATAGTTTAAATGTATTAAGAATATCATATATGCTATATGAAATGGTATTGAAACTGAATAAAAAAAAAAAAATGTATATATATATACCAGAGAGAATGTCTGACTGTTTAACCCTAAAAAGAGATCCATAAAATATTAATTTAAAGAATAACTGAAGTAAATTATTAAAATTCGAGCTGTCCTTATAATTGTGAACACCTGGAAAAATCATCTTTTTACGATATTTAAAGTTTTTTAATATAGAAAAACGATAAAACTTTTTAAATATAGTCTATTAATGAAATTCAAATTAATAAAAAAATATATTTGTTTAAATAATAGTTTTCAGAGTTTAGTTAATATAGAAAAACGGATGTCCTTATAATTATGAGAAGGACTGTAAAAGTGGTAATTTCACATTTGAAAGTTAAATTAAGAATACAATCGATGTATCATCAACAATTAATATCAAGCAATTTTATGTACACTGGGAAAATATTATGTGACTGACATCTGAAAAATAAATTGTGGCTTTAGCAAAAATAGTTCCATGTCATCCTTATAAATTCTAGATCCCTTTACCAGCGAGTTCTAAAAATTAGCGTTCTAGAGCGTTTTCCTATATTATCGTGGTCGATCTCATTTAAAAATCTCTGTAAATAAATGCGAACAAAACAGGCGAGTTTCAGTAACTGTAATTTTGTTTGTGACTCAATTCTAGGAAATCAAGCAAGCATTTTTCGCAGTACGAAGGATTCTTAGTATTCATAATAATGATTCACCATCTAGAAAAATGTAGACTAGAAATTCTCGATCATTTCGTCTATACAGGTTATTTGTGTACCGTATGCACATAACGCGAAATTCTATATTTCTAGTTTAGGGGTTCAGAAAATAACTACGTATTCGTTCAAGATGAAAACGGTCTATATTTTTCTCAGTGTATATACTTTCCATTTAAATAACATTAGGTTTACGAAAGGTGATTGTGATACATTATATCTTAATAGATATAAGTATTTTTATTCCAGTTCCCTAAATATACTTTTAAATATTATCTCAATCTTATATTTAGGTCAATGTAAAGGGCAAAACACAAACAAATTATTTTTTGTAAGAATTTTTATTTGCAACAAAATATGTCTATACACTTTTTATTGAAAAAGAATTTTTAGGACATAAAAAAATCATTAAGAAAAAATATGTTTGCTTTTTTAATTCTCCTACAAAATTTGATTAATTGGTACTATTTATTATTATTATTATTATACGATATGCTTAAAAATTACCTTTCATTATATGTTTTATATTTCTTAATGTGAGCTTCTTTACACATACACTCCTTCTCATATATATAAGGACACTTTATATTTTGAAATAACTAATGTAAAAATAATTGTGAACAAGATTATACTAATTGCACTTAATATATCTAGTATTCTATAAACCAAAACTGCTATAATTTTTTAATATGAAACAAAATTAATAAAAAATAATGCAAAATCTTTTTTTCTCCACGTTTTTAGATGTTCATAATTATAGGGACAATCAAGATTTTGTTTTGTTTTATTTAACTTAAAAGCGGATAAATTACAATTGACATGCGAATTCGTTAACTACTGGGCTAGATAAATTCATATATAAGCCTTCAATTTTTCTTGGACAGACATTACTGATAATTCCTCGAAAAAAAGAACATTCATGTAGTGAAGTATGATAAGCTTGTTTTTTAAGTGGAAGGATAATTTCAATCCGCCTAATTTCTAATTAAATTCGAAGATCTAAAATCGCTGAAGGAAATGTGATCAAACGGTGAACTGCTGGTTCGATAGGAGAGAGATCTGATGCAAAATCATAGTTGTTTTTACAGAGATCGAAGACTCATAATTCCTCTTACTGTTCTACTCATGACTGCTGCTGAATTTGCTCGTAATTTTTAACGAAAGGTTGGGGTCCACTTTTATGGATGTTTAAAGTAATTAATACTATGTTAAAATGAATAAAAAACCTGTAATAATCAATAAGCATTTAATGGGGGGAAGAACTTCTGTGTTAAAATTGAATAATGACAATATTAAATGGTAAAATGTTGCATTTTTGGATAAAAAACATTGTTTTCTTGATTAATCAAATGGTTTTAACAGTTACTGGCCCGATCTGAAGATAGCGAAAGACAGAGCAGATTTTTTTTAAAGGTAGATATGAATAGGGCATTTTAAAGATGGATCTGGGGAGCTCTGGGGAGCTGTTTCTACAGAAGGCAGAATGAATTTAGTAATTTTTTTCTATTATTACGAACATCAAGAGAATATCCGCAAATTTTAAACTTGGAATTCTCAGATTTTTGTTAGATTTTGGGGGGTAATAATATTTTTTTCAACAAGCATTTTTTTTTTCTGCTCTACTTCTAGAGTAATAGGAAATAGTTTAAAGAAAAAACTTCTTTATTGTTGCCTAAGAGTTGAAAAAACCTGAACTTATCATATTTGAAAACTGCATGCAAGTGGAAAACAATTTTAAATTGTAAAAATGTATTCAGATATCATCTATACTGTATGAAATGGTATTGAAACTGAGTATTAAAGAAAAAGTATATATATATATATACCAGAGAGAATGTCTGACTGTTGAACCCTAAAAAGAGACCCCAAAAAATATGAATTTAAAGAATAATTGAAAAAAAAAGTATACTAAGATTCGAGCTGTCCATACAATTCTGAACACCTGAAACATCCCTTTTTTGACCGTATTTAAAGTTTTTTAAGATAGAAAAACGATTAAAGTTTCAAATATCGTCTATTAATGAAATTCAAATTAATAAAAATATATTTGTTTAAATAATAGTGTTCAGTGTTTAGTTAATATAGAAAAACGGGTGTCCTTATAATTATGAGAAGGAGTGTATATTCGAACGTATAAATAGCAGGTCACGTAAACCGTTTTATACAATAAATTTTATTTAACATACAAAGTTATATTCATACGATTAGCGTGTTGGAAATGTTCATTTCAGAATAAGAACAGAGAACTAGTTTTCCTTATCTCTGATAGCATGAAAATGAAACAGTATTACTCTAAGAATACACTAGTTGGCATAGGTGGACTCTGCTCAGTTCCCCATTTTATTTATGTTCTCATAAATGTTTAGTGCGAGACGTGTTATAATCATGTTAAAAGAAATGATTTTGACCAAAGCTTTATACAGCGACAGAATGAAATCCCCGCCTAATAGGCTATCTACCGTTCACTTTGATATATTTATCTTATTCTAATCTATTAATTTATTTTATCAGGGTCAATTTCGATGTTTAGTTTTCATGCTACTATTTCCAATGCAATAATCCTTAAAATTCATATTTATATGAAAAATTTACAATTTCGCTATGTTGATAAAATCGTAAATTACGAATAATTTACGAAATTTTCCTATTAAAATATTTGTATTCAATCATGTTCAAACAAATATTATAAATGTAATTTTGAAGTTGTCTAATGTATTTATGATCCTCAAAATGGAAGTTTATGCTCAATTTTGCCCTATTCTACAAGGTTAAGTAAATCGTATATTCCAAATAACTAACGAATTTTTTCAATCGGAAAAAATATCAGTCTATGATATTTATGCCAGTATCGTCAATTTTATTTTTAAAGTTATTTGACATCTTTACGATGAAAATATCCCTCAATATGGACGTTTATGTGAAATTTTGCTCTATTCTGCCATGTTAAGAAATTCGTAAATTTCCAATAACTTACGAAATTTTTATTTTGGATAATTCATAGTCCTTAATATTCATGCCAGTGTCCTAAATAATATCTCAAAAGTAGTCTGACATATTTATGATAAAAATAACTCTCAAAATTGACGTTTATGTGAAATTTTGCCCTATACTGCCATGTTAAGAAATTCGTAAATTTCCAATAACTTGCGAAAATTTCAAAGTAGCATATTTATAGTTATTGATGTTCATTCCGGCAACAAAACTGATATTTTAAAACTGGTCTGACATTTTTACAGTAAAAGATTTCCATTTAATATACGTTTAAGTGAATTTTTGTCCTGTTCTCCCATGTTAAAAAAATCGTAAATTTCTATTAACTTACGAAGTTTTTTAATTAGAATAATGCAAATGAATAGGGTTTTTGCCAGTATCGAAAGTAATATTTTAAAACTGATCTGACCTCTCTGCGATCATTTGTTCGTGAGATATCGTGTAAAAAGACTAACAAACTAACGAACTAACACACTAACGGACTAACACACTAACAGACACTCTTCAGACAGACACCATATAAATCTTGTCATTTTCGGATTCCTCGCACCTGAAAACGTATAAAAAATTCAAAAAACCGAGGTCGAAATTTTTCACGATTACCTAAGTTCCCCATACCTATAGTATGATTGGGAATTAAAAGGACAGAAGTCTGGATGAAAACTATCTGTTAAAAATTTCTGTAAATTTAATGTAAATATTTATCGAGAGTCTCTGTAATTTTACAGTAATTCTTAGTTAAAAGTGAATAGTCGAGATTCATACTCCAAGACAAAAATTTCAGTTTCTACACTGCAAAATTCCCGTTATTTTAAAAATAGAATTTGGAATAGACAACTAAATTACGTTGCTTTCCTTTCTTTAAAATTATATTTAAATTTAATTTAATATTTGACAAATACTGTTTTTTTTTTCACATTTTAATATTTAAATATTTTGTCTAACAACTACACACATCTATATATTTCATGATTTTTATGTACAAATATTTTATCCAACAGACTTTTCTAAAGACGGTACCTATTGACCATTAAAACCAAGATGTATTTTCTTATGCTACCATTCCTTAAATATAATTTGTGGAGATTTTTATAACTTCGTCTAAGTTTGATTTATTCTTCAATACACACAATTTTCCCCTTAAAATATACTTTTCTTCAATAAAAACAACGGCACTTCTCCAGGTATGCCCATAAAATTTCACACATAAATGACCAAAGCTATAAAATAGCCAACCATGAGTGTAACCAGAATAAAATAAATCACAGAACGTACGTAAATGTAGGTAACATAAAACAAATTTTGAATAAAGCTTAAAAAATCGTTTATTTATTATTATTATTATATATATATATATATTACACTATATCTACTTTAAATTTGTTTTATTCAGAGAGTGGAATATTTGGTTAATATTTTGCTTTAGCCCCGGGACTAGTATGAGCGGATTATCTCAAACCGATAGGTTTTATACTTTAAAAGGTGAAAAACTGCTTTGGAATTTAGATGAAAATTATTTTTTTATAAAGTTATTCTATTTGAATGATCTTCATTTATTGATAAGATATTGAATAACAATTTCTTTTAGAAATTTGTATGTTTCTACATTTGAAATTTTGTTGTGGATACAGTTTTAAAATCAAATTTATATTTTTGACATCTGTTTTGTATATTCAAAATTATTCAAACGTGCGTTTTTGAGCCCAATCAATATTTTTTAACTACTTAAACTTTATGAGCTTTAAGAATTAGTATCTTTAGAATCGAATTTATTTATACATGTGTTATAATATTGCTCCTGTTTATAATGAATATATTTTAACTACTTAAAGTATATAAGCTTTATGAAATAGGATCTTCAATTTTGAACTTTAGGCAGTTTTAATTTTTAGGGCTTTAAAACCAGAAATTATGTTAAACGAAAAGTAACTTTTTTAGGTCATACATATTAATATTATAACTAATATTTTAAGATTTGCAATAACAAAATATATGTACGAAATTACTAGGTCAGATTATTTCGTTCTTGATAGACAATGCTTTTACAGATTTAAAATCAGCATTCACTGGAAAACAAACGTCTATAAATTTATAGCTTTTGGTAATTTATTCACATGTGTGGAATATGTGTAAACACACTCACACACATAAACCCATATGTTATACGAGGGTTGTAAATTAAATAGTGGTAACTTAATCTTGAAACTCGCAGAAGGGCGGGCGTGCGCAAATAGGATATGGGAGCGGTGAGGTGGCGCTGTTGTCGATGTGTAGAGTGCAAAAAACAGTCAATCTGCTAAGAAGGGTAGTTGTTGTGTGGCGTTAAAGTGAGGAGTTTCGTTTCCATCGCTCTTAAGCATGTTTTCAAAAGGTGATCAGCGGCCGTGGCTTAAAATCGAAGTTGCCCGTGGCGAAAATGCAACAGAATGCTATCGAGGATTAGTGGAAGCCTGTGGCACAAATGCTTTACTGTATAGGACAGTAGCATGATGGGTTCAAACATTTCGTTCGGGTCGGAATGAGACTGCGGATTTGCAACGCACAGGTCGGCGCTCTATTCCTCAAGAGCAGATTGACATCATGATCGGTCTCCTTAACATAGACCGCCGATGACTGTCCGAGAATTATCCTTAGAGGTTGGTCTGAGTCATCAAACGGTGTGGCGCATAATGAAGAAATCTCTCAATATGAGGAAAATTGCTTCCCGCTGGGTTACACATCGACTAAACGAAGTACAGAAATGGCACCGGTATGCTCTGGCTGATACCTACTTGGAGAGATACCGCAATGAAGGAGACGCATTTCTGCAGAGTATTGTCGCCATTGATGAGTCATGGGCACGAGCCTATGAGCCTGAATTAAAGCGTCAATCAAATGAATGGCGTCACCAAGGTTCGCCACGTCCACAGAAATTTCGACAGGAACCTAATAGGGTGAAGGTTATACTGATTGTGGCATACGACTTGGATGGTGTGATTCTTACACATGCTGTACCTGAAGGACAAACTGTCAACGCAGATTACTATTGCCGATTTCTACAGCCCCATCTGCGTCCGGCTATGCGGCGCAAACATCCACGTTTATTGCACAACAATATCCCTATGGTATTGCATGAGAATGCTCGTTGGCATGTCGCAAACAATGTCACTCTCCTATTGCGACGGTGGCAGTCGGAAATCCTGGAACACCCTTTCTACTCACCCGACATGAGTCCTTGTGACTTCGACCTGTTTCCGAAGTTGAAGGAACCCCTCCGAGGTCACCGATTTCATGACATTTCATCTGTAGTCCACGCAGTAGGGCGCTCGGTCGCTCACATCAATAATCAACACATTGCCACTGGTTTACAACGGCTTCCCGACATTTGGCAAAAGGTTATAAGCTTTGCTGGTGATTACATAGAAATAATTTAATGCAATTATACTTGTAAGTTCATATACAATTGATTTATACCTATGTTGCCATTACTTAATTTACAGCCCTCGTATATATATATTTAAATATATATTTGATTATCACAGTTTAGATTAAAAAAATAGATAATGTTATATACAGTGCCACTTAAAAATCCCTTAATTCTTTTGTTCTCCTTATGTTTACTTTATAACTATGCTCTTTTCATAATAATCTGTCTCATCGTAAATACATGCAGTATAAACCCGCATTATTATTACCATCAGGTATTGTCTAGATAAAAAAAAAAAAAAAAAAAAAAAAAAAAGTAGCGCTCGACATAAATAGAATGTTTATTGCATTAATTTGCAAAAGAAAAAATATCAAAAATTAAGACTAGGGTTATTTATATATATAAATGTAAAACTTTTAAAGTACGTGTTATTTTTATAAAGATTTGCATTATAAGGTAAAGCATGAAGTGATTGCGTGGAAGGAGAGATTGCGCTAATAGAGTAGAGTTCGTTCACTGCTACTCCTGGTAGTTGTACGACAGTAAGCGTAGAGTTTTGACTTGAATTTGCATGTTGATTGTTTCGATCGACTAAGATAAAGTGTGGTTATTTTATCTTGTATTCAAAAATAAATGCTTGAATATTATTTTACCACTCCCAGAGAATTTCTATGGAATGGCAACAGTACATTTTTTTTTTTTTTTAATTAAACGATTTCTCATAAGATACTACTAACCTAGACAAACGGTACGAACACAACAGTTCTCTAGAAAAGCGGATAATTATTCAATAAATAATTGCGCAATCTCTTCTACCGAAATGGGAGAGATCGTGCATTTGCTACTTAGGAGAGATTGCATATTGCTTCAATTTAATTCTGTACTAGGATAGATTAGGCAGTTTATTTGTAATGACAAGGCAATGGGGATGAGTTTCTTAAATGTTTGGAATTAAATAGCAGACAACTTCCGCCAGTGACTGGTATAGTTTAACCCATTTGAGGCTGTGCATCTTTCTGAAAATCGTTCCGATAATCCGAAATTCGACACCGTCATTCAACTGTGCCAACGATCGACAACATTCTACGATCGAGAAAAGTCACCTTTCTGGTAGTATTTACTTCTTGACTGCCAACGTTAAACAACCGCAATTTTATCGCAAAGTACTTAATGTTATTTTATATCGGTTTAGTTCATATATCATGCAAAAGTTTTGTACAGCTATCGGATACCTAAACGAAAATGAAAAAGAATAATGCAAACAAAAAATATCAGCCTTCTGAAATTTCTTTTTAAAGTACCGTAATCGCCCAATTCAAGTGAGAAAATTCCAAATAAAGTGAAATTTAAGTTTTTGTGTTTTCAATATATTTGTGCGGCAGATTTTGCGAAAATAGCTTTAGTAAATACCAAACGTGGGCAGATTCTAGACTTAAGAGTGGGTGGAACCAGTCATATATCTTACGTATGATACACCGTGTGCTATCCACCTTTTTGGCTCAAAAATACATTGCACAGTGTGCAATGTTTTTCAAATAGTTTAACTTGTGGCAGGTGATCGTACGAAAGCTGCGCACATTTACAAAAAAAAAAAAAAAAAAAAAAAAAAAAAAATGCAACGGTTGTGGACTACGCCAAATTAGGTCAGCAAACATAATAGTTTGTAGTTAAACGTTATCTATTAGACAAAATTTGAAATTTATGTACATTTAAAACAAGATAGGGTATAAAAAAGTGTTAAGTTGACGGTAATTAAACTTAATTTATCTTATTATTATTTTTTAATTTTTTAAATAAAAAAAAATTGCATATTTTGGTATGTATAAAAGCATGGTATTATCAAGTGATAAATTATTGAATATTTAATAAATGAACGTAAAATGTTATGTAATAAAATATATTTTGTAGTTACTGAAACACAATTAATGGAATATTCCTTTAAAAAAAATCAGCTAAATTTAAACATATACATATGACTCTAAATGATTATTTTTTTTTATCTAATTCCTACACATGGACCATACTTTTTATAAATTTCTGCCATATATTTCCCGAGCATATCAAATAAATTTTTGAAAATTACTTACTTTTTTATTCTTGCGTGTTCTAACTACAAAAGAAATAGAAAAAATATCGTGAAAGAGTAAATTTCGTTCCTTAAAAAAAAAATGTCGAAATGACATGTCGAAATGACATGTCGAAATGTCGAAATGACAAAAAGAGAAATATAAAAGATAGAATTAGATTGAAGTCAGCCCATTTTAAATCAATAAGTATTTTTAATTGAAAAATGATTTGAAGTAGCGGATATGCAGTAATTTCCGCCCAAATTTAATGTTGTTTTTATTTCAGAGTATTGCATGCCATTCAATATGTATGATTTTCTGTATTTATTAAAAAATTAAAAATTAACTGATTTCATTTAAATCTAATGCAGAAAGCAGAACAAAAATAAAATAAAAAATTGTATTTTTATTCTTTTATAGTTAATATATTTTTATGCAGAAGATTCATCAAGTTTTTTGCTTTTTATTAACGCCATAGGGTTTCACATTGAATGGAAGAAAAATAAAATAAAATAAAAATAAAATAAAGAATATTACAAACTTTGTACTTGATTTATTTTGCTGAAGTAAATTATTTCTGAAACAACGTTTATGTAAGTTTTATCTGGAGAGAGCAAATACTTCCCTAGTTACAAAATCTCCGCTAAAGGCACTGTTAATCTAAATGGCACCAAAAACGGCATAGAAACAGATGGATTGGCCGTGCTGAATCACATTAAAAAAATAATCTGGTGTGTCACCCACACGACTTTCTCTTACCCTGAAATTTAATACTATAAATACAGGTTGCAGATTAAATGGTAAGATAACGAGTACTGTTATGTAAACCTGCGTTAAACAATTCATATTAGGCTTCTGAGGAGTTTTATAAGATAATTAGTTCTGTGTGAGGGGGGCTACCGCCCCCCTCAACCCCCCGTTTCATTAATGCACCTACATTTATATAGAATTTAATTCGGTTATTAAAAAATAATTCTGTTTTTTAAAAATAATTTATTAATATTGTAATTTTAAAAATATATATCTTTTATGATAATGCAGACGATTTCCATATTTGAGAAGTAGTATAACACCAAATATCTAAAAAAAAGCCCATTTTATTTTCAATATTAAAAAAAAAAAGCGATTTTTCTTCTAAGTTTTTTTTTTTTTTTCGATAAAGTAAAAAAAAAAAAAACAAAAAAAAAAACAATAACTTTGTTTTAAATTATCGCATATCGATGGTTCAACCATTCGTTTTAAAGGTATTGGCGAGCTCTTTTAAAAGATACCCATCATGAAAATTTACTCCCCTCGAGGGGGACTTCCCCCCCAGGGGGGGAGGCGAGGCTCCTACATACACAAAATTTTTTCCCCAGTTAACTATCTCTATTACAAAAAATATATATTCGTTTCATTTGTTTTAGTGCAGTCTATAGACGTTAAACTCTACTTACCTGCAATTTCCCCCATAGACGTAATGTATTAGAATTCTCTTGATTGTCCTTGTACACGAACCATTTGCTTGATCTTAACGAAAAGCTTACTGTAGCATCCCTATATGATACACATTTAGAATACCAAGATTGAACTTTCTGCGATAATTTGTTTTTGAGATATGCTGATAACAGACACACACACACACAGACACATAGACGATTTGCTAAAAACATGATTTTCGTATTCAGGGGACCTCAAAACGTGTAAATATAACAAAATCTCGCATTCGAAAATTTGACCCAAAAACAATACTTTCTCTACCTTATGGGTAAGAGAAAGTAAAAAAGGAACGCTTTTTCTTTTTTTTTCCTTCTCGACTATACATAGCTTCAAATTATTGTGAATTTTTTATACCATTTTTTTTTTTTTTTTTTTTTTGAATAAACCTTTTTCTTTAATTTAATCTCATAAAACTGCTATAAAATTTTATAAACTATTTTTATTTAAATAATATAAGATAAAAAAAAAATTTATAAACCATGTTTTTTAATTTTCTGTTGAATCATATAAACGCTACTGAAGGCAGCCGGAACCCCAGCAATTGGATAAAAGTATTAAAAGAATTCCTTGCTATCGTCTTTTGAGCTATTATAAAAGTTTCAAATGGCTATCTAGCCGGGAAGTTAGTTAAAAGTTGATTGCAAGCTTTGTACTGGAAACGCTGCCGAAGGCAGCAGGGTCCCGAAGCAATTGGATAAAAATATTTTTAAAAAGCATTTTCACCGTATTCTGAACTGTTCCGAAAGTTTCAAATGTCTAGCTACTCGGGAAGTTAGTTAAATGAATTTTCTGTTGAATCATACGAACGCTGCCGAAGGCAGTAGCTATCTGAAACAGTTGACTAAAAGTATTAAAAAAATATATTGCCACCGTGTTCTGAGCTATCCTGAAAGTTTCAAATATCTAGCTAGTCGGGAAGTTAGTGAAAAATCGATTGCAAGCTTTGTACTGGTAACGCTGCCGAAGGCAGCAGGAACCCGAAACAGTTGGCTAAAGGTATTAAAAAAAAGCATTTTCACCGTGTTATGAACTATTCTGAAAATTTTAAATGTCTAGCTAGTCGGGAAGTTAGTTAAATAAATGTTCTGTCGAATTATATAAGCGCTGCTGAAGGCAGCGGGACCTGAAATAGTTGACTAAAATTATTAGAAAAATGTATTGTCATCGTGTTGTGAGCTGTCCTAAAAGTTTCAAATGTCTAGCTAGTCGGAAAGTTAGTGAAAGTTCGATTGCAAACTTTATACTGATAACGCTGCCGAAGGCAGCAGGAACCCGAAACAGTTGGCTAAAGGTTTTAAGAAAATGCATTTTCACCGTGTTCTGAACTATTCTGAAAGTTTCAAATGTCTAGCTAGTTGGGAAGTTGGTTAAATAAATTTTCTGTCGAATCATATAAGCGCTGCCGAAGGCAGTGGGACTTGAAATAGTTGACTAAAATTATTAGAAAAATGTATTGTCACCGTGTTGTGAGCTGTCCTGAAAATTTCAAATGTCTAGCTAGTCGGAAAGTTAGTGAAAAATCGATTGCAAGCTTTGTACTGATAACGCTGCCGAAGGCAGCGGGAACCCGAAACAGTTGGCAAAAGGTTTTAAGAAAATGCATTTTCACCTGTTCTGAACTATTCTGAAAGTTTCAAATGTCTAGGTAGTCGTGAAGTTAGTTAAATAAATTTTCTGTCGAATCATATAAGCGCTGCCGAAGGCAGTGGGACTTGAAATAGTTGACTAAAATTATTAGAAAAATGTATTGTCACCGTGTTGTGAGCTGTCCTGAAAATTTCAAATATCTAGCTAGTCGAGCAGTTAGTTAAAAATCGATTGCAAGATTTGTCCCTGACAAACACACAAACCCACAAACACACAAACACACAAGAATCGAAGTTAATAAAAACATGGTAAAATACTGGTAGGTAAAAATCTTTATAATTGGTAGTTATAGGTATATTAGGAATGTTTATGTTCTGAATTTCTTCGTAACAAAAAATGCTAATTCCTGTTTTCATAAAAATTAATTTTTTTAAAATACTAGAAATGTAACAAAATATTACTGTTAAAAAATTGGGGTTGCAAGACCACGAAACACAAACACTTCTGCTATACACGTCTATATCTAGCTATTCACACAAACAAATATTCGATATTTCTCTATTTTCTAGATAAACTCTTTAACTTTAACAAATTTATTAATGACTTGAAAAAAATATCTTTTAAATGTTTAAAAAAAATCAATATTCAACCGTTTTCTAAGATATATTTTCAAAATCACTTTCCTTAGTTCATTTTCTTAGAAAAACCTGAAAAACAAAATCGATGGAATATAAAACATAATTTCAATCTGCCAAATCATTAAAAAGAAATTTTCATAAATATATTCAGAAAAATGAGTTATTTTTGTAACACCAATCCTTTTTTCTATTTTCATGGTGTTTTTCTGATCTTACGTTGTCGGATAACGCAAACAATTTTAAACAATTATCGTATGGATTTTATTTTACTACTTTTAATAGATGATATTTCAATTATTGAATTTTGTTTTTTAATGATAAGGTAGAGTATAGGGACATACGATCTCCAGTATAGAGGTCAAAAATAAGAAAGACATTTTAAAACAAATATTCTGATAAAAGTAAGCGCAGTAAATAAATTAAAACCGATTCACATAAATATATCAGACGTGTGGATTTTGTATAATATCGCATTCTATAACCTTCATTACATCAGTAAAGTAAATCGTGAAATGTGCACATTCAGAATAACAATTTTCCGAAGAATGTTAGCTAGAATTTCACAGCTTAATTTTTATGCAAATCAGCTAAAAATGCATGTTTCGTTTAATGATAATTTTAATAGTTCAAAGAAGGAAATAAATTCTAATAACAGATCTAATTTTTCTCTATATTAAAATAATACATATATATATATATATATATGTGTGTGTGTGTGTGTGTGTGTGTGTGTATTAGAATCTTTTAAAACAAATATGTATATGATAAAAAATAAAAAAAATTGTTATAATAATACGCATTTGTTAAATTTTAAAAAACTCATTTGTTAAATTATTTCCATATTCAATTTTTGCATTTCCTTTTGCAGCAACTTTGCGCATTCGTTGGTAATTCCCCTGTTCATTTTCAGTTTTTATTTTTTTATTTATTTTTTTTATTTTTTTTTTTTTTGTACTATACACTGTAAAAAAATAGTTTCTTAAAAATGAGCTAAATTGTCTCAAAATAGCGCCGAAACAATATATACTTAAATTTCAAAACGCATGTACTCATTTTTGAGTATTTTGGTATGCTCAAAAATGGGGTTGACCATTAAGAATCTCAATATCCCCATGTTTGACATGTCAATATACTAAAAAATGAGTACATAGCTTTTCAAATTTAAGTATTTATTTTTTCGGAGCTATTTTGAGACAATTTAGCTCATTTTTAAGAAATAATTTTTAACAGTGTATACATATTCGCTTTAAAAGTTTCTTATATATATATATATATATGTGTGTGTGTGTGTGTGTGTGTGTGTATAATGTTGATTATCTGTTATTTTTTTTTATTATTGTTATTAATATTTTTAAAAATACAGCAAAGTATACCTTTTAAATATCTTTATAAGTTAGTTTACTTCAATACCAATATCTTACAAAAGATTTTATTACAAACATGCTTACTTTATACAATTTGATATAAACGGGTGTCAATACTATTTGACGCTTTGGTGCATGTCATTACACAAGTGGTGTTTTCGTTGTATATGTATGTATATATGTATCCTGTTTATATTGTTAGTTTAAACAGAGAAACATTATGTTGTCGATATATCGATGACCTTGTATTGATAAGGTGAAATGGTGAAAATACAGATATTAATTTTCAGTACTACCCTAAGAATTTAAAGCTAGATACCTCTTCCATAAATTGTAGAAATATAAATTATTTGGACGTAAATATAAAATTAGAGAATGATAGTTTGGTAACTAGAATTTATGACAAAAGAAAAGACTTTCATTTTAAAACAATAAAGCTAATGCATTTTACATCTAACGTACATATTTCAGTTAAAAAGGAACGTATTTAGAAATGGTTTAGTACGTATATCTAGATTAAATTCAGAATTAGATGTTTGAGGATATGGTAGAATGGTGTCGTCAGAGCATAGCGCAGGGTTTCTATAGAGGTTTAGTGAAAAGTATGACGTACCAATTCGTGAATCGGTTTAAAAGGAGTGCTGAGCTGAAAATGTTGTTGGAAAGAAAGGATGTTTTAGAGAATTGGTTTAATGAGTTTTTTCATTTGGTCTTGACAGGTGAGGGGGAACGTTGCATGAGTAGAACTAGATTAACCCTGCATGCTGTAAGCCATGCCGCCTGTCACCATATTAATTTTAATTTCGCTCTGTTTCATTAATTTTAATTTCGCTCTGTTTCATTTTTTGTTCTGGTTTATGTTAAAGATATATTTCGTACTCTATTTGATTTTAGTTTGTTTATTAATTTCGCTAAGTTTTTGTTGACTTGTTTTATTCTTGAATTTTGTGTTTAAATATGAGTTTGGAGTTAATTTTATTTTTAAATAGGATATTTAAATATATATATACCAGGTGATCCAAAAGTCGCTGAAAAAAAAAAAATAATTATTTAAAATGTATTGACTGTAACACTATGCGATTTTCCGAAAAATGCACAGAAATATAGGGGATTTTTTTAGGTAACAAAAGATTTAGTGAGTTAAGTGAGTAAGTGAGTTTAAAATTTCTTAATCAAGCAGTGTTTTAACTGTAAAATTCCTTTTTTACAGTGGCGCAGTACATACAAGAACATAAATGCTATAAATGCAATAAATGCTCAATGTGACGGCCGTCATTCATTAGAATAACCATCAGTTAATGACTGACGGTCATAAGAATGACCGACATACGTTGCGCTTTTTAAATTCTCCTACAAAAAGCTTCAGCATTCACAATATGGCGTTATTTGATCAGAATGATCTGTTTAGAAGGTGATAGGATACTGCGAATACAGCGCGATATGTTGGTGGAAAATGTAATTGATATTTTTCTTACATTAGTTTAAAAAAAATCCCAAGGTTTTCGGTATATTTTAGTAAAAACGGCTTAGAGCTACAGTCAGTAATTTTTGAATAACATACTTATTATTATTTTTTTTTTCTGTGATTTTTGGATCACCTGATATATATATATATATATATATATATAATTATTTTAAATATTTGTATAAATATATATAATGTGCATCATTTTAACCAATCATTGTTATATACTAATTTTTTTTATTAATAATAGTAATAATCAACCAAGATAGGTTTAATGTATATATAGTAGTTTTGATTCCATCCGCTGGGGGTGGGGAGGGTGACTAGACTCTCAGCAATGTAAATATTTCCATATGCAGGGTTGCCAGATTACGGATTTTTGATTCAATAATCACCGACAATTTAAAAAAGTTATATTTGACTTACATAACACTGGTCAACAAAGATTTTGTCCTAGAGACGTTTTTGGATGATCTAAAAGTATTTTTCGTGCTGATTCCTAATCTGGGCTCAGATTTTTTTTCTATCATGTCTAGTTTCCTTAGGACAACCGGATTAAATGGGGGGTTCGTGAGGGTTTCAGTAAATAAATCGTGAATTAATTTTTTTTTTTTGTCCTGGACATGTTGTTGGGGGATCCTAGAGGTATTTTTCGTGCTAATTCCGAAACTGGACTCATATTTTTTCTATCACGTTTAATTTCTTTAGGACAACCAGATTAAATAGGGGTTTCAGCAAATAAATCGTGAATTTAAAAAATGTGAAAAAATGGGTACTTACTTAGGATTTTCTCGAATATTTAGCATCTGGCAAGTCCCTTTTCAGTGTCCAGCAGTAATCTGTCGACATGTTGCTGAACTTTCCGTAATACCGTTTTTCCATGTGTAAATAATTTGCAGATTTTTCTGCAAATTTTTTAGCTTGGTGTTTTTCTTTGTGTGCGTGTGTGTGTCCGAAAGTTTATGGACACTGTACCTTATGGTCCATTTAATGGTATTTAACCAAACATAATATTTTGTTGGATCTTGGTGTTTATTGGTGCTGATTATGCTTGTGGATCAATTGCACACGTGCCGCTCTTATCCAAATAATTTTTTTCCTACCTGTCTAACCCGGCATTATTTGATCAGAATGATATAGATCAGATCAGATGGAGATAAAGCTCGGTTTCTGTAATGCATTGTGTTCATCATAGGCTCTTTTGTGCTGCCTGTTTGTTTAACAGATTACACGGAGTGCATCTTGTATATATTTAGAAAAGATTTCATATAACTATAACATTATTATTTTTTTTATTTTTTATTTATTTTTTTTTTTTTTTGTACAATGCTAAATACTTAATTTGGATATTTTATTTTACATTTTTTTTTTCCTTTTTGAGATCACTTGATTTCATTAGATGAAAGTAGTTTATATATAGTCCTTAACGGTTGTATTTAATATAGTAAACTTTTAACATTAACAAAAGGATTACTAATGCAATAATGTGTATTTCAATTTAAAAAATTGAAAGGGTTAATATTATATTATTTCAGTTTCATAGCATATGTACTTTTTTTTTAATCATGTTTCTTTCTAAAGTCAAATTTATGATATTTTGACTCAAATATTTATTATTAGAAGAACACGTTGCCGGCCTGGTTGCTCGGTCGGTAGCACGCTGCCTAGTGGATTCCCAGTTCCCGAGTTCAAATTTCGTTGCGGGCATGGATGTTTGTGCTGTCCTATGTCTGTAAAAAATATTGTGTGCACATATTTCTATGATTTTCTGTAAAAATATGGATGAATCGAGACAAAAGTCCTTGTAACTATAGGTCTCAAAAATTATCAAATTGTCAAATAAATAAACTGAGGGACACGTTTATATAACAAGAACGTTTAACGTCAGGAAAACAAAACTGTTATACAATATTAAACAAAAAATTAAGAAAATGACGTCAGTTATTTTTTGAAATAATTTCTATTTATTCGAATATAGTTAAGAGCAAAATATCAACCTAATAAATGATGAACTCTCATTATGAAAATAGTATTTTATTACAGAAAATAACTTTGCATTTATTTAAATTACCACTTCGTAATATATTACGGCAAATCATATAAATATTTAAATATACTTTAACTTTTTCTCCTTTTACATATTTATCAGTTTTTTTTTTTTTTTTTTTTTTTTTTTTTTTTGACATACTTAACTTTTTTTTTCTTTATTGACGTAATATCTCATTCAATTTTAAAACTACTTTTCTTGAAAACAATATATTATCATTCAGAAATCGACTGCTGACGACATAGTATTTTTTTTTTTCGGTAAAAAATGATCGAAATTAGCACTTCATTCTTCCTGAATAAAAGTTCTTACATTCCCTTAACTCATTTTAGAGTCTTTACGTGATCTAAATGCTAAAAAGAACGGCTGATAAGTTTCTTGCGTGAATGTTTTTCTCACTAAAATAGATGCATAAGGATAAAAATTAGTTTTATACACCACCTTATTTAATAAATATGTCTCTGTTCAAGTATTCCATGTGCATTTGAAATATCATTTTATGCTAAGCGAATAGATATATTTAAAATGCAAGATATTATTTGTGAAATATATAAAAATATTTTTGTTGTGCGTGAAAATATCTAATTTACTAGAAATTATTGAAATGAATTTCTTAAGGAATGTTATATTAAAGCATTTAAAAAAAATATTTAAAATAAATCGTTGTTTAATGGTAATCCAAACCTTCGTGTACAAACTTGTAAAACATCATTGGGAACGATAATTACATATGTAAAGCATAGTCGAAAATAGATAGTTGGTGCGACCCTAATGATGTCTACCCTGTCACGACCTCTAAAGATCGACTCCTATGGCTTTTTCTCAATTCAGACACCGAGTGATCTGGAATCGTTTTTAGAACGTCAAATTGTAAGATATGTACGTCATGTTTGGCCTGGCAAATGGAAATAAATTCTCTGCTGCACGATTGTGTAGGAAAAGATATACAAACACCAACGAAATCATAAAGTTTTCGATTGGTGTGAAACTTTGTGAAACGTGTATCTATAGTGGAGAACATGCAGAATGCCGTATGGCTGCCAGCATTCGTATTGGAGGGGTAGCTGTTGTATACTCTTGAGCGAGCTCCCATATTAAAAGATACTACTGCATACTGTGGAATGAAATCCAGAAGCCAGTGTATACGGTACTTACCACAGTGTCAAGCTCATCTCAGTCAGTTGTCTGCCACGTTCGGCACAACGAGGCCTTACGTATTAACTGTAAAAAGTTAAATTATTGCATCAGACGATAACTCAGGACGTATCGCATTCTCAAAATGGTTTCTTCACCAAAGTTCGCCCAACACGCAATTTAATAGTGTTTTTTGTTCTGTGATGAAAAAAACTTTTTCAGAAATCTACTACATATTTTAGCCCCCTCACTCCTGTAATTATAGCTTCCACGGTACCGCCTTGGTAACCTTGTATAGTCCGTCCCTTTTGTTTCCCAGATTGCTGGCTTCAAAATCATCTTTCAAGAAAACTATACCATGCTCCACAATTTGCGTATTTGTTCCTTAGTTCGACGTCTTTACACTTCTGACCAAAAAATATTTCAACCTTTGCTCCTACAAATTCATTCATTTTTTTTCCTTATAATAGTCTGCTCCACAGCAATTAGGTCAGGTTTGTATAACTGTAACTGTGAACTACTTTAATGTATTTAAGCTTCTGAAAAGAAAGATGCATTGTCATTCCTGAAGATGCTTTATATTTGAAGAAAAACCTTTGAATTGTATATAATTAATATATATATATATATATATATATATATATATATATATATATATTACTTTCTAAAATGGTTTTAATTAAATGTAATGATTTTAAATTACGCGTTTCTAAAGTGTTATTTAATATAAATTATCTATGACACGTGTCCTTTTTAACTATTGCTTCTTTTAGAGATAATATATATACGGTAATGTAAAAGTGCATTATGTACAAAACTGCTAAAATGTTTAAACTTTCTTCTTTATTACGTTTTCAATCTTTAGTCCCATATTTTCCAAGCTGTCATTCAAACGGTTTGTTTTTACAACTTGATTGATGTGAAAAGAAACTAAAATGATATAAACAACATTTTGAAATAAATTATTTTTTATTAAAAGGAAAATCTTTTGAAGAAAAAATAAAAATAAATAATAAATAATGCAAGAATGGGATTCTCTTACACTACCACGGCGGAGATATGCTTTCAAATTTGTCATAAATATCAAGAAATTATCCCATGTTCGAAATTTTGAGGAAAATGAATAACACTGTTAAAATCTCTCAATTTTATTCAAGGACATTTAAACAAACTTGGATGTTATTTAGCATAAGTTTAATTAATAAGTTGTAGTACTTGGTATTTTTTCGACGATAAATAAATAACTATATTCAGAAAAAAGTATAGAATAAGATTTGCAATCAATCGTTACAAAAAAAAAAAAAAAAAAAAAAAAAAAAAGCAGAAAATTTAAGATGTATAATTTAGGTATTTGCGAAACATACCTGGTGTAATGGATGTGTTGGTTTTTGGGATTATGTCCGATTAACTACGCGAGAGTACTAGGCCAGAGGTTGTGTGCCCTCCGTGTGGGGGAGGGTCATTCAAAGGGGTTCTAGACCGTATTTACGCGAGTTTAGAAGAAAACTACAAATAACTCAGAATTGCTGGGATCGAACCTGCGACTTCCCGTTTACTAGCATTGAGCGCAGAACAGCACGGCCACTCCGCGGATAATGACAACTTTACAGTATTTACCCCGTTCAGAGGCGATAGGATCTTTTTTAGACCACCTAATTTTAAAACCTAACTGACAAACTTCATCCTGGAATTATTTATTAAAATATTTCTTCTTTACATAACTTAGCAAAAAAAAATCCGAAATATGTTCTGAAATTCTGTTGGCTCTGGATTTTAAATGAATAGTGGCCTTCAAAGAAAGTGGGTTAAGGAATCCCTTTCTAGGGAATATCCTACCTAATTTTAATTCCCAAGTCCCAACTTCGAAACCCCATTCCGGAATGTTATTTACAGAGTTTTACTTTTTATTAACACTTAAGAAAAGATTCATTTTTTTCTTGCTTTTACACGTCTTTGTAAATTCTGGTGGTAGTTAGTTTATTTTAGATTAACGAAATTTCTTTGCCATTAAAAGGGTTAAGAATTATAAGAGTAAATTTCAGACTGAAAATAATAAATAAATAAATAAATAAATCTCGTCCATATTTCAAAACATGTGGAAAAATAAAAATAGTATTTTTATGAAGAAAAACTTTTACTCCAACGCGGAGATCAGTGACGCCAGATCATGTGTAGGAGTTTCAATCGAATGAAGTTTCGAAAGAAACATAGATTAAGTTTACGCTTGAGTAATATTGCAGATTTTTTTGTCTCTTGAATGAAAAGCTGAGAAACACAAGTATCCAATAAATTTAGTCTACTTTATTTCCTTTTAATACAAGAAAAATCTAGAAATATAATATAGCAAAATCTATAAAATGAATAACATAAATAAATGCATTCTTTCATCATATCTATGAACAAAAATAATTACCCGCAATAGAATTAAGTAAAAGTGTGGAGAACGCCAGTTCTCCATACTCATTTAACTTTAACTTGAAGCTGTAAATGAAATACTTAAATTATGAAGAAATGACAGAGTCCAAATATATAACATAAATGAGCTTTAATTGAGCTTAAATAAGGAGGGCGCTGGACTATACTGGCATCTAGTAATTTACTACTTAAAATGGGCAGTCCTCTTAAATACTTTGACATCAATGAATAACCACCGTTACTTTACTTTACTTTACTTTACTTTACTTAATTACTCGCAAAGGATCTCAACTACTTTTATTTAAATTAGCCTCTAAGGCCGAGTAATGTTTCGCATGTAGGAGGATTCCCTGACGCTACAATGCTACTGGACTTACTCTCTTCTCAACTAACCCCTAAAAGCAATCTTCCTACTACCATCCTTCAACTCACTTGCCTTCCAACTAACGCTCGTACCAACTCTCCAACTAACTCTCTCCAAAAACCATCCTCCTTCCAACTAACCTTCTACTTTTATACTATTCAGTTTCCAAAATATTAGCATATTTCAATTTACAATTTTAAGTTAGGATAGAAACTAACTCCATTACTCAATCGAATCCTAAAACCTTCGTATGCATGTTTTATTCGCAAAGTGCGAGTTTTAATTGTAGCACTTTGCTATACCTGACAGTTCCTCCCCTAAAAAAAAATTTCGCGGAAAAAATCCCCAACGGGTTTTTACCCGTGCAAATTTTAAATTATTGCAATGCTATGCAAAGAAAAGTTAGCTGCAGTGAGTTACTGTTTAAAATTCAACTATATAATATTTTAGAAAAAAGAAGAAAAAAGAAGAGGGGGGAAACTTAAATTTAACTAGACTGCCCAACAAGAAGTATATTGTTTTAAAAATGTAATAGGGAAAAAAAAATTAAGAGTACACGGCCAAAAACTGGACACTTAGCTTTAAAAAAAAAAAATGTTTCGTACTATGCTCAACCTAAGTCACTTTACTCCAGAAACCGTTTGTACTCAATTTAGTTAACTAGAAGTCCAGCGTAATTACAGCGGGGATATACAGGCACATCTTTCCTTAAATGGAAAGGAAAAAATTGTATGAATTAAAAAAAAATGTAGTACAAAAGGGATCGCCTAAACAGAACGTGCGATCAGTCAGCATTCAATATAACTTGTGTAAAATGATTCTGTAAAGAAAGTCTTTATTTCAGGTGTTTAAAAAAAATCAGTTTTTATCAGATTTTATCTTGAAAGGCTCAATCCACTGCTGGCACACTTCCAAGAACACTTTACTTCAGAAAAGAGAAACGCTGCTGGCAGACTTCCAAAAACTTTTTTCGACTTCATGTGTAAAGTAACAATCTTTAAGAAATCAGCCTGGATTCAGATTTAACCTCTGTACTTCGGGTTTAGAGTCAGGATCAGCAACTGGACCTCAGATTTTCTAGAATTAAAACTTTTTTAAACGTATATATCAAAAATAGAAGGTACACTACCCTTTTATATAGGTAAATGACATAATTTATACATAAGCAATATTTCAACTAGGTGTTTGGGTACGGAAAAAACAAAATGTTAGTGGATTAATAAGGTTAATTTGTTAAACGCGAATTAACATGCAAAATAGCTTTCAAAAAAAAATTCTCTTTTTACCCCATACTAATAGATATACATACATACATAAAAACTTTTAGTAAAAAATTCAAAAGTTTACAACAAGAAAATTCATTTGATACGCTTTACACAACATTTAGAAAACATATTTAAGGATACAAAATTTTCACAACTGCTGTTGATCGCTGAGAAATAAAAAAGATTTACGTACATACATTTTACATTACATTTACAAAACTATAAAGAAAAATGGTTATACACTTATAAAAGTTTATTTTATACAATTTACGACATTTAGAAAAATATATATAATGAATAGATATATATACAAAGTTATTCAAAAAAGTTTTCAAGACTCCGTTGTTGGCTAGAAAATAGAAAAGTAGTAGAGTATATACATATTGATCATGTAAAAACTTAGAGAGAAAATTTATATACAAAGGTAAGAAAATTTATCTTACGAATCTCTGCATGTGATGGCTAAAACAGAAGGCATTTAAGTACATATATATAGATCATTCAAAAAACTAAAGACGGGGGAAAAGTTTATACAAAAGTTCAACAAGGTTTTTTTTTTACCAAATCTGCTGGTGTTGGCTAGGAATTAAAAAACATTAACGTACATACATGGATATATTATATACAGAAAAAAATTTATGACATGTAAACAGTACATGAAATTTCGAGAGATGAAAGTGCATGCTATACGTTTAAATTTTGCATTTTTAAATTTTAAAAAGTTCATGCAGCAAGTTTAAATTTAGATTTGTGATATTTTAAAAAGTTCATCTCTTTAAGATAATGATTGAAAGTCCAGAAGAAAGTTCTACATGTCGAAAATTTTAGTACAGCACTGATAAACCAATACTTGAGAAAAACTAAAATACTGAACGATACGACCTGACAAATTGAGTCCTTGATATCAGCAAAAGAGATGCAGTTCAGACTGGTCAGTAGAGTTGTTGTGGCAATTTCCGTGCTGGTGGCTTGTAGAACGGAGTCCGGCATCGGAGATGCATTTTTCTGGGTTGGACTCGAGCCCGGTTCCTTGTCACTGTTCGTAGTTACAAAAGGGGACTGCTGTCGCTCCGTGCTTTTGCATGCAGGGCTGCAGGAGTTTGTAGAAACTTCACCATAGATTACATGCCCTGTTGAAATTACCTTCTTGAAAATAACCTCATTTTCTTTAAGTTTAGGCGGCGGGTCAGTTTGACACTTTAAGTTCACGGTCTCATTAGAAATAATTGACTCTGTCGGCTGTATAGATTCAAAACTGACAGCTAAAGGCGAGTTACAAGGATTAGCCGCATCCTTTAATGATTTGTCACTGTCGGTCCGCTTAACGGTTTCAGCGGCCGTAGTTATTTTAATTTTATTACTTCCAATGTCTGTTATCCGAGCTTCAGTTACATTTGATATGTCGGCTTGAACCGTAGAATTTAGTTGAATATTCGTTTCACTTAAAGCAAGGGATTGATTTACAGAATGAGAGTCAATCGTATTTTCCTTTTCAGCCGCCGTCGGTGAGCTAGATATTTTATCGGATTTTTCATCAGTAGCTAAATTCTGAATAACTGCCGCAAATTGGTTTGTATCGCTGTTTAAGGGCGAAGTTTGCTCGTTTAGTTCAAATGTCATTTGGCTTTTTTCACTAGAAATAACGGCTTCATCGCCAGTTTTAGGGTGGTTTAAATTATAGGAGCTTGCTTCCTGTGACTTAATAATTTCTTGTGGTTTTTCCACCGGGTTTATTACTGCTTCCCACTGACGTTCGTGACGGGGGAGGGAGCGGTCATGTTGTAATCGTAGTTTATCATACGGAGTGGCAAAGAGTTCGATGACCCGACTTTTTAACTCGTCATAGGTTGGATTTGGGCCAAGCGAATGGCAGGCGATTAACCTATGCCACTGTCTCGGTTCTCCTTCTAGGGAATAGGCTAACCAGGAATAGTGGTTTTTAACATTGATTTAATGAAAATTGAAAAAATATTCAAGCTGCTCAAAAAATTGCAGCACGCTAGTGGTGCCATCAAAAAAGACTTGCTCGTGGGGGGGGGGGGGATTCGAGCAAAGTTGGGCGCCAATGTGGAGAACGCAACTTCTCCAAAACGATCTTCCTTCCAACTAACTTTAACTCCTCTCCAACTGACTCCCAAAAGCAATCTTCTTTCTCCTTTTATACCATTCAGTTTCCAAAATATTAGCATATTTCAATGTACAATTTTAAGTTAGGATAGGAACTAACTCCATTACTCAATCGAATCCTAAAACCATCGTATGCATGTTTTATTCGCAAAGTGCGAGTTTTAATTGTAGCACTTTGCTATACCTGACAAAAGGAACAAATAAATAATGTTATTTGATGCTCAATAAATATTTTCTTACACGTAAACACAAATTTTATTTGTAATATAAAAGAAATAATAATATACGTTTATTATTTATTATTAAATATCAATTTACATGTTCACAATTTTTGAGTGTACAATTTTTCAAACTTTTTTTTTTTTTTTTTTTTTTTTTTTAACAGAGAAGATAGGTATTAACCACTCTGTCTTTAATATTTAACTCAATACCTTTATATATTTCTTCCTCCTTTTTCTCATTCACTAACATTCATATTGGTGAAATATAAAATTTTATTGCTTTTGTCAAATATGAAGAAATAATAAATGTTGGATTAGGGAAAAAAATAAAAAAGAATAAGATGTTTTCGCGCATAGTTATTTAAAAAACATTTTCATTTATTACACTTCAGATGCTTTATGGGTGAAAAACTAATAAAGTTTTAATGGAAAATCGATTATGATTTCAAGTTCAAGATTTTTTTTACTTTTTGTCAATCTTCTTTCTTTTTTACTCACACAAATTTAAAGATATATCATAAGAAATATTTTAAAGGAAATTTAAAATACCACAATTCACTTTTAGAGTAAAGGAGCATAAATGATTTTACCAATGCCAATTTAGAAAAAGCGTGCTTATTGTTTCAAAGAAAATAAAAACATTGGTAATCTATATCGTGCTCTTTATCTATTGAATGAAAGAAATTGAATTTTTTTGTTATTATATATTTGTTATTATATATGTTATTATATAAATATATATATATATTTAAGAAAATATTAAAAAATAATAATATGGTATAACGTAAATTTCAATGCGACTAAAATTATTTTAAGATTCGTCATTCCAAAATTTTATATAAATTAAAAAAAAAAAAAAAAAAAAAAAACACAAATTAAGGTTTAAGTAATATATATACACTAAGCGACAAAAAAAAAAAAAAAAAAAAAAAAAAAAAAAAGCCGCACTTTGAATATTTTCTTTTTCGCTTTCTACAACCCCCAAATTTATCGTTTAAAAAGCAAATTTTCGAACAGATTTTATTATGTTGTCCACCACATACACATTAGTACTCAGTCCAGTGTTAAAAACAAAATACAATAGTCAGGAAAATTGTAATTTTAGAAATTATTTCAAAAATGATAAGAATAAGGCAGTTAACGATGCTACAAAAAGTATTAATTTTTGAATGAAAATCAAAAAATATTTTAATACGTGAGATGGTAAAATAATTAAATGCTAACGGAATATTGCAAAACGGTTTTTAGCAAGTTATAACGTTTTTTGGTCGTTTAAACTGGAAATTTGTTTTATGGCGGCCATGTAGCTCATCGAAGCGAGATGACCGTAAGTTAAAAAGCCATTTCTGATAAAATCGGTTTGTATTATATTTAGAACATAGAAGAGATTCAGAAAAAGTGTTTAGCAGCATAATTTCTTTAACTACAGTACAGCAACTATTAAACAAAGGAGGTTTAAATGACAGAAAATTTGAAAAAATTCCATTCTTAGTGAAGAAAATTAGGAAACCATGACCTCAGATGGCTAAAAAAATAAATAATGATTAGTTAATTATAGGCCTGAACTGTTTCTCTTTGATGAGTCAAGTTTAACTTATTTCGAGCTAAAGAAAACAAGCAGAACTGACAACGAAAATATGACCGACATAATGAAAATCACACTTTTAAAACAGTGACACAATCTCCGTACATTATGGTACGGAAGTGCATAACTTTTCAAACAGTCGGACAAATTATTATGCTCAAGGGATCGATTAACTCGAAATAAAACACAATCTTCATAAAAGTGTTGCCTGTCCGACTATTTTGGAGGTATTTTGCCATTTCCGTAGACAGTATTTTACGCTGAAAATGCACCTTACTACGCGGCGTCTGTGGTCAGTTTATTACTTCAAATTGTCGAAATTTCCTATCCATTCCAATGAGAACCTATAGTTCTGTAAGTAATCATATCTTTTTTCACTTTAAGTTAAATCCCACAAAAGATATAGTAAAATTTCTTCTTTACTAGACATGAGAATAGTTCTAATCGCGATCCTCTCGAAAATGTTTCGTCAATAAAAAAGCGGGGGAGAGGGGAGAGGATTCGAAATTTGCAGCCTATAACTCTGCCTGAACTAGAAAAAAATTATTTGTGATATTTTGCACGTTGAAATTTCTGAGATTTATATTAAAACACTGTATAATACAGCAGTAATTCCATATAAAGGTGGAATTAACCCAATGCAGAACACATGTTTTTAATAAAAAATTGCTTAGATCTAACAAAAAAAAAAAATAGTTTTATTTCATATATTAAAATATAACTTGTTTGTTTCATTTAATAAATCATAACAGAATATAAAGTGTATGGTTATTGCATTATGTTCAAAAAGAAAGTTTTATGCACATTTTTAAAAATTACTTCGTAGTGTACAATAATGCAAATTATTAAATCGAAAATGTACATAGGTATCATTTCATCCCTTTGGTATTACGCAAATAAGAGAGTTTCATTTGTTTCAAACATTAAATTTAAAGTTATTACGAATAAAAAAGGTATAAGTCATTTTTTCTGCAGTGCGGCTTTTTTTTTTTTTTTTTTTTTTTGTCGCTTAGTGTACTGAAAGAATATTAAGTTCCCAATCATACTATGGGTATGGGGAATTTAGGTAAGCATGAAAATTTTCGACCTCGGTTTTTTTTTTTTTACTTTTTTACACGTTTTCAGGCGTCAGGAATCCGAAAATGACAAATTTTGTATGATGTTTGTCTGTAGGGTGTCTCTTAGTTTGTTAGTTTGTTAGTGAGTTTGTTAGTCTGAGTACAAGATATCTCAAGAACAAATAGTCACAGAGAAGTCAGATGAGTTTTAAAATATTACCTCCGATACTGGCAAGAATCATATCTGTTTGCAACATTCGAATTAAAAAATTTCGTAAGTTATTTTAAATTTACGATTTTCTTAACATGGAAGAATAGGACAAAATTTCGCTTAATCGTCCATTAAGTAGAAAATTTTTACTGTAAAGATGTTCGTAAGTTATTGGAAATTTACGAATTTCTTAACATGGCAAAAAAGGGCCAAATTTTACATAAACGTCAATCTTGAGGGATATTTTCATCGTAAAGAGGTCAAACCAGTTTTGAAATATTATTTAGGATACTGGCATGAATATCATAGATTATGATTTTTCCAATTTAAAAAATTCGTAAGTTATTTGGAATTTACGATTTACTTAACATGGCAGAATAGGGCAAAATGGAGCATAAACGTCCACTTTAAGGATCATAAATATATCAGTCAACTTCAAAATAACATTTATGATACTTGTTTGAACATGATTGACTATAAATATTCTAATAGAAAAATTTCGTAAGTTATTCGTAATTTAATATATCATCAGCATAGCGAAATAGAAAATTTTTCAAATAAATAGGAATTTTGAGGATTATTGCATTGGAAACAGTAGAATGAAAACTAAACAATGGAATTGACCCTGATAAAATAAATTAATAATTAGACTACTAGAAATATATCGAAGTGAACAGTGGATAGCCTATTAGGCGGGGATTTCATTCTGTCACTGTGTCAAGCTCTTTTCAAATTGATTTCTCTTAACATGATTATAATATGTCTCGCACTAGAAATCTATGAGAATATAAATATGATAGGGAACTGAGCAGAGTCCACCTCTGCCAATTAGTTATGAATATGTTTTAGCATAAACATAAATATTATAAAAAGCATTTAAACTGTATTTCGTTATTCTTTGATGATTTTCAACACGTTTTCATTGTTGACAACTTTTACAGTTTTAGACTACCAGCAGATTTTAATAAAAAATTTTATTTTATATGATCAAAGAAAATTTTTGCATAAACATTTAAAAAATTCTATTAATATTTTACGGTACACAAAAAGTGTAAAAGTTACATACACCAATCAATTTTCTATTGAATAATCAAAATGTTATACTAGAGACTCATTTACTTTATGACGATAATACAGGGATCGTACAGTCTATGTTTTTATTCAGTGTGCCTTCCTTCTTTTTTCTGTATTGATAAACTTTGTTTTTTCTTTAATTATGGACTTAATTTTCGATAATTTTTTTTTATTAGAAACTAGCAGGCTACGCCCGTTTCGCCGGTTACTATGTTTATATGATTTTTCAAAAGAATTGAATCGCTGTTTATTTTTTTATATCACATTATAAATAAAAACTAAAAAAAAAAACCTACATTGAAATAGCCTAAAACCTTGCTTCGGGTACCTGCTGCCTACGGCAGTTTTTTTTTTTTTTTTTTTTCGCCCGCACTGCATCAGGTCCAGGTTACCACAGCCTGTAGAAAGGTCTATGCCGGGGACTTCAATCTAGGTATTTATCGACGAAAGGGAGATTTGTTATTATTTAGGAACTACGATTTCAAAGATGACTGTATCTCAACATTTAATAAATATTTTAGTTTCATTATACAGCAGCAAAATTTCATTATTCGCATTCAAATATATTTCTTTCTTTTTCGAAAACAATAAACTGGACAACTTTTTTGGCAATATTTAAATTTAAAACTAATATTTAAATGGCTAATTCCCAAGCTATTATAAGGAAATTATTTTCATATTTTAATTAATTAAAATAAATAAATAAATAAAATATCTAGCAAATAAAAATAAAAATATCGAATGTTGTTCTTGAATGCTTTTTAAAATATTTTGATTAGTTAAAATATTTCATCTCTTGCAAAAGTGAAACATCTATATTTTTCTTTAAAATTTACTTATTGTTGACACATTGATTTTTTTTTATAGCCATATCTCTTCAAAAACAAATATTTGTTATCTGATTTTTATTGCTCCATTTTCTTTCACTTAAATTTTCATTTTGTGCATTTTAGTAACTAAAAGAAAGCTTTTAAAAAATCTAATCCAAATTTCTTAGGTTACTGTGTAGACAATGAAATGTTTCTTTTACGACTGATATCTTACCTATTAACTGTCTGCAAAAAAAAAGTAACGCATCCGCCACCGAGTATCGAACCCTTGACCATCCTATTAACAATTTCTATCAAAGCATACAAGCTACTAGAAATTAAACCATTATGATAATAAAATCTTAGAAGAAACATATATTAAATTTTAATCAATTGCTAATTTGTAAACTAACATTTAAAATAAAAGCTCTCAATAATAGAATCTCAAGGTCTTTTTACTAACCATATCTTTTCTATTGTTCAACAGTAGATATTAGTAATATTTATATAATTCGTATGCATTGAAAATATCTTTTCTGTTAATTGGGATATAATTCAGTATAATGATTGGTAAGCAGAGACACACAAAAATTCCAGGTGTGCCAGGGAAATGTATGTGGAATTTTCTCGAAATGCATCTTCAGTTCTGTTATGAATTTTTAATGGATTTAAATGTTCTAAAAATTTATGAACTTTTACAACAAAGTTCAAATGTATAAGAGAAGCACTACACTGTTAAAAATTTTGTCCTAAGTTGAACCAAAACATGGTACACTGTAGCTGCAACCATGCGATGGTGTAAACTTTACCATTTTCAGGTGCTTAGTTAAACCAAGGCTTGGTACTGCAATAGCTACACCATAGGTGCCAAGTCTCCCGTTTTTCAAGGGAGACTTCACACCGGAAAATTTTTATAGCTGTTTTCGGTAATATTAATCGTTGAAAATATATATAACATATTCCATTTAAAAATATTGGTGTAAATTCTGATTTAAAAGTTTAAAAAGTTGGCAGCTCTGGCTACACCCATAAGGTTGAGGAATCTTTTACCATAATTTGGTGCTTTTTTTCAATGAGAAGTACGAAAACATGGTAGAAATTTTCATCATTGCATGGTTGCAGCTACAATTGTACCAAGTTTTCGTTCAACCTAGCAAATTGAAGCTACTGTTGTAACGACAATTGGTTCAACCTTGAACTGAAATTTTTGACAGTGTATAACGATATAAAAAGTAAATACATTTCCGTATAAAATTGCATTCTTATTTTCTAACTTTGTGTACAAATATTTTATAGCAAACCGTATAAACCAATACATAATTAGACCCTTTTAAAAACGCATGCACACACGCACTCTCCAAAAATTGTAGAAAAATAGTACATTAAATTAAAACCTTTGTTGTATTGCAAACTAACATTTGAAATTATAGTACTCAGTTAACAAATAACAAGTTATTTTTACTCATTATCTTTATTACTTTCTTATATATATATATGTATATATATATATATTTGAGGAATATATAGAGTTACTAAAAATTTTTGACCTTCAGTTTCTGATATATTTTTATGTTTTGAGATGTCCCGAATGACCATAAAAAATAATATAACCATAAAAAAAAAAAAAAAGTTTATCTATGGGTCAGCCTATATGACTGTGAGTTTGTATCAAAAGTTCGGATGTCAATTTACCTCACGAACAAACGTACGAAATTTAAGCGTGCTTGTTATTTAGTTATAAGTTGATTTATAGTAGTGCTGATTATATTTGAGTATAAATCGCAAAACAGGTAGTACTGTCTTTCCATTTTTATATAATTTTTACTGTTTAAGAAGAGCACAACATTTCGCCTAAATGTAAAAAGTTATCTTGAACTTTTAGGTAATGTAAAAACAATATATTTTTATAATAGAAATAGTAACTCAGATTTTCTTTTTTAAAATATCTGATGGGGTATTGCTTCTTTGGCGGGGGTGTAACTACCTGTGTTTGTAAATTTTTAACATGGACGTCTTTTAAATAAAACGAGTAATACCTGAAACTGTTCCATTTATTTAGCGTGATTTTTCTCAATTTTATTTTAATTATATATATATATATTTAAAAAAAAAAAAAAATCCACGTTCATTTTCTTTTTTCGACATTCAAGCTAGAATACTATAAACAGCGATAATGCAAAATTGTAGATTGAAAGAATTAATACGACCTATCGTACTAAAAAGTCTTTTAATGGCCATACCATACCAGTTTAGAATTTCAACAACAGATATTAATTATCATATTTAAAAGATTGAAGTAATCCTTCATAAAACACTTGTAAAAGCGACATGTCAGTAATATTAGAGAAAATTCATGTTTCATAATATTTTATGGATATCGGGCGCAATTTTTAAAATTTTATCTAGCAATTTGTCAACATTTTGGAAAAAAAAAAAAAAGAGAAGTTAACGAAGCAGAAAAAAAATACTTCAGAAGCATATTAATGTATGTCCATAAAAACAGTAAATCGATAAGTAACATATTAACGTGGAAGTCATTTTTCTGATACTATGAGACAGCAGCGACTTTCAAAATAATGAAATAAAAACGCTATAAAATAGTTCAGAAAAGTTTTGACTGATTTTTTTTTTCTATTCTAACAAAAGGAAAAATATTTGTATAACTTGATAAAGTTTTGATAGGTAATTAATAGTTTTCCCTAGAGTGTGCAGTTTATTACCTGTGAGTATGTTAAAACTAAGAAACATATAACATTTCTTAAATTTAACTTTTATGAAAATTGCCTAATATTTTAAATAAATTTAGTGATTATGTAATAGATAAAGTAATTTCACATAAGTATTTTTCTCTCGATTATATATATATTTTTTCTTATATACGAGAGAATAATATTGGACTCGTAGGATTTTTTGGATTCTAATTATCGATGCTTATACAAGTTTTGATATTCCTAAACACTATTTAACCCATTAAAAAAATAAAGTCTGTGGATCAGTGTGTTACTTAAAATTTCTTTCGTATAATTTTTTTTACGCTGTATCTCACGATATAATAGATGGAATTTCATTAAACTTTATATTTGGTTGTATTTTGATATAAATTAGTGATAATTAGATTTAAGCTGTAGTCACGCATCCGGTGGCATTGTGAGTATGACGCAATGTTTTTTATATATGAGAAGGATATATGTAAGATACTACAGCGTGTAAATGTAAATACCCTTATTTTAAAGATTGCATTCTTATTAAATTTAGATGCATATGCTGATTCAATATGCGGCTGTGATCCGTTGATATTGCTATGTTGCAATATAGACGTCTGGGGCAAGGTTATATCTCAGCTTCTACAAAGTATGCGTGCGCCAAACTTTATATATGAGCAGAAAACTATGCTTATTTACTTTGAGTGCATATTATCTGACAGTTAGCTATACTTTTACTCAATTTTTCTGTTTTTCCGGATGAATATATCTTAGCATCTATTATCCTTATATTTTGTGAATTGCTGTCAAATTATGCAATTTGGCACCCAAAATTGGCATAAAATGGTAGTTAGTTTTGTGAAGTTCTAACTTCAATATGATCTGAGTACCGGAATTTTCTGATATGATGCATTGGTTTCCAACGCAGGACTACACCGAAACTTCTTTAAACTGCTGACAAGATTTTTAATAAATCCAGTTTCTGTTCAAAATTTAAGCCAAGTTGTCGTCTTTAAGAGAGTGCACTTTAAGTGGTTAATAATTGTTTCTAAATGAACTTAATTGTTGTTCCCTGATGTATGTAAATATGCTTATTTGACATTTTGGTGACTTACAGTCTTTCTTTTGCCACCAAGACAGTAGCATGTGCTATGTACCTGAAGAAGAAAAGCCACGTCCTTTCGAAACCGATCGTACTTTCATTAAATTTATGATATATGGAGAAGTCTTTAAGTTCAAACAAATATTTTACACCGGTTTCTTAATTTAATTTCTCTGACAGTTATATTGGACTGTTTCGAGAATATTTATTAATTATTGATTTCTGTGGCTCGAATAACAGTTTTATTCGAAAGTTTCTTAAATATTCACTGAATAAAGTGCACTCGTCGATTAGAACCTGACTTTTCATTGCAAACTATATTCTAACTGCAACAATTTTGACACGTTTTGTGACATTATCATTACGGGCTACATAGTTTTAGCTTCTGATGCAATATCTATGGCTTTAAGTCATATATAACATCAAAAAAATCTGGTCATTATGAATAAAAATTTCGTAAATGTTTCTAAAATGAAAAATCACAGAACATTTTAAAATATTCACATTTAATTTTTAAAAGAAACCTAAGAACTTTGCAGCATCTTCACTGAGAAAAAAAATATACCACCTTCATCTAGAATATGAATAAGTGGCCATTTTTCTAAATTCCTTAACTAGAAAAATTAATTTCCGAGCCATGAGCATAATGCACGCCAGTAAGCTAAATAGATGAAATGATTGCGAATTTCTAGTCTACACCTTTCTAGGTGGTAAAACGATATTCTGAATATTCTGAATTTTTTGTATTGCGAGAAACTCGAATTGGGTAATACACCAAGATTACAGTTGCTGAAACTGGCCTCTTGTATTCTCATTTATTTACAGAGATTTTTTTAATAACTTTGCCCTCGATAATATAGGCAAACGTTCTAGAATTCTAATAAGGGTTTCTAGAACTCGCTTTCAAAGAGGACTAACATTTATAAGGATGACATGAAACTATTTTTTTAGAGCCACAATTTAGATTCTAGATGTCAGTTACAGAACGTTTTGTTAGTGTTGCATCCAAAAGATATTTTAGTTATGTGAGATACACACACACACGTGCAGTCTGAAGCGCTAACAATAATTCCTATTTTAAAGAATAGGAATTATTGTTAAAATAGGAATTATTGTTACTCAAAGCAGAATTATTTGCGCACACGCAAATAATTCTGCTTTGAGTAAATATTTGTCTAGTCATGATCTTAGTCTTATGTTGTCTATAAAAAAAGAAATTTGATAATAAAAATTAGAAATAAAACTAAAAAAAAAAAAAAAAAAAAAGTATATGAAAAAGTGGATGTGTGCTTTAATAATTTTGTTGTGCAGTCGGGGAAAAAAAACGCAACACTCAACGTAACTTCGTTGCTAATCGATGTAGAAAAATGTAATAGGTACCATTCGACGGGAAATTGTGAGTAGTTTCAGAAAATGAACTGAAATTTTGAATTGGGGGTCGTCTACATATTGAAACGCACACCAACTTTGATTTTTTCAATGGTAATGCCCCATTTTTCTTTTATATTTGAATTCCTGGGATCGCGACAACGCGAAAAAATATATTGGTTGTATATTTTACTTATTTTTTCCCAAAGTTATAAGCGTTCAAAGTTTGAATGTGCTAATGTTAAATTTATATTTCAAACTTTTATTAATATCTTCACAAAAAATAACTTGATCAATATAATTTTTTTTTACGAGATATAGTGAAGAAACCCAAACATAATCCATCATTACTTATGATTCTAAAAAATATTTTTATTCTGAAAAATATTAATAAATTCATATTCATAAAAACAGGGATGGAACACGGGCGCAGAATTCATACCACTATCAATGTAAGAAAATTTTCTACCTCTTAAATCAACGATATTACAGGTAGAAAAATGTCTTACACAGATTCCGGTATGAATTCTGCGCCCGTGTTCCATCCCTGATAAAAATTATGAATTATGACATACATTAATTTTTACATAAAATGAATCCTAATGCTGGAAAATATGGGTGTGCAAATTTGCAGCTCATTCCAGTTATTAGTTTCGAGATATAAATAAATCTTTCTTTTGAAGTGGTTTAGGGGGCCGTCTCTTATACAATTTTGCATGAGAAAACGAATCAAATCTGAAAAAATAAGAAAGAAAAACAAAATATTTTTATTTTTTATTTACGAGTCAAATTATTGAACAACGACGTCAAACACAAAGAAATGAAACAAAAATGATGATTTTTAGATATTTGTGTTAGCATCAAGAATTCCTGTTTTCTAAAGAAGACAAGCCCCGTCTTCATCGTTCTTCAAAAGAAAACAGTACATTAAAGATAAATAAATGTGACATTGAGTGGTGAATTCGTGTTAAACCCCTTATTTTATGTTGACAAAAATATGCACAAGTGGTATTTTTGCTTCATGGATTACTGGTGATAAATTTTGAATCTTTTACATGAACACTAGAAGAAAACATTAACTAAATAGGCGGGGTTTACTGTTTTAAATAGAAAAATAGGTTTAATGTAAAAATTGTCTATTAGAAAAAAACGAATGGAATTGGAATGCAAGACAGACTTGTAAAATCGTTTCTTAACTGCCGTCATAGTTAAACACATTTGCTTCATATATTGCTCTATATTTATTTATATTTTTTGTAGGTGGCAGGATTATTATTTTAAAGATACTTTAGTCTTTAAAATTTTATTAATATGTTTTAACTTTATATATTTTTAAAAATATATTTTAACTTTTATAAATATATTTTAACATTTTTTGCGACCGCATGATTTTGTCTTTTTGACTGTAAAATCCGCCTACAGGCGTTATTCTCTCAAAATAGAATATTTCAGAACAACTTTTCTGTATTCGCAATTATATTACAAATGGATATACATTATAATTATATTCTTTCAAATCAATATATTTCTATCCATAGTATGTTCTATTGCAAAAATATGAACACTGAGTAAACATCTAAGAAATACGTAATATACAAATTACGAAAGAAACGCCCACTGACAGAGTTACGGATTTTTAAATGACGTGAATCTACGTCAACAGTCGCGAAAGGGTTAATTAAGAAATTATATTTTCATAGAAATTATAAAACGAATCTTTCAGTTCCAAAGAGTTCAACTGACCCAAAACTGGTAAGTGCGATTAAAATTGTTTAATATTTACTTCATGAACCCTTACAATAATTTATCCGAAAAGATTTAGTTTATGCATTGTATCTATATTGTTTCGTTTCGTATATTATGTTACACCTACAAAAGAAAATTTAAGCTTCATTGGTGATCAGTACGGCCATAATAGATACTTTTACTTGAAAAATATTGCACTTTTTTCAGAGAGTACTGTCTGGACCAATCGCAAGCGTAATGTATTTAAATAGACCTAAAATTATCTAAATAAGTACTGAAGTATTTACAAATCTAAAAAACTGAATTCTGAATAATTAAAAAACTGGAAAATGTAAATGATTTTATTAATTTTTATAACTTTTTCTTTCGTCAAAGATTTCCGGTGTGAAACATTAAAATTTTTTCTAATTCTTATAGGATCTTAATTTTATTTTTCTACATTTACAAATAACCCCCTAACACCTTTTTAATTGTAACTCTATAAATACTAAAGTTAAAGTGTACAAACAGTATACTTTTCCGCACTGCCAGACTCTCAGAAATTCGAATTTGAAGTCAAAATTGGGTGTTGCTTTGTGAAAATATCAAAGTTAGCGCTCATTTCTATATGTAGATAACCCCAAATTAAAAATTCGATAACATTTTCAAAAAGTGCATTTAATTTCCTGTTGAATTATGTCTATTAGATGTTCCTGCGTCAATTAATAACGAAATTACAGCGGATGTTTTTTTTTTTTTTTTTTTTTTTTTTCCTCGACTATACATACAATTATACGTACATATAGACCTCACGAAAAAATCACTTTACTGATCAATAATGATATTTATTTTTTTTATAAAGGTAGATAAAGCAGTTTAATCTTTTTTAATTTTTATAAAAGTTAATTTGCTATTCAAAAAATGTTATTTTTACTTTAAAAAATATATTTAATATATACATCATATTAAAGAAATATTTATCGTCTGTTGTATTATCCCATAAGAAATATATTCTTCCAGACTAGAAACTAAATGAACTGGATATAAAATTCTTCCCGTTTTAAAGAACTAAAGCCCTTGGATAGATATTAAAAAACTTCAGTAATGGTCTTCCTGATTTGTCACTTGAAAAGAAAGTAATTTTGACATATGTAAATCCTTTCACAAATTTTTATTATTATTTAACTTCATGCATGTGCAGTTTAGTTTATATTACTGTATTTCAAAAGATTAGGCTACTGTATGATTTATAACATCGTACAAAAAAATTTAAAAGGACTTCACTCTTACTATTAAAGTTTTATCAGATTATTGTATTTAAAACTTTCGGTTTATTTCTTCTTTTTTATAACTTCTAATAACTTCTATATATATTTTTTTTCTGGTATTTTTAAAAAGAATTATATCTTCTTTATAGGTGAAGATGAAATTAAAAATTCTGAAACACACACACACACACACACAAACAAACAAACAAAGAAAAAAGGTTGAATCTCCAGGAATTATAATAAAACTTTTATTTTTTGTTTGTCTGATGAAAATCTGCACTTTTTATGCTTGATCCGAAGCGCATTTTGTATATTTTTTTCCACTTGATAATATTTGCTTGCAAAGTTGCTATTAATCAGTACTTCAAATTGCTTTGTTTCATTACATTAATTAATTAATCCTTTTTCAGAGTCCTTATCGTTCTTGAAGAATAAGCACTTTTCCAACAAGATCCATAATTACCATAAATATGCAAGAATTGTTTCGAGTCGAGATTAATGAGTATGAACCTTCTTCAAAGCAAAAATTTTTTTGCACTATTGCAATACCTCATTTTATTCTCCGCATACTTGAATAATATTATCACCTGTAGTAATATCATGTTTCACTTTTTATTGGAAACAATTGCAGTAGGTTTAGTTTTATCATACGATATGTTTACGGAATTCTTACTTTGGCATCAATTAAGATCAATTTTATCAAGTCAATGCCTTATACATCTCTGTATCTTTTTTGTCATTTACGGGAAAAGTTATAGAGTATTTATGTCTTTAGCTTGGATATTTGCCTGTTTTTTTCCCATGAGTTTCAGTTAGTTTCAAAAAAAGAAAGAAAAAAAATCAATTCTCCATTGGAAAAGATTTAGAAAAATATATCTTTTCTTCCAGAAAAATTAATAATTTTTGACTAAAATTCGTATATTCTTAACCTTTTAACTAACTCAGATTATTTATATTATATATATATATTTCTCAAAAGAAAAAAAAAAAGAAAGAAAGAAAGAAAAGAAAAATCCACTCTATTATTTTTGTAACAAATAGTACATATTTACTTTTTAATATGGAAAAATACTTTTAATGCGAAAAATGTACAGATTTTACTAAGTTATTTAATTAAACGAATTTTTAGCTAAAGGTTAATGAACCCTGTCTGTCCATATGTTGGCTGTTCAAACTCTTAAATTCCTAAAAATAAAAAAAAAAAATAAATAAAAATCTCCTTCAAACTTAGATACAGTAAGAAATCAAATTATTATTTTCTTTCTACTACATATATATATTATCTTATAAAGAAATATTTAACGAAATGTCATTGATTTTCAGACAGTCAAAGAACATTCAAACACACTTTCCAGTATCGATTTAATCACGATGAAAATAGGGGACCAACCAGAATTTGAATAATTAAATAATAGCAATAATAACAATAATTCTTAAGAAAAAGAAATACTTCAAATTATCTTGTATCACATGAAGTTACAAATGACTTACAACAATGATACAAGATTTCATTTAATATTTTAAGTATTTCATTAAACATTTGAATTTAAAGTACTTGCACTTTTCTGTAGAAATACAAAGAATAATTAGAATTATTATTATATACATATATAAATCGAATTCAACAAAACTTGCAGACAAATTATACAAAAAATAAGTATATAATTTCCTGAAACATCAAATACATCATTTTTTAATCAAAATACAAATAATTGCATATACTGATTTTGTTTATTGATAATCCATATACATCAGATTTGTATGCTTGACTCGGGGAATCCACTTGTACATCTTCGTTAGATAAAGACAGATATTACATAATTAATATACGAAGAACTGGAAAAACATTCAGGACTAACGCGGGAATCGAACCTACTCTCCTACGCTCAAAGGCGATTAGCAGTGTGGTGACATAATCATAACCACTCGGGCACAGAGGGCCCTCCTGATTTTGTATACAACTAAAAATGCAATAATTATTTATTTAGTCAATACCGAATTAACTGATGCGTATTAATATGGTCTAAAGCACATTAAAAGCTAAGGAAGGGGTGGAGTGTTGGGCGAAAGATCTTTTTTGAGAATCGTGAAATACAATGGTGAATTAAAAACAAAAATTTTGCTTTTTTATTCTTTTAATCTGAACTCAACATAACTCATATGGTTAAGTGTAAGTTTTTCAAGTGTTCCTAGAATGGATGTGAGTGTGTGTGTGTGGAGGGGCGGAGAGTGATATATTGTAGAATTTTTTCTGTTCTTCTAAATAAATGTTTTTTTTTTATTCTGCGGCAGCATTATTAAATATTTGAAAAATTAGATTTTTATTTATTTATTTATTTATTTATTTATTTTTTATAACACTTTGAAATTTTTTGTCCACCTGCTGGATATTTTTTGGTCCACCTGCTGTTACACTGCTCTGAGGAAAAAAATAAAAAAAACCCGAGCTCTGATACTATTCTTGGTGATTCTTATGTAAAATGATCCTGAATCCGAATATGACTTCCATTTTGCTCAGTTACCCACAGTATTCTAGATACACCACCCCCTGCTTCAACTTTTTTCGCTGTTCGATAATTTTCCGACCATGAATATGATTTTAAGAATGAAAAAGAATTAATTTAACACCTAAAAACAAAACAAAACAATATATATATAAAGTTTAAACAATAACATTAATAACAGATAAAAGAAAAAAAAAGATATGTAATACATAATTTCAGTGGTAAATCCCCCCCCCCCCCGAAAAAAAAAAATCTCTTGTCGCGAATGTCTATGTTTTAGAATTTTCCAAATCAAATTTATAGCCATCAAATACCGAAAAACTATAAAAATAGGGTCCGTTTCTAAGACACCAGTGGGTGATCAGGCAAAATGGACGTCATATTTGGATTCTGGAGGTCATTTTACATAAGAATATGCTAAATTGGTATCATAGGCGATTTTCATGCCGAGTAGTGTTACTAAAGAATTCTTGAATATAGGGATTTTGATGTTGATTTGCACTCCACAAGAAATTTTTCTCTAAACTTTTAAAGTATTTTACAAAAGTTCTAAGACTTATTACATATATAAACTTTGTCAAGTAAGAGAGTTTGAAAACAAAAATCAATTTATTAAATTTCCTTTTTTTTTTTTTTATAAAAATTAACATATTTTTTTATTAGGGCACTGCAGAAAATTAAATTAATTAATTGTTTTCTTTTATTTTCCTTTATTAGATTAAGAACAGTTAAGAAGGAAAAATCCATACATATATTTACTACTATTCAGTACTTTATATATATATATATATATATATATATATATATATATATATATATATATTATCACTTTTAAGAATCAGAAAAAGAATTTTTAGCATATTTTTTTCATCTTTTATTGATATTTAGCATGCGATTTATAATATCACTTTCATATATTTTGCATGCAACATAAGTTATATACTAAATTTCACAATCGCAAACGAATCAAATATTAAGTTCCAAGAAAACTTTTCACACCTTCAAGTTGTGTGAAGTTCTTTTTTATACTGTTGTCCAACATACATATTAAAAAAGTTTAGAAGTTTTCAGATTTATGAGTCTTAGCTACTCAAATTGTCTTTTTTTATGCAAAAATTGTGTCATGACTTTTTTTTATGTTTATGAGTTTTCGGAAATAGTATTATAAAGTTTATTCCCAAGATTCTTTTATACCTACATTTTTGCAAGAATTTTTAATATGTTTGGAATTTTATTTCTTAACATTTCCAAAATTTTATTTTGTGTTTTACATTTTCTAGTTAAATAATTTACATATCTGTAAAATCTTTCATATTTTAATACAATGTAATAAGTAATTTTTAACTATTTAAAAAATATATATATTTTTAAACAAATCTAAACAACTGTTGTTTTATTATTATTATTATTATGTAATCATAGAGCCAAATAAAATGAATAAAATTAGTAAGCTCATATTTTCGCTCCTAGCATTCGCAGAACTGATGAAAATGAAATTTTTTGCTTTTATACTAACAGAGTAAAACGATCAATTACCGACTAGAATTACTCAGGTAGGAGAATGGAGCGTCGTTAAACCTAAGCTTATAGGTTTCAATCCTCCCCCTCCCTCCACTCCCTCCACCCCTTTAATTTTCACTCCTGTAAAAAGAAGTTCACCCAATACGTTGTAAAAGAAATGCTAATATTTGGTAATTCATTCTTTATAGAATAGACCAATATATATTTTTGTTAGTACTGTTGGAGTTAATCATATGTTTGTGATCTTGTAAAATTTATTAGAAAGAACGAATGACAAAAATGATTATCACAAAATAATATTATTTAGCAGAAATAAAATATATTTTTTCCCGACAAGATCTGCTCTCAAAGGTGGTAGACAAGAAATACCTTATTCGATCCAAAAAACTCTTGTCGACCTTGGGGCCTTTAGGTCTCTTAGGGGCCTTTAGGCTCTTGGCCTTTAGGTTCGTCGTGTATTAAATCTGTCTCAACTCTAAAATTAATATCGCTTAGAACAACTAATTTAAAGTTATCTATAAATGTATATCCAGATATTTTTTCATAACAAGCAAAATTATCGGAATTATCTATTGAATAATATATAGTAACAAAAATTAAACTATATATTCTCAAGATTCCTGAAATTAATATTGAATCATCTCAATATGAAAATTTGCATACAAAACGAAAATATCAAGAGTGACACTGTGACTTATTGAACTTTTTTTTTTCTTTCTGAATTTGCTTTCCTTATATTCGTTTATTACATGTTATTCATATATTGTTTGTTTTCGTATCAGAAAATCATGTGTGTTATGGATTAATAAAAATACAGGTAAGAAGAAAAAATAATCAATTAATTCAGCTAATTAATTATCAGCGCTAGCGTATAGTTAGTTATCTTTTGCGCATTTTCCAATATTTTTTTTAATTTATTTTTAAATATATATACTATAGAATGATAAAGACAGAAGCTTTGCGATGCTCTTACCATACTACATTTTTGCTTATAACACAGTTGCCAACATTTTAATTTATTCCGGAGCATTTTTAGCCCTACTTTTTATTATTATTTTTTTTCCCGCATCACTTTATTTATAGGATATATTTCTGCAATTTTAGCAGCAATAAAATAAGAAAAAATACTTTTTAAATAAAAGTGATATAAAATAAAAGCGCGGCTTAAAAAGTTCCAGAATAAATTAAAATCTTGGCAACACTGTTATTACCGACAAAAGTTCCATAATAAAATAAGGAGTTTATATTCTTAAAATTAGTTGTCTCTACTTGTTGTTGTATGAAATCTATTCTCCAAGACCCACTAATTTCTTTCGGAAATAATTTCTAATTTCGGTCAGTGCAGAATATCTCCCAGCACTAAGCTAAGGATTATTATTAAAAAATAATGGTGCTAGTGTACCTTTATTTTATTCAGAACCTTTTTTCTTGTTACGTATAAGCAGTTCCCACCCTTATTTTAAAAATCGATTTATTTATCGAATTGTTGAATTTTCTTGTAAATTTTCATTGAAGCACTTTATCATTTCTTATAATTGTTTTCCGTTCAATCTTGATATTAAAACGAAGAATAACTATTTTATTATGTTTTAAGAAAGAACAATCACTTTCTATCTGTATGCATCCGTTTTCAATTTATACATTATATATTTACACATTTCTAAAATAATTATAATAATTGTATATATTTTTCAGTAAATTATTTTCATTCGGAAAGGAATGTCAAACTGCATTTTAAACCCAGAAAGGGATTGTGGAAAACTTTCGGTGTCAAGTAAAGTGTCATGGCATCTCTTAGATGAAAGAATTTTGAAACAGGGCGCACCTTTCACATTAGAAAATTTCACTTTTTTTTCAAAAGCTTATATGTGCCAGATTTAATTCAGCTATTTGTTGAATTTTAAAAGGTTTTCTGGTGCTGGTTGTAATTCTAAAAGCGAATGATGTAAATGGGAAAATGTAAACGTGAAAGAATTTTTGTCCATTCATCAAAAAAAAAAAAAAAAAAAAGTCAGATCTGGAAAGCTGGGGGAGCGTCAATATTTTTAACTGATATACTGTAAATGCGATAAGTAAAAACAAAGTGTATTTTTATATAATATATTGAGAATGTTAGTTTTTAGTTTCTTGAAAGACGTAACGGAAATTTTATGGTTATGGAAAACAAAACATATGCTGTAGATCATTCCTAATATAATTAGAACCTGTTTAATCATGTGGCACACATCACTACTTTTAAAAATAATTTTTTTATTTACTCATGACAAATAGCCTTTGTTTTTTTTTAAAGATATCTTTTAATAGTGTTAATTAATGACTTACTTTAGGCAGAACAAACAAAAAAGGAAGAGAATATTTGTTAACATTGAAATTTTGTCAATTATTTGTATATATATACAAATAATAATATATACAGACAAATATATATAAAAATATATATAAACAAATAAAGTTAAAGATGTTAAAAGACAAGGTCATAAACATATTTAGAATGCGGAAATGATTATCAGTGAAATGCTGAAAGTTCGTAATTTAAACTATCATAACCAGAATCTAGTTAAGGCGAATGATGAATATCGAATGATAGGTCGAGTATTGAGCAATATCCCCATAGCCTTTTAACAATAGTTTTTGACATTTGCTTAGAAAAATGTATTTTATTGAATGAAAGATCAGTGAATTTTTTAATTCATATAACCAAAACAAAATATTTGGGGATTAGAACCAAAAATTTTTGTTGAATTAACTAAATAGTTTTGTTGATGCAAAATAATGATCAGCAAAATTAGTTTTATTCATTGAGCACATCGCTCGCTGAGTGCTTGTTTGCAGAGAAATCTATAATGTAGAAACTATGACCATTCAGAAACTGCAAACCATATTCAAAATATGTACTTTTGGACAATCGCAGCAAACTGTTTGATAATATGTACAGAATTAATGTAAAAAAGACAAAATAAATCTAAAAGTCATTTAAATAATCTGATTTGTCACTCACACGATTTTCTCTTACCCTGAAATTTAATACTATAAATACAAGTTGGAGATTAATAGGTAAGATAACGAGTATTGTTATGTAAAGCTTTGTTAAACAATTCAAATTAGGATTCGGAAGTGTTTTATATGATAATTAGTCCTGTGTGGGGGGGGGGGGGCTACAGCCCCCCTCAACCCCCCGTTTTATTAATGCACCTACATTTATATGGAATTTAATTTTGTTATTAAAATTTAAAGTTTACTTAAAATTATACAGGCAATTTTCGCACGCATCATTCCTTGAAACTTATCACTTTTGATCAAACATTTCCAGCAACAAACGTATATTAACTTCAAAATACAACATTTGGATCTTCTAAAATTATTCGTTTTTAAGTCACTCTAAGAGACACAGACAAAGATCGAACGTTAAAAAACTTGATTACGGTAATCAGGAAGCCTCAAAACGTGTAAATATACAAAAAATTAGAGATGAATATTTAGCTTAAAACATACATTATTTAACATATCTCTATGAGGAATTTATTTCAATTCCCGAACAACTTTCCCGGAAATGGTAAAATATTATTAGTAAAGCACATCCACTAACAACAAATAACTATTGTGTTGTGGCCACCACATGATTTTCTTCTATATTTTCCTATACAAATTCATTCAGTAAAAATAATTTATTAAAATCATTATTTAAAAAAATTATCTTCCATGATAGTGCAGACGATTTCCATATTAGAGAATTTGTTAAACACTAAATATTAAAAAAATTTTGAATTTATTCTCAATATTACATTTTTTTTTTTTTTTTTTAATGAAAAAAATCGATAACTTTTTTTTTAATTATAGCAGATCGATGGTTCAACCATTCGTTTTAAAGCTGTTGGCGAGCTCTTTTTAAAGATACCCATTATGAAAATTTACTCCCCTTAAGTGGGGATTTCCTCCCCCCCCAGGGGGGAGGCGAGGCTCCTACATACACAATTTTTTCCCAGTTGACTATCTCTATAACAAAAAATATATATTCGTTTCATTTTGTTAAGTGCAGTCTATAGATGTTAAACACTACTTACCTGCAATTTTCCTCATAGACTTAATGTATTTGAATACTTTTGAGTGTCCCTGTGCACGAACAATTTGCTTCATCTCAACGAAAAGCTTCGTGTAGCATCCCTATATCATACAAATTTAGAATACCGAGATTGGAATTTCTGCTACTATTCGTTCTTGAGATATGCTGATAACAGACACACAGACAGACAGACACACACACACAGCCATTCGCTAAAAACTTGATTTTCGTATTCAGGGGACCTCAGAATATGTAAATATAACAAAAACTCGCTTTCGAAAATTTGACACTTAAACAATACTTTCTCTATCTTATGGGTAAGAGAAAGTAAAAATAAACTGAATTTTTCCAACAAGATGTTTTTTCAATGTATATTTCGTGTATATATATATATATAAGCCTGTATGCTTTCGGGGGGAAATTATCATTAATAAAAAAATATTGGTGTTTAAAACCAATTTTTAAGTCGTCGGAATATACACCACTGATTAAAAAATAATTATTATTTGCCGATTTCTAAAATTAATTCTGTCAATTATAGGTCAAAAATAGTTAATAAAGAATAGTAATGACAGCGTGTCGTACGCAGGCTCTAATATTAGTTCATTTTATTTTGTGACTGCTTATCTTGTATTTATATTCATGATTTCTCCAGTTTCCCCCCCCCCCCCCCCAAAGAAGAGTCTGTAGGTAGGTATGTAAGTTGAGGGTATCCCACTGAGTATGCAATATGTATAATTTGCAGTATTTGACTGAAATTATCATGAAGAACATTTTCACACCGATCACATGTCTCTGCATAGAACCATAGCCTTAAATAAATCATTCAAAAAAAAAAAAAAAAAAAAAAAATTCACCGTTGTCATCTGTGCATAACCTGAAAGTCAAATGATAGAGCTTTACATTTGAAATTTTATGTAATATACCTCAGTATATTTGTGCCAGGTACCAACACATGATATTTCATTAAATAAAATTTATTCCGTTTTATCTGACCTGCGACGTATACAACGATAACTACAGTATTCTTTTCTTTCCTCTTTGAAAAATCGAATTTTATTATTTGTAAAATTAGTTTAAAACAAGAATGATTCAAAAGTGTTGTGAGATATTTAATATACAGTACTTCTTAAAAAAAAAAAAACTCTTAGAAAATTTTAGAAGTTTTTTTTTGTTTTTTGTTTTTTTTGGGTGGGGGGAGCGTGTGCTAAAATTACTTTTGAGAAAAGAAAAGGAAAAAAAGTGATTGTTTAGAAAATTTGTAAAACTTGTTTTGATAACAAAATATTTAAAAAAAATACCATCAATACATACAGACATTTTAAATAGATATACCACTGTCTATTAGGACTTTAAATTTAAAGTTCAGTAAATTATTTGAAGGAGACAGCTTAGCGTTTTGTTGAAGAACGAGTGCTACTATAAATTGTGTACTTATCATTAAACATTGTACTGAAGACTGTAATGTAGTATATTAACATCTTGGAGGTTTTTATAAAGAAATTTACGTTTTCTTGATATTTCAAAATCTAACTTATGCATTATTTTTGTGAATTTAAAATTCAATTAAATAAATGATATCCATTTAAAAATATAATTATAAAAATCTTGAAAAAAAATGGATTAGTCTTCTATTTACTTTGAAATTATCTCAAATGGTCCCTTTTCTCACTTTATTATAGTAATAAAATCTTTCAAACCAGAATTTTATTTATTACATTTCCTGTGACTGTTATTCATTCCATTGAATCTATCGCTTTAACATTTCGTTAAAAGTGTGTGGATAAATAAACAAACAAACGGAATCAGAAATAATATTAAGGATTTTTCGGAAGTGTAATAATAAAAATAAGTAATACAATTCTGTCAAAGACAGATTTTAGTTTAGCACGGAGGACTATTAATTTCAATCTGTAAAAGTTTTATCTTAATTTTTAATTTTTAATAATAATAATAAAACTCTTAACATGCCTGTCAAAGAATTTAGTTTAGCACGGAGGACTATTAATTTCAATCTGTACATATACGTTTTTCCTTTTTTTTAATTTTTGTATCTCATTTTGTTTTCCATAAATATGGGCCACATACTTTTTAAAATAACTGAAACGAATTAAAATGAAGTTTTGCCACCTAAATTTCAAACTTTAGTTAATTTAATGAAAATGGAATTGTCGTGTTTAAAAACTGTTTGTACCTTTGGATTCAGAAAAATCGCCATTTTCATTTGATACCAATTTCGTATGATTTATATTTCTTATTTATTTTCGGTGTTACACAGAACTGGTCAATAAAAACTTGCGACGAAGTTTTTACAAGGGCTGAAACTAATAGTCCTTATAGTCCTAACAATATTAGTAATAATAATAATAATAAAATGAACGTTATATAAATCGAATATTCTGTATCGTCTTTATTTTTTGTGCATTGTATTTGCTACACTTTATATAAATGACATATTTAAATGTTATGGTTGAAACGTAATCCCTCGTCTATTGACGTTTTTAAACATATCTGTTAATAAAATCGGCCGAAAAACTTTTGAAAAGGTATTTTCCAAAAGTTCACATGGTCTATTTACTTAAAAATTTAAAATGGGCATCAAAGTAAAAAATAACAATGAAAAAAATCTTACTTATTTTTAATTAAAAGAAAAAGAGTAGACTAACGATTTTCAATATTTCATGAAGAGCTATCGACTATAATTACTGGCGTTTCAAGAGTAAATGTCTGCAGTTTCATTAGACGAAGTAATCAAGTTTCCTGTTTTAACTATTTATGTTCCCTAAAATTATAGCATAGGCCTTAAAATACTATTATCTAAATTATGGTCAACCTTTTCCAAATATAATTTGACATTTTTAAGTATCAGATTCGTTTCTGTTACAATGAGTTGAAAAATAAACTAATAAAAAGAATTGCTCAGAATATAGCAATTGAATTAAAATTCTATTATACCTGTATATAGAATTTTTTTAGATTCCTTTATTTATTTTAAAGTAGAGAAACATGACTAGGAAATTTTTCCTGATTTTCTCCTTTCATAATTTTCTATTACAATATTTGTATATCTTTCTAAATTAATTAAATGGAATTTAAAAATTTAAATATTACATTTCTTAACTTTTATTTATAGCAATCTTTGACTATTCAATCATTTTTAATTTAAATTGGAAGTGTGAAACAAGCTTGGTTAAAATGTACTTTAAAATTCTAGTAAATAAAATATAATTTTATTTACTAGATAAAATAATAAAGTATTACACGAGTTCACTCAAAATTAATTCAACATTTACTATAACATATTTCTATATACGGATATATGTTTCATAATGTCTCATAAGAAAAGTTCATGAATGTCAAGTTTTATTAAATAAAGTCTAACCCAACATATAACTACTATCAAGAATTAATAAATTTAATTCAAAGTGTTTATACTCGAAAATATATTTTGAACATTATTCATGACATACTTAGATATTTAAAATCTGTGGTCTACCATCTAATTAGCCAGTCACTTTCAATGCATTAAAACGTTATTCATTCAGATATTAGGTTAATTTTAGAAATGCCTAGATTAACTGAAAAGACATAGAAATAGAAAATGACATTTGAATATATGAAAGGAGATTATACATTAAAATCGTAGGATGAAATGAATTCTTCGAGAGTTTTCTGTAAAATCATGAAAACAAAATACAGTTTGAAATTTTCAAATTTTAAAAATGCAAAAATATAATAATTTTTCTTAACAATTAATAATTAATATAATAATTAATAATAATCTAATTAATTTATTAATCTATTTTTTTTTTAATTTAAAACAGGTTAGACGAAAGAAATATTTATGTCAATAATTATGTTAAATGAAAAATATTTTAACAGATATTGTGAATTTGTATTTAAGTAAATAAAAATTTAGATATAGGCGAAACTTTTCAGAAAATTCATGTATTTTTATATGCTGTTAAAATTCTGACATAATGCATTTTCAAGATATTAAACCCTGAAAACAATATGTTAAAAATTTCTGTTTTTTTTTTTAAATCCTTCCCAACACAAATAAATTAATAAATAAATAAAAATAAAAATATAATATAATATAATATAATATAATATAATATAATATAATATTATTTATTTATTATCTCTATTTTTTAATATCTCTATTTCAATAGCATTACAAGTTTAAGAAATGCATGATTTAAAAATTAATCATTATGCACCTACTGCTACCAACTCTCTTTATTATATCATTTCACAATTTCTGGAAAATGTTTTTCTTCTGATATGCCACCGAAAATTTGTTTATTGAATAATTGAAGAAAGTATTCCTAAAATAGTGGTGTTAAATAATACGGAGTGTTCACAACTCGCAACTATGCACATCATTATTATTTTTTATTATTTTGACAATTTGCTTTACGAACTCTATTAATAAAAAAATATGTAAATGTCAAGTTCTATTAATTTAAGTCTAGTTTAACGTACCAACACTACTAAGAATTGTTAAATTTTGTTTAAATAATTTATATTATAATATTTATTGCACATTATCTACGATATATTCCAATTCTTCAAATTTTTGCTCTAACATCTACTTTGCCAGACACTTCCAATATATTAAACTGTTAATCATTTAGTTATCAAGTCAATTTTAAGAATGCTGAGACTAAGAGTAAAGATTTACAAGTAACATTGACAGTTGAATACAGGAAACCTTATTGTATATTATATTTCTATAATAATTTGAATTAGGGATGGTTATATATTTATTTATGTATTTATTAATAGTAGTTTTTTTAACTGGTGCATAAAATGAAATTTAAATTTCCAGCGTTTAAAATTACTACAGATATTTATCTGAATATAAAAAGTGGATTATTTAAAATGAAATTTATATAATAAGAAAAAATGTTTAAGTCATTAATTTTGTTGAACAAAATATTTTAATAATTGTTGCAATTAATTGTTTAAAATGCTTTCAGGGGCAATCCCACCTAATTTTATTTCCCAGCAGTAAAACCACGACCTGGAACTTCTTCTTCTTCTTTTTTTTTTTTTTTTTTTTTTTTTTTTTTTAAACAAAATCTTACTTTAAGGACTGTTAAAACTGTTATTATAGAGAAAAAAATGTTATTCCCTCCCCTCCTTTGACAGTATATTTAAATTCGGGCTATCTCCCCCCCCCCCTTCCGTTCATCAACACTCTTAGGCAGAGGAAGATATGTGAATCGGTCATACGTCTTCCAGCCCAATATATATGTATAAGTTTTAGATGCAGAGTACAAAGACTTAATATACATTTTTTTTTTTTTTTTTTTTGCAATATTTTCTTCGATCGAGATTGCACGAAAATTTTTTTTCTGTAAACAATGGTATTCAAATTAGTGTCTGCATCCTATGAATAAATTATACGGCTTTTTTCAAGAGTCCTTACTATAATTGCAAAATATACATTTACGGATCAGTATATATGGTAGGTAGCAGTTTCGTAAAATAAGAGTCGCGAAAATGTTTTTAGGATTTTACCTTCCCTACTAGAGCACTCTAGTAAGGAGCTGGGATTTCAAAAGAACTTTCGTATTTTACGAGATTCGCAAGTGAGTTTTAGTGTAAGTGCGGTTAAATGGAAAGATGCAAATTAACTTAACGTATAAAAGAAATGAAGATATTGTGCTCGTTGTGGTTCATGTGGTTCATGTGGTTTAGGTGTGAAGTAGGTAGTGAAATGGTTTCTGCCTGGAAGTATAAATCTGGCCACGAGTGCGCCTATAAGATATCCAGCTGTTCGCGAGTCACCGAACTAATCGCCTAATTTTGCTCTAAAGGTAGGTAATATTGTATCGTTTATTGATTTGTATTAAGATAGTTAAGTCGCATATTATTGCTAGCAAGTGAAAGTATTTAGTATATATAAATTTGCGAGGAAGTTTGAGCATTTAAAGGTATTTCAAAAGGTGGCTCAGTGGTGTAGTCCCCTAATTTCCTTTCACTTGAATAACATTTTAGCAAATAGGGTTCAATTCTACCAATTTCTTCAAGTTTTATGAATTTTTTTAAAGGTCTACCGATTTATGGTACAACCGGTGTATAATACATTCAAGTTAGTATTATCGATTTTAAAAATAAACTTTATTCAATCTGTTTGAATTTAATATCACAGCAACAGAAATATAATCCCTTTAAGAAAAGTTTTTTTTTTTCTTTTTAATCATTAATTTTGAAATGATATATTTTGTTTCATATAGTTTTCTTTGAATCTAAATAAAATTTCACGTGGAAAATTTAATTTATATTTTATATCAAATCGCTTTTAAATATCTTTATTTAAAGTTTCCGTTTCTTTTGAATGATATTGTCCTATCATATTCGTTTTCACGAAAGTGAACAGGAAATATGAGAAATTTCAGATTTTATGACTAAAGTTGAATATCCAAAAAATATAGAATTTTTATCTTTGAAAATACAGAAGATAGAAAAGATCTCACTGGCATCTCTCTGTTATTCTTCAGGTATAAAAGTAACTTTTCTGCTTTCTAAGATATGCCTAACTTTGAAAGAACTCGCCTCTTTTATTCCATCTGAATACAAAAACTGGACGAAGTTTTTTTATGTAAAGTAGATTGAATTTCTTATTTTTTAGATGCTGGAATACTTGAATTTTTGAAGAAATTTTTATGTCGTTCTTTACGTATGCTCTGTTTGAAAATATATTCGAAAGAGAATAAGGGCAAGTGTTTGCAGTAAATTAAAAATACATTGTTTAAAAAAAAAAGATCTTTTAAATATAATACATTTTTAAGGAATTTTGAAAAAGTTAAAAAAAAATAGTATTTGTTAAATAATTAAAATTATTTTATAGAAGTTAATGCATAATTTGATTTTTTCAATAGAAAATACTGTGCAGTTGTATGTTTGCTTAATAAAATCTATACTAAAATATATTTGCTCAAAAATTTAAAAGAAAATAGAAAAAAGTTAATTGCGAAATTTAAAGTCACCAGTCGAACTGTATACAATATGCTGTTAGAAAATCCAAATGTATAACATGGCCAAAAAAAAAGATGTCAAACACCTGTAAGTAAGAAACAGGAAATGTAACGCCAAGAGTTTGCAAAGAAACTTGTTTGTTTAGAGGAAACAACAAAGTACTTTTTCTACGTAACTAATGGGGCTCTTATTGATGCATAAATGACGCCTCCAAAGTTTCTCTAAATTTTCACGAGTTTCTTTAAAGCTTGTCAATGAGACCTATAACAATCGTACCACTATTTTTTATATCAGAAAATTATCTAAATAAAAAGAAGTTGTAAAGCTTCAAAATAAAAATTTTCTGTAATGAGCAATATTTCAACAAATTCGCCAGTTCCTTTAGAAATGAAGTGCCATTAGTGGAATTATGCAATTTGCCCGTGCTTGACAACTTCAGATTTCTCCATTTCTGCTGTATGATTCGATAAAGAAATTAGGGAATAAAGTAAAATCAACAAGTTATTTATACACAGTAAGTTACATCAATATGTAATTAAAAGTATGATAATCATTGCTTTAATATTGGCAATGAAATGCAGATGAAGAAACTACAGTCAGATTTCACTGAAGTAGACAGTTGTAAACTGGATTGCGTTGAACTTGAACTGAGCTAGAACTCAACTTTGAGTACGTTTGTAACATGGCTTTTATAAACTCTAGAATCAATTTGCACTCATACGCTACCCTCTTCCAAACAACTTGCTCACACAAATCTAATCATCTACTACATTTCTTAAAATTCTAACATTTTTTTTTAACTCGCAACGACAAGCAGTGTACTTTTATAAACAAGCCTAAACTTTAACTATTCTCAACTTCTCCGCAATTTCTAATTTACGAATTTTCTTCGAAACTTCTGTGAGGTGTTTCCCAGTATTAAACAGTTAAAATATAGTGATTATAAAAATTGTTTTATGGCATTAAAGCCATGGATGGGTGGAAACTACGATCTATCTGGCATATTGTTCTAAACTGCAAATTTTCCAATCAGTAATGATGTGTATTGAACTTTTCGAAATACCATCCACTATTTTATTTTATTTTATTTATTTATTTATTTTATTTTATTTATTTATTTATTTATTTTTATTTTATTTTATTTTATCTTATTTTATTTTATTTGTTTATTTATTTTTATTTTATTTTATTTTATCTTATTTTATTTTATTTATTTATTTATTTATTTATTTATATATTTATTTTATTTCATTTTTTTTTTTTTTTTTGAGTTGTGTATGCATGATTTTTTCTACTATTTCTGAAAAAAAAAAAATAGAAGCAGTAGAAGAAGAAGAACGCAAGAGTATCAAAATTAATACGAATCGGAAACGATTTTTGGATTTTTCGTGCACACATACCTGCTCACATACGAGCACACATCGTTGGTGATTGTGCTTGTGATATTTTTTGAGAAAAAAAATAAATAGCTTATTCCAATAAACAGAATCTAATTGATAAATATGTTAAAAATTATGTTATTTAATATCTGTATTATGAATTCACAAATAATAATCCAAAATAAATAATTATCACAATTATCACATAGGTTCATAAATATTAACAGTGAAACATTACACGTAGGGTTTTTTTTTTTTTTTTTTTTTTTTTTTTTGTTTTGTTTTGTTACGCGAATAATAATATTGATTAAATATATATATATTGCTGCGAAATATGTAAACCAACTACAAATATAAAAATTAAACAGAATTTTACAAAGATTTCATTCTTTAAAAATTTTCCGCATGTTATTTCCTTCCGCATGAAACATATCAATTCGTGAAAGAATTTTCAGAGAAAAAAAAAATTGACATAAGAGAAAAAAAGAGATTTTTTTTCTTTCTGCCTTAGATTTTTTATATTATTCATGTAAAAATGTTATCATCGCATGTTAAATTCATTGAAAGGGAAAGATACAATGTTTGTCAGCTATGAAAACTCTCTTTTTACTCTTATAAACATGCCACTTTTATTTTTTTTCTCTCTCTCATAACTTATTAAATGGAAATAGTTAATTCATCTAATATAAGCCTCAAATACAGAAAACAAAAAGAAATATTAAAATAAAACTAGTATGTTGTTCTTAACACAAAACTTTCTTCTATATACATATATCATTCTATATAACAGCCAACTATCAGATAGCATGCACAAGGGAAAAAAATCATAGCTTCACACGATAAAGATTTTACATATGCAACAAGCAGAAAACTTAATCAATAGATGCTGAGATGTTGCCACAGGAAATATTGTAGAAGAGGAGTAATAACATAGCCGGTTGATATGTAATCAAATTAAATCAGCATAGTTTTATATAACGAACTTCTCTCATTACATTTTTTTTAATTATACGCTACAAAATCTGAAATAAGCCTTTTCTTAAATGGTCGATGAGATTCTAGTATAAAATCACCACATGTTGAACAATATGCACTAAAACTTGACAGACATAAATTTAATTTAAATCGCAACTAAATATACTTTTTTCTGAAATTTTGTGCATTAATACTTGTTTCAGAGATTCCACAAACTGTTTCTCACATACAGACAGACATCTTCTAAAAATGGGCAAACTGTGTTTGAGATTTCACCAAACATCTATTGAAAACCAGAAGTGGAAGATTATTAGGGATCCAATACTACTTTATATGAATTTAGGATAATTTAATGATATTTCTAAAGAAAATAGACTACTAAAGTAAATGAACTGCTAAATATGATTAAAAAAAATACATTTGATGCATTCATATTAATAAATATTTAATACAGTATTAAATGATGAAAAGTTTTTACTCATTCTCGTCACGAGTTGGACTTTTTCCGACTTAAATGTAAATGTTTGATTTTAAGTCTTATAATCACTCTGAATCACACCATGTAATTGTTTCTTCTTCTTATTTATTTTCTTCTTCTCTCTCCTTCTTTTTTGCTCTCCCGCCTTTCCTTCTTCATATGCTCTCTATCCTCCTTTTATCTTCAACAGCTTTTCTTTTTTTTGTCACCATTGAACAAGAGATTCTGTTGTCGAACTGCGGTAGACGCATGGTGCCGAGTTGAATCCATGTTGCAACCGTTGTTGTAACTTTGGAGGTTTTTCGCGGTTTTCTCCGATATCCGCGTTACAAATCTCTTAGAAAGACTTCCCGCAAGGGAAACTCTTTCTAGGCTAAGGTTATTCGGATAAACAATAAACGGCTTTAAACCTTACACATACACAATTTTCATCTTCTTATTTTTTTCTTTCTTTCTTTCTTCTTTTTTTTTTTCTTTCTTGTTCGAGTGTTCTGTTTTTCAGTGAGTGCTTGTCATTAACACTGTTTGTCAAATAATATCATAAATGCATTCTCCTTACCGCCAGTCCACATATTCATTTGAGAGTATAATTCCACAGTCCCCGCCACTATTATATTTTTTCATAAAGAATACATTTAAGAGGCAAGTGTAACAAACAACATGTACATAGCCACTAATTTTTATGCAGTTAAATATAATTTTAAATAAATAAAAACTTTCAATTTATTTTATCTGGGAACACTGTTATAGATATTCATAAGTAATTTCTATTAGAAATTTCTTGTAGCAAAAAAGCATGAAAATTAGAAACTTTACAATTTTTGACAAGAGAATGCAGACGACTCTAAAAAACAGAATATTCGGGGGGAGGGGGTGGTACAGTGTGATTTAGAATGTAAAGGAGTATTAAGGTCCAAATTATTGAAAAATAAATAATAAATCATGACTGTCATCAATTTGGAATAAAATTTAATAGGACTTGAAAAGAAAGAGGCAAAAAATTGTGTGAGCAACCTGTAGAAAAATATTGACAAATTTGAAGATGGTATGTGATCCATAATTTACGAATGGGAAAATATTTAAAGTTTTCTCTCAGATATCATTTCAATGTTCATTAAAAAGAAAAATGCAAAATTGTCTTCGATTACATAATTTTTTATATTAATAGAAAAAGACATCTTAAAAATTTTCTTTGTAAAATCATTTACTTTTATGTATTTTTAAGCAGAGAAAATGTTCAGCTTCATTTTAAGTGCATTTTTTCTCTAGTTGTATTAATGAAATAAGAATCAATTAACATTAATACAATAATTTATATATATATATAGATATATAGATATAGATTCTATTTTTTTTTTTTTACTGGTTAACAATTTCAAAATAATTTACACGCATATTTTTTATTTCTACTTCATCTAACATTTTCTTACATCTAAAAATTTATATGTCGCTGAGGTATTCGAGATTACCACATTTAAATATCGTATTCTTAGATTGCATTCAAGATTTAAAATAAATTCGTCTTCTTTTGAGTTTTACAATCCATGGGCTTAAGTCACATTATGTATGAAATAATGCAAAGGAGATCATGGATTTCAAAGCCTTCTTAAAATATGCACAAAAGATTTTACAAAAGTTCCAGCAATCGATTTTGCATTTATGTGGGGAAAACTTTATTTATTGATAAGAATGTGTGTATACCACATGATGTTTCTGTATCCTGTTGGCGAAAGCGAAACAAAATCTTTTAAAGTTAGGTTTATATATTCTTATGCTCTTTTTTGCACAAACAAAGCTTATAGAGAAAGATATACTGTCTCAAGGTATACATCAAAGCTCAGGTATGAGCTCAACTCAAATTCTCTGCAGTATAATTTAAGAAATGCTTTAAACAATAATCCTTTCCAATATCAAAACACGAAGTTTATATATATATATAATGCTGAATTTGAAAAAAAAATTAAGTTATATAAAATAGAAAATATTTCTTTGATATCTGAATTTGTTTGTAATAAAGTTCCTTCTCAGATTCTTAAAATGAAAAATAGAAAAAGTTCTATCTTAATCTGATTTTATTATTAAAATAATTTTAGTACTATTTTCTGCATTTTACATAAAAAAAAATGTCTTGCTAAAGTTTTTATATTTAAAATTATTTTATCAATTTATTAACCTTTTTCTGGTATAAATGAAAAGTTTTTAGGATTTGACAAGGATACCTTCTTAATGAATTCTTAATTTCCTCTTCCTTTAGTAGAGGACGACCATTCTGACTCCCAATCCAAGATTAGTTTAATTTTCGGTATATTTTTATTTAAGGAGACTGGGAATGGTAAGTGAAGATGATCGGTTGTGCGCTCTGCCGAGGTCGCTTCCCTCGCTAGACGATCATAAAAAAATTATAAAAAAATATTTTGTTAATATTTAATATGTTAATATTAATTATTTTGATAATAAAAAAAATATTTTGTTTTCATACAAAAAATTACTTTTTAATTTAAATTATATAAAAATTATAGTAAAATTAGACAAAATAATTTTTGTTAATAAAGTCAAATTCAAAGAAATTTACTTATAATTTATTTACTTTGTTGACGATGCTATTTGTATTTGCAAAGCAAAAATGATTTCTTACGTCAAATGAAAATTTGGTTTTTAACAACACTATAATCTCAATAAAACGTGTTTTAATCAAATATTTTTTTTTTTTCAAAAAACTAATGTGAGTTCCTCTACGTTTTACAGAACGGTTATTTGGGAACAAATAACTTGTTTAGGGAACCAGTAACAAAAGGAATCGCTTTTACAGTTAAATGCATTTATGTTTATTTATTGATACTATATACATCTGATTTGTATGCTTGACTCACAGTGTGCTTTCAAATCTTCCTCATAATGAGGGAGCCCACCAGCGGCCGAGCGGTTCTGCGCTCAAAGCTGGTAGATGGGAGGTGCCGGGTTCGATCCCAGGTCGCGCTCATCGACCTAGCCGTTCGGAGTTTTCCGTGGTTTCCTCCGAAACTTGCGTAAATACGGGCTAGGACCCCTTAGAAAGACCCCCACGGAGGGCATTCCCCCTCTAGGCCTAGGACACATCAGGAGTCAATCGGCCTTAAAATCCAACAACCAACCAACCAACCTCATAATGAGGACTATACACGTGATAAAATTGCAACACAAAAAACTGGTGAAACACCCAAGGCGAACGCGGGAATCGAATCCACTCTTCTACGCTCGAAGGCGGTTAGCAGTGTAGTGACATAACCACTCGTTCACGGAGGCCCAGAATTCATGCTTTAGTCATTTAAATAAGTTTTAGTCTACAAAGCGCTATCTATCGATGAAAAGTTTTTTTTTTTTTTTTTTTTTTTTTTTCCTTTCCATTCTTTTCTTTAATACTCAGTCACACGATTCATTTAACCCATATTTCAAGTTTCAGTCGAGATAGACGAGTTATCGATTTTTAAACTGACTTTATGCTGCCAGTTGATTATTGATTGCAAATAATTCTCATAACATTGTTTGAAAACAGTAATTTTCAACTTATTTGACTCAGATAAAACTTTTATAATATAGTATTAGAAAACCGTGTAATAAAGATGACGTATAATGCGCTATAAATTGGAACCTACAAAAGTATAAACAGAGTTATCAGCCTTGGAATACTATGAGTTTAATTTCAACCTTATTTTGACTGATATATAACTATCATATAAATTATGAAAAATGGGGCATAGAAATATTTTTTGGCTTTAAAATGAATGAAATTTTTCACTTTCATTGAACATGAAATAAGCATTTTGCATGGATTATAAAACGAATTCCAATTGTACTTATTCTTTACATAGATTATTTCTATCTCACAAAATATGACGCTTGTTGTAAAATTTTAGAAAATAAAATAGTTCAGTTGTTTTGCTATTGCTTTATTATCATACCTCACCATGCTACATAATAGTCTAAGGCAATATATTCGAAATAAATTCACTGTTTAATTTCCTTTTTTTTTTTTTTTTGTGATTGGTGTAACATTTTATGGAAGGCTCCTTTATTTACAAAACGAATGAAAATGCAGTTCGAGCAATTTTTGCTCATATTACATACTATAGCTGAAGAAAATGAGAAATGCGTCTCATAGACCATAACATAGCCGAAATATTTTGTGTATTCCTACGCTCAAACAAATAGTGTTAATGTTAAAATACATTTTTTTTTTTGAAAACTTATCTGATAAATCTGAATATATATATCAGTTCCAAGGCATTAAAAAATATTTTATAGAAATCAGAGTTCGTGCAGATAAACAGATGATTACTGACACCTCGTAACAAACTCACAAATATTTTATGTTAAAATTATAAACTTCTCACCATTTTTGAAAAAAAAAATAAATAAAAAAAAAAATATATAATTAAATATAAATACGAAAACATGTATCAACAGTATATATTAAAAAATTACTACCGCATAAGTTATCTGATACTTAATGCGTGTATTAAAAATCATTATCGTTTAAAATAAAGACAAGCTGTTTCAACCATACATATGGTAATAACGAATAGATGTATCATCGCGGGGGAAAATCGAAGGCCTATATGATACGAGCTGGCGCAGTGTCCGCCATTTTCTAGCCCATCTGGAAAAACGTTGTCGGTAGAAAAAGCTATGTTACCTGATTAGCGTTGTTATCGCCTTTAAACTTCTACACAGATCATGTGAGTTAGACCTTCTTATCACGAAACAAATAAGTAGGCAATTTTAAGAACATCGCCAACATTCTCAGAGCTAAAACCCTTTACGTTAAAAGAAATGTAATGTTATAGTTAATTTTAAAAGAATTTAAAAACAATAACTTAAATAAACAGTACATTCCTATTAAATTTGTCAAAGAACTTTCAAAATAAAATTAAATCAATTGAAAATAAGGGAGATTTTGCGCTGCAGAGTTGTGCTCCTTCTCCGGGTATCCACTAGTTACATCGGCAATTTATAATCCACTTTTTCCTTCATTCTGGATTAGACAAAAATATAAACAGGCGGAGCCCTTGTCTGGAGTTATTCGTGCAATTTATTGCCGAAAAATCACCAATAATAAATCGTCAGTCGGTCTTGTATGCTAGAAAATGGCGGATAAGTCAGCCTATCAATCTAGGAGCTCTAGTAAAAACAGGGGAAATGTAACATGGGATTAGCGAAATATAACTTTCTTGGTGCAGACTTATCCCATTTCTTTTCATATTTTTATTAGAACAATTAAAAGCCACGCATGATTTCGGCATTTTCAAAATTCCTCATCATTCTATTCTATTCCTACTGCCGAGTACTATCCTCGGTAATAGCTGATGCCAAAACTGTTTTTTTTTTTTTTTTTTTTTTTTCTTTTCGCATCAAAAACCTTTAGTCGTTAACATAGGTATGCTAGATCTATATATATTACTATATGGTTATAACAACGAGAAATATTTTCAACAAAATTAAAAACTTTATAAAATTTCCAAAAAATAGCTTTTACAGTATGATAGATAATCGCAAAATTTTTCCTTTGAAAATGAAAAAGAAAAATCTATTCTCTAAAATAATAACTGAAAATATTCTTTTTATACTTTAAGTGTTACAAAAAAGTCTTACTCTGAATTATTCTTTGAACCTTGTGTTAAATTAAAGTGACATGTTGGATTTAAATTTTTACAGTTATACAAAACTGAAAATAATAGTAGTACACTATCAGTGAGAGATAATAGATCTCCTAGTGTTTCTTTTCCTTTTCTTCTTAGAATTTTTTATCTAAAACATTATTTGTAAAAACACTTCAGCAATATTTTATACAGAATTGTATTGTCATGTGGGACAAAGAAATGATTTGGAAAACAAAAAATACGATAACAATCTTTTTTTTTCCTATTTAATATATGCATAGATTAACTTGAATTCTGGGCCGTGGTAGCCTGGTTGGTAAGAGGAGCGAGTTCGTGATCGAAAGATTGCGGGTTCGGTCCTGGAGCCGGCCGAAGACCGTCGTGTACGCTAATGGCGACTGGTGCACGTTAAATTCCGTCGTGGTCACAAAGTCCTCCAAGTTCCCATCAAAAATTATACCTCTGGGGGTACCGGAACATGGGTTTAACTCGCTCTGATCCGGGTCAAAATTCGGGTTTCTGTTGTTTGGCTGGTGCTGCCATCTTTCACCAGCTTATGGAGCTAGAAGTCGTACTTCCTCCCTATGAGGCGCTCCTAATAACGGAAGACGCAACCCTCATTCCTTAAAATAAGTCCGGTAGTTCTACTACCGGGGCTCGGAATTTCTGAGTGGCACACGACAACAACAACAACTTGAATTCTGTCAGGAAAAATAAGTTTTTTTTTTTTTTTTTTTTTTTTTTCATCGCGCACTTTTAGTAGGATCAGTAAATATGAATATAATATCTTTTTCTCTTTTTTAATATCCTCAAAAATATATCTTTATTTCCATTGCCAAAAAAGCTTTAATGTTTATATTCTGTATAAATTTTATGGTGAGTGTATAATTTTTCTTTTTAGGTTATTGTTATAATAATATTTATTACATAATTATCTTTGATGAGTTACTTATGTTATTTGTTAATAATTGAATTAAATAATAAAATATACCTGTTATTAATAACAAGAACAATAATAATAAATATTTAAAATATTTAGTAAAACCAAGTTTTTAAAAATAATTTTTTACAAAATGTAATATATATATATATTTTTTTTTAAACCGCTTTTCAACGAAGTTCAGACTGTTGAACTTTTGTTATTTTTCATAGTCAATTTTTAGTAGAAACAGCAAATCTTCTATTTATTCAATTTTAAATTCTCAATAAATACATATTTTGCTTGTTTGCATGCATTGCATTTTTTATTAGTAGTAAATAAAAATATGTAATTCTAGTCTTATTTTCTTTATATTATAAAGTATGTATTTTTAAAAGATTTCGTTAACATAAAAAATTCATTAAAATTTCTTATTCAGTATTTATTAAATTTGCTTTTTCCAGAAAATGGTTAATGACAAATTTTTTCTTGAATATTAGAACAAATTTTACTTTCCGGTAGTACACTATGTTAAAAAAAAAAAAAAAAAGTAATGTAATCATAAAAAAGTTCGACTTTGAGGTTTTAATGTACCTATTCATTTTAAGGATGTTTTCTAAATTCAATTTTGCAAATTTTAACCGGTACATATAATGTGTATGTGTGTACATGATAACGTCTAAACGCTTTGTTCGAATGAGCTGAACGTATATAGTATCTCAAACATCACCACCAAACGAACTGTAAATATATTTATCAGCGTACGAATTATCGTTCTTTTACAGGGGCAGAAAGAAAATTCTTTGTCGCTATTCCTAATGGAGTCAAACTATTTAGAGTGCCATGGCGTCTAAATGCTGTATTGGTCTGATCTGAAAGTTTATACGTATGCTATGGATTACCATTGCTCAATCTGAAATAATTTGGATGAGTGTATAAGTTATAGATTTTAAACCTAACACAGAGTTTTCTTTTTGTCATTATAGCATATCTACTCAAATTGTTTAAAGTGCTATAGCACCTTATATGTGTGGGGCAAATAGTTCTATTACAGGGACACCAAGAAAAAAGTCTTTATTGATACAAACAACAGATTCAAGTTACTCGAAGTGTGCAGGCATCTAGATTAATATCTGGTTAAGATAAACATTTGTAGGTATCTTATAGATTATTTTTCGCAAGAACTTATAGCTTTACACAAATATAGGATTTACAAATTATTTTACCGGCATACGAAGAATTTTTATACATTTCGGTTTATGGGTCCAAACTATTTAAAACTTGCTTTTGCAATTTTAAATTGTTCAAAGCATTTAAAAAAAAAAAAAAAAAAAAAGCAGATAAATATTTGATTTTTTTTTTTTTTTTTTTTTTTTTGAGTTTATAATTCACAGTTTATTTTCAGCGACGTAATAAATAACTATTTCACTTTCTAAAATTCTTTTTAAAATTTCGTGATTTGCATAGCATTCTAAATGCTCCAGTACTCACAAAACAACAGAAAATGTACTCCGAGAAATTTATGTTTATATAGAATACTGAATCTGAATATTTATTTGTGGCCCTGTGAACTAAATGCCAATGCCTACTAAATGCCTGCTATATCCTATTCCACAGGAAGCATGTTTTTCATACTTTATACTAGAATTATAAAATTTTTGACATGTTTTTCTAAAGTGGGAAGAATAGAATGTGTTTAAATAGATGGAAATGTACAAAGAAATAACGTCAATTGTACAAACGCCAATAGTGTGTATTATAAAAATTGTAACTACTGAAATTATTTAAAATCTATTCTATGTACTAAAAATTATCAATGCTCAATATAAAGCAAAGATACTACGACTTTGAAATATATTTTAAGCAAAATAAAAGCTTCAGAAAATATCCAGAAAATATCATTATACAGTGAAAGATTATCGCAAAGTTACCCCCCTCCCCCCGCTTTCTCCCCGAAAAAAAAAATTCTCTCAGATAATGACAATTTTTTTTTTTCTTTTGTTCTTTAAGCTTGAGAAAAAAAGTCTAACTACGGATTATTCTTTGAACTTTGTGTTAAGATAAAGCAGCATGTGGAATTTATACTTTTACAGCTATACGAAAACGATAATAATAGTAAGACACTATCAGTGAGGGAAAAAAAGACAAGTTATTTCCTATAATTTTTGTTTAAAAAAAAAAAAAAAAAAAAACTACTTATATTTCAGAAATAATTCATAGAGAATTGCATCGTCATGCGGAAGAAAGAAATGATTTAGAAAATAAAAATAATAATAACAATAAAATAAAATACGATAACTTTTTTTTTTTTTTTTTTTTTTTTTTTGCTTGTCCAGATTTAGAGTAAGTGTAAAAGGACTCTGGGGGTAAAAAAGGGATTTCTTTTATTTTTCCTTGTCCATATTCATTAGGATCTGAAAATATGAACATTATTTTTCACATATGACATCTTAAAAAATACATCTTTAATTTCACTATTCCCTTTTCTTTTTCTCTTCGTATTTATTTACAAATATTTAAAAAAAAAAAAAAAAAAAAAAAAAACTTTATTTATTTTTAATTAAAAGATTATTGAAGAAAAAAAATCTGTTGTGACATCTAGCATCTAAATTTTGTCTCTAGTAAAAATAGTCCCATGTTATAACTATAAATTCTTGTTCCATTTCAAAGCGAGTTCTAAATACTCCTATTAGATTGAACTAATTTTAAAGCATGTTCATATATTATCGTGGCCAAACTTGTTTAAAAATCTCTGAAAATAAACGCGAATAATGCTAATAATTATAATAAATCAGCTTAATTCTTTTCTCGATAGAGGGCTTTACATGTAATATAACCACATATGGCCTTCAAACGGCAATCATTTTCCTACACACATACGCTATTCATAATATCAGACATGTGTCCTTAATCACGCATGATTCATTTTTTTAGGACATTCATTTACTTATTTCCAAACATACTTTCTACTTTCTACTTACATTTTTCCAAATAATATTGTCTGAAAATAGAACAGAGTTAAGAACCTCAATATATTTTTAAAATGCCCCATAAATATTTCGTCATAATTTTAAAACGCTTTTTTTTTTTTTTTTTTTTTTTTTTTTTTTTGCACTATAAATGTTGTAATGAATTTTGTTGTTCAATCAAATCGATGTTTATACATATTTCAGTACATTAGAGCATTACGAATATTTATAAATGAATTGTATCATTTTCCGCTTGGAATACTAATACAAGCTTCTCATTATATAAAAATTTTACGCGTTCTTCGTACGGGAAAAATATCTTAAAAAGAAAAATTGTTTCAAAAAACGATTAACTTGATGCGTTGGCAGGAGATCATTTATTCTGAATTCAGATAAAGACCATGTTCTGTTAAAATCCGGTGAAAAATTGTATTGGAAACCACTGCAATTATCTACGTGGAAAGAACGGGTAGAAATGTTAGACACTCGCTTTCACCCTCAAAAAGATTAAATTTCGGAATATCCTCATCGTTTTCCTTAACTATAAACATAAGAGGAGCAACTTGATAAATTTCAGTTGTATACAGGAAACCACTGCGATTTTTCGCGTGCAAAGAACGGGTAGAATTGTTGGGCACCCTCTTTTATCCCTTTAACAGATAAATTTCAGAATATTTTCGTCTTTTACCTTAGTTTTTTATTAATAAAAGACATTTTACTAAATTACAGACTTTATTAGAAACCATTGGGATATTACACGTGCGAAGAACGGAAATTCGAAATTTAACAGATCCTCTTCTTTTATCTTAACTAGAGACTATGAGGAGACATTTTGCTAAGTTTGAAGTTTATATTAGAAACCACTTCAGAGGTACTGTGGAAAAGTTAAAAATCTTCGACACCCTTCCTTCAACACCTTAAGGGTTAACTCTCGTTAAATTTGTTTTCAGTAAGCACCCTACGTCATGAAAGAAACTCTGTAGAAACGGCATATTTTTAGTTTCAGCGATTTGAACCAACACCACCTGTATAGACCGAGCCTGTAATGCCTCCGAGCTGAGCTCTACGTCATGGAAGATCGGCCGATTCCATCCAATCCCCACGATCCAACATGTATCATAGGAAGTGTTGATTGGATAAAATCGGCCGATCTTCCACGACGTAGAGCTCAGCTTGAAGGCATTATTACAGGAGGTGCTGTTTGAACTCGGCGTTGTAAATGAATCAGTGAATGAATGAGCGAGTCCGTGGTACTTCGTGTTTATATATATATGTAAATAAATTGATAATATTTGATAAATAAATGGGTGAACTGGGTTTTAAAATCTGTTGTTATGTCAAATACGTTTTCCTGTTTAAATAAAGCTACATTATATAAGATGAATATACAATCTTCATGTTTTTTTGATTTTGTTCTTTATTGAAAACTTGATTAAATAATTCTTAAACACAGAATATCCATTGTTTCACAATATCAATAATAAGAGAGTTTTAATGATAAAAATTGTATAACGATTGTAATATAAATAAAAATTATAAAATAAATATATTTTTAATTTTTTTGCATTTAGATATTATATAAAACTAGTTATGTAAATTAATTATTTTTATTCTGATTATTATTATTGCTTTCTATAGTTTTTGAGTAATAGCTTCTGCTGCAATATTAATTTATACATAATTTCAATTTTAGTATTAATGAAAACGAAAAATCTGAAATTAATATACCAAGTACACATAAATCCATAAATAATTCAAAATTTTAAACATTGAAAGAAGTAGTACATTTTAAAGTTTTTATTATTATTATTATTATTACTATTATTAAGAAATGAAAAAAAAAATTAGGTCCCTACAGGGCGTTACAAGTAAAAATAACTACAATCTACCTTTCAAACTATATTTATTTTCCCTGTTTATTGTTCTATCAAACCATCTCTTTAAAATTCAGATCAAGTATTTACTATTACTATAATAATGTGCTTTTTTTAAGTAATTTATTAAATTTTATTGTACTATATGCATTTAGAATCTCCCTTTTTCCTGGTTTTTCTTTTTTCTTTTTTTTAAGTAAAACTAATATATGAATCTTTGTTAAAATATTTGATCGATATTTGATTTAATAATAAATTTTAAAATCTTTGTATGGAAGTGGAGTTTTACTTATATGTGAATGATCTTTTACACTTTTAATTATATTATCACTATTCAAAAATTCATCCCATTCTTTAATAATGTATAAACGAAAAACCCATTTTTAAAGAAGTTATTTTTTTTTTTTTTTTATTCTTGAAAAACTTGTTGTACCGCATTTCTAATAGAATTTCTATAAAATTGAAAGTCTTTTGATAAAAAATTTGAAAGTTGTCTGCTGACAAGTTTCTTATATCAACTTAAAACTTTAACTTTTTCCAAAAACAAATCATCCTAAGAAAGTTTCTTTCTTCCAAGGAAAAGAAAAAAAAAATACAAGAATTTGTATTTCTTAACATTTGAACTCCAGTTCAGGTATGGAAATTTCAAAATACTCGGGAGTATCATTACTTTTTGAATATGTTGAGCTTTGTCACGCAAATGCTAAATCTATGGGAGTAAACTTTGGTAAGTTTTATTTCGGCAACCCCCACGGGGGCATTTTGTAAAAGATTTAGAGATAGATGTTATTTTTTGGTTCACTATTTCAAATAAAAATATGTTTTGGAAGAGAATATTGGTTATAATACATAGAAAAAACGAAGTATAATTATAATTAAATACATTTTAAATAAAAAACCTAGTTATTTAAAATGTATTTAATGAGAATATTGGTGTTTAACCTAAAGCAGAGAAAGAAAATTCGGAAACATATATGAATATTCTTTTTTTTTTTTCTTTTTAACCATCTTATGAATGTATATATATATACATATATACTCGTATATACACGCTCTAAATAATGCATAAATTATTTTAAAATATCAATTTTCTAAATATATATACATATACACTGGTCGACAATTGCTAAGGACGGATGACAACAGCTTAGTTATTATCATCAGTCCTTAGCAATTGTCCACCAGTGTATACATATATAAATATTAAAAGATTTAGAAAATAGATGTTTTAAAATAATTTAACAAATAATATTTTTGTTTCTTATTAAATATAAAATTGTTAACATTTTAAACCATTTTTCAGAAAAACATTAAACATCAACATTTTTTTTTTTTTTTTTTTTTTTTTTTTTGTTAAATATTCATATTACTCTTATATAATTTAAAAGAATTCATAACTAGAAAAGTGAATGCGTATATCCATTAAAATGCTTTAAAATTTCGTTAAAATATATTTTAACTTGGAATAAATAGTAATATATGTATAAATGTAATTATATTTAAAAAGTACTATGAACGAATTTGTTTTTCCTTCTTATTATCGATTTAAAAATATTTAACACCTTATAAAGATTTGAAAATAATACAAAAGTTAGAATAATGATAATAATAATAATAAATTGTATAACTATTGCACGTAAGTTATATAGATTTTTTACGATAGTACTAATAGTATTTTTAAAGAAATTAATTGCCTTTTTAATTGTATTAAGAAAATCGTTCAATATATTAGACTTTTACTTAATTTTAAAACTTCAACATTTTTAGAAAATTAAACGGCATTTTAAAATCTGAAGCTTTTATAAAAAAAAAAAAAAAAGAGAGAGAGAGAGAGAGAGAAAGAAAAGAAAAGAGATTTAATGCATTATTTACATTATTTTAATTCATGTAAATTTGAGAAATTCATCGTAATGTATTTTATAAATTTCGATATCTTTCAAACAAGTTATCCAAAATATTTAAAAACATTATTATTATATATACGTCAAATAATAAACTGCAGCATTAATAATTTCTTTAACAAATTCAGCAAAATCGAAAAGAAATTAAAACTCTTGATACAAATATGGTGTTAAATTAATTAATAATAGAAAAAGTAAAAACCCGTTTATGATACATTGGACCGCATATACTCAAGTAGCTTTACAAAACTCATTCTGAAACATTTTACAAATTTCAATGTCTTTTTTATGAATATTTAAAAATATTCAGTATATCAATTACACACACGCGCAGTTATATTTAATGTACGTAATTGACGATTAATCGTTTGTTATGTATATCAAACATCACTTCTCAAAATTATTGGTGATTATTAAATAAAAAAGTCCACAATCTGGCAACACTGATATACCCACGCGTACACAGGCGACCAAAATTAAAGGGTCAATCTGTTTTTCTGCGTTCTTCCTTTGTGTGTAACTGTTAAACTGTTAAACATGTGAACATAAATTTAGATGACATGTTGTAAGGTTCGATTTGACAAATAGATTGGAAGTTAACAGCTTCGTAATATAATTATTCGTGGCGCCATCTACATTTGAACAATACGCTTACTATTGGCATTAATAATACTATTCATGAGTCTGAATCGTAAATGTTGGCATATAATTACCATTTATTATACTAAAAGATAAACAATAATCCAAAAAATTCGAATTAATGTTTTAAATTAATTTACATCATTACATAGAAAATTAAACTATGTAATTAAACTATGTATGTACATAAAATTTTAAATAAAAAGATATTAAATAAAACCTTACAATAGCTATAGAATTCTTAAAAATTTATTCTAAGCTGATGTCAATAAAAAAACATCTTTACACAGTCAGTTTATTTATTTATTTATTGAAATAAAATTAAATATATTTACATGTGCAATAACACTGAAATAAAATTGAAATAGAAGATTACAAAAAATTAAAATTGCACGTACTAAAAACTTTGTTGCATTTAAAACGAAATGTTTGTTTAAAACGAAATGATCGAAACAGATTTCTCGATTTCTAGGCAAATTTATACCTAACTTTGCTCACATATGCGAGCCTCTATTCAAACTAAAACGGAAGAAAGTTAAATTTAATTTGTCTAACGAAGCACAAGAAGCCTTTGATAAGTTAAAAACTATCCTTAGCGCTCCTCCTGTATTAGCGCATCCTAATTATAATATACCATTTCAAGTAGCAACTGATGCTTCGTCGTACGGCATTGGTGCTGTTTTAAGTCAAGAAGGCTGTCCTGTTGCATATGCGTCCCGAGCGCTTAATACTGCTGAAAGAAATTATCCAGTAACTGAACGTGAATCTTTATCAGTGCTTTGGGGACTTCAAAAATTTCGTTCATATTTTACGCACCTTCCACACAGTTATTACCGATCATGCAGCCTTAACGCGTTTAACAACTGGAAAAAAACTTTCGCCTCGTATGATTCGATGAGTTCTGAAATTAACTAACTTTAATATGAAAATTGAACATCACCCTGGTTCTGCAAATATTGTAGCTGACGTTCTATCACATACTACTCCAATTCAAGAGAATACAGTCGGTAGCAAAAGTGTCCGAACACCAGAAAAAAATCCTATGTAAAAAAAGTACACTTCATACGGTTTTGTTAAATAAATCCTTATCGAATCATGTTCTTAGACTGACTAAGACTGCCTTATAATGCTAAGACTGCCTCATGTTCTTGGACTGCCTTAGTAATCTGATGTTTAAAGTCTCAATCTGATTTTAACCGGACATGGAAAGGCGGCGTATTTTGATGTCTGTAGCCGATTAATCCTGTTCTTCCATTAGCCATCTCTTATGTTGGTTTGATGCTACAATTCTCATCTCAGTCAATACCAGAAATCTTTTTAAATAAAGACTTCGCTTCACAATTACTGTTCTCAAGTAAAACTTTATACTACAAGACTATTTTTGTTATAACAGCACTTTTTAGTAGATGGACATTTTCCTACTAGACTTTTTTTTCTGTTAAAATTTATTGTGGAAATTGTCAAAGCGACCCACCTGTGTTAGTCTTTTCAAATTCATAAATTGCCTTCCTGGTTTGACAGGAAGATGAATGTCAATGCCCTATTGTATATTTCTAGCTGTAACTCAATCAGCGTGGGACCGGAGTTTCTACCCGTAAAAGAACTCCATTTCTTTAAAACATTATTCATTTTTTTTTTTTTTTTTATTTATTTATTTATTTATTTATTTATTTTTAATTTAATTAATTTATTTTTTGAGTTGGGTAGTTTTTTGCTCAGGGTCCTAACTAAGATTCTCTCTCTCTCTCTCTCTCTCTCTCTCTCTCTCTCTCTCTCTCTCTCTCTCTCTAAGTTACACTTACCTAGTTCAAAATTTTAAGTGACGGATGCACTCACGCTCACGTTGTCTGAGATTAATTTTTGCTTTGATTTAGTAATGTGTTCAAAATTAATTGTGTAAAACTCGTTGGGGATTTTCTAGACGTATTTTTTTTTTCTTGGAAGGGGACTGCGAGGTCGAGACTGTAGTAGGTCACCATAGGTTTTGTTTTAAATTATGCTGGATCCAGTGAAGTAATGAGTTGGGATAGTTAAAAATGCTTCGGCGCCAGTAACTCGGCGAAATGTTAGGTTAGAATAGTTTTGTGTCACCATAGCGCTGCAACGGAGGAAGTAAGTTGAGAAGTATAGGCGAATGCATAGCAGTTTAAGAGAGGCATACTATTGTAACAATCGCAGCTATCGTAGATCACAAGTCGGATCGTACAGTCGGCAGTAAAAGTATCGGAACACTAGTAATAATCCCCGTCAAAAAAAAAAAAAAAGTACACTTAATACTGCTTTGTTAAATAAATCCTTGTCGGATCGTGTTCTTAGACTGACTAAAAATATGATTCGATAAGGATTTATTTAACAAAGCAATATTAAGTGTACTTTTTTTAGACAGGGATTATTGCTTGTGCTCGGAAACTTTTATTGCCGAGTGTACGATCCGACTTGTGATCTATGATAGCTGCGATTGTTACAATAGTATGCCTCCTTAAAGTTTGGTTGAAATGAAGAGACGGGAAGTTGATTGAAGTAAGTATAAATAAGAGGTTATTTTCGTAAAGTGGTGTGGTGTGTTGTGATACGTAGTATAGATCATTCCGACGTCTGGATACGCTATAATTTAGGGCATAGTGCTTGAATTAAGTTATTGTCTGATAGTTAAGGTCTATAGTTATTGGAGCTAGTTAGTTTGATGTGTGTAGAAGTGCGGTGTTGCTAGTTCAAGTGAATAGAAAAGTCATCCGTCTGGGAAGCCACCTGTTAATTTGGAGTTCACGTCAGCTAGTGAAAGGAGTGCACCCGTCGCTATTCCTCTGCTGACTTCTGTGGTGAGATATTTAAAATTATCTAAATTATTTCTTATGTGTATTTGCTAAAGTACTGAAATGAACTGATTGAGTCAAACCCAGCCGGTTCAACCCTCCCTCTATTCAAGATTGAATAAACTCTTATTTTCATTTTAACTGAGTCTCTTACTATTTCATACATAGACATTTAAGTTAAGATGGGGTCTGCGGCAACGCAAACCTCACAAATTCACTTAAAAAAATTATTTTTAAATCTTTACGCAAAAGAAAATGCAATTGAAAATTTTCCAAATATAGACCTTATGTGTCTGAATATTTCTGCGTGGGCTTTGCAAACCTAATGCTAATCATGCAATAATCTACAGATAATATTATTGCGTGCCTTCTAAAAATAGGCAATTTTTTCATTATCAGTTATGCAATATAAAGGCATTCAAATGTGATTCATAAAAATGCCTCCCATAGAGCGCAATGCATTAGCATTCTTTAATGTGTCTTTGTAAATAACTAGTCTTGGTATTTATTCTAGTTTCAATTGGGAACATGCCATACTGAACTGCCATAGTAAAATTCAATAACAAATTATCTTTTTAAAAATTATTATTCAGTTAATACTTTTAAGTATTATCTTTTTTGATACAATATTAATAAAACAAAACAAGGAATATTTCAATCAAGGAATTATTTTTTTTTCTTCTATATTTCTTACTTTTCTTTATTTATAATAAGTAAATTACTTTTCCATGTTTGATAATTTCTCATAAATTTCATGTAATTTCCTCTTACTTGCCATCTGTTTCAGAAGAAATTAAATGTAGGAAATAATATCAAAAAATTTTCTTAATATATATATATATATAAATAAATAAATAAATAAAAATAAACTGTGCCGCTTGATGTGGTCAACCTGAATAAAAGATAAGAAAAACTTGTAACGCATCATTTAAGATCACGCGGAACAGTTTGTTCTTTTAGTCTTTACAAGCGACATGTTACTTTAGTAACAACACCTGAGACTTAAACATCGGGGTCAGTTCTTTTTATATGTTTCTCCAAATAAATGAGGTTAAGCAAGAAAGAAAATAAATGGTACAGGTGAAAACTGAACATTTCTTGGAATTTTTATACAAAATTAATATCACTATGTTTTTTTCCACTGATTCAAAAACAGATTTTAAGAAAGATTAATTTATATCTGCAAAAATATTCGACAAGGTTAGTTGTTAACATTATTTTAAAGAAACTTTAATTAAAAAAAATTAGGCTCGTGGAATTATATTTATGGGCAGCTCTAAAAAAAAAAAAAAAAAAAAAAAAAACTATTCGTACAGAATCGTACACTAAACTTTAAGATAAATAGAAGAAATTAAGTTTTTAAAAGAGTTTTGAAAGAAATTTAAGATTAATAAATAATAGCAGGATTTGTATTAAAGAAAAATATTTATCAAACATACACTTTATTCCAATTTCCTAATTTTTTCAAGAATAAAATTTCTATACATTGCAAGTTTCTATATTAAATTTCAATTATGTTAATTATTTTTTAAAATATTATTATTACTATTATTATTATTATTATTATTTATTAAATAATGTAATCTCATTAAAATTAATTTAGAGTAAATTTTTCACTTTTTCCAAGTAATTTGATATTTGCAAGAATATTTTGTGTTTCAGTTTACATAAAAATTAGAATTTAAATAGATTTTAGATAAAAAATTAATAAAACGGTTTATTAACAAAAATTGTTAAACTTAAATAAGAAATTAACTTTATGATAGGAATAAAACATTAAATAAATTTTCACAATCATTAATTTTATGATCAACCTGATATGGTCAACCAGAGGAAAAAATTGAAAAAAAAAAAAAAGATAAAGAACTTATAACAGATTATTTAAGATCACACCGAGCACATATTTTCGCGCGTATTTTCTCATAGTTTTTATCAAGCGGGATGTTATTTTAATAACACCACATGAGACAAACATGGAAGCCAGTTCTTTTCCTTGTTTTGCTGAATAAGTAGATAAATGGAGCAGCAGAAAGTTATTTTTTAGAACTTTTATTCTAAAATGATCTAATCTTCTTATATATTTTATTCTTGTATAATAAGTAGATTTTTCATAAAATAATTAAATATTGCAGAAAAAATTCACCAGTTTCATTATCAACACAATATCAAAAAACAAGCTTCAATAAATTTCGTCCCCGGTGATGATTCGGGACGAAAATGTGACGTCACTGCCTGCAGATTTAGATTACCCGCACTGATGCAGTTCGCCCGCACTGATTAGATTGCCCGCAATTATACAGTTCTCAGCCCCGTTGGTCACAGGTGAGATTACGAGGAACAATATGCGCTACAGCGCAATGTATGTTCCAGTCCAAAGATAGGATCGTGTGACATGTTCCATGCGGAATACCAGTGTCACTGGCCGCCCCATTTGTGGATCATTTGTTACAGCATCTCTACCATTTTCAAACGAGCTGTACCATTTGAAAACTTCCTATCTACACTTAACTTTGTTTCCATATGATTGTTGCAATAACTACAATGGTTCAGAAGCGGATTTTCCTAATTTGTAGTAGAATGAAATGTTGGAACGTGGAACGTTGCCCTAAATAAGACATTTTGTTACATCTGCAAAACATGATGATAATCTTTAGCCGAATGGTGAGATGAACGCTTTATTAGTTTTTAAAACATCATGTGATGTTTCATGAGTGTGCAGAGAACCAGATTTGCAAATCACATCGTAATTTCGTTTCACCGGTTGTGAATGGGGAGGATAGACCCTGAAATTATTGACTATACATCGTATATCACAAACCAAGTTTGGTGTAATAATGTATAAAGTAGAAGCTGAGATATAGCCTTCCCGTATATGGAAAATCTTGCAACATAGCAGCGCAAAATAACATGCAATATGCACCCAAATTCAATCAGAGCAGTTTTTTTTTTTTTTTTTTTTTTTAATAATATCCATCTTAGATATCAGGTTTGGTGCTTTTATATATCATTGAAGTTTTTACGTTCTCTTCCCTTAAACAGGAACAAATTGCATATCTGTCAACATTTTAATTACTATTTCGTAGCACTGTTAATTCGCGCTTCTTCTTTTTCCTTTTTTTTTTTTTTTTTTTTTTTTTTTAACTCACACCAGTCTTTTCTTAGAAAATTATTCTAAAAGTCAAATGAGGGGAAAAAGGGCAGTTACTAACAATTCTACGGAATATTAATTAGAATATTGGTAGGTATGAAACTGCAACATAGAAGCACTAATTCTCAGTCGATATGCACCCAAATTCAACCACAAATTGTTTATAATCATGATCCTTAAGAATATCAAGCTTTGTTCACATATGCGATATCGAAGCTGAGACTCTTTTAAATTCGAGGAATTGCAGAATATCAGCGTCACCTATCACTTTTTGTGCGACGTGATCAAAATCTAATCAGCAATTTACGCCATGTTTCAACCATATATAGTTTTGCTTAGTTCATTCTATTGGTTCGTCAAATACAGCGTCTTTAAAATTTTGTAAAACCCGGACAGATTGACCTTAACTAAAAATGGTCAACTCATTTAAAAACGTGTAAATTCATCAAAAATCCGAAATGGAAAACTCTTACAAATACAATACTTTCTCCTTCTGTATATATGTCTACAGAATAAAGTAAAAGAAAAAATGTCTATTAGTTATTTGAATTTTATGAAGTTTTCATCCTTCGAAAACATTTATATGAGAAATAAAAGTTTCAAATTTTGACTTCATAGAAAGCAGTGAGTTTTTCCGAGAAGGGAATTTTGGAAAAGTAACAAGTTTCAGAACATTCTAACAGAAATACAAGATAAATATTAACATTCTGAACTTAAACTTCTGGATTTTTTTTTCTTTTCTTTTTAGGACTGGGGGCCTGAAACTGTGGATTTTTACGATAGTTGGACATTTATCGAAATCTAAAATTTATCGAAGATATAATTGAATAATTTGAAAGCAATGCTATAATTTGAAAAAAAAAATTATATAGTTCTCCGTCCTAAACAAAATTATGCTTTTGCCAGAATTTCATAAAAATCTTTTTTCTTTTTCTTTTTTCCAAAGAAAATTAATAATAATCACTATCGAAACAAACATTATCGAAAACTTTTTTTTTTTTAATAACTTTTAATTAGCAAATAAAAAACGCTTGTGCGAAATGAAACAAAAAAAAAAAAAAAAAAAAAAGAATCAAGATAATTAAGTTTGAATTTGAGTTGGTAATTTAAGGATGCCCTTAATATAGTAACTCATTTGTTGTAAATTTGTTCAAATTTTGACTTCATAGAAAGCAGTGAGTTGTTCCGAGAAGGCAATTATGGAAAAGTTCCAAATTTCAAAACGTTCTAACAAAAGTACAAGACAAATAGTAACATACTGAACTTAAACTTCCTAATTTCTTTCTTTCTTTCTTTTTTTTTTTCTTTTTTTTTTTTTTTTCTTTTTTTTTTTTTTTTGCTAAAACAATTATCAACTTATGAAAAGTTTAAAAATACCTTCAATCAGCGTGTATGCTTGAATTGTTATTTGCTGTCTGTAATATAAAAGTTAAAAAACAATTTAAAAAAAGAAAAAAATAATCTGGTGTGTCATTTACACTACTTTCTCTTACCCTGAAATTTAATACTATAAATACAGGTTGCAGATTAAAATGTAAGATAACGAGTACTGTTATGTAAACCTGTGTTAATCAATTCATATTAGGCTTCTGAAGAGTTTTATATGATAATTAGTTCTGTGTGAGGGGGGCTACCGCCCCCCTCAAACCCACGTTTCATTAATGCACCTACGTTTATATAGAATTTAATTCGGTTATTAAATATACCCTGTTTTTAAAAAATAATTTATTAAAATTATTATTTAAAAAAATTATCTTTTATGATAATGCAGACGATTTCCATATTAGAGATATAGTATAATACCAAATATCCAGAAAAAGTCCATTTTATTCTCACTATTGAAAAAAAATATACGATTTTTTTTTCTGTTTTTTTTTTTTTTTTTTTTTTTTTTTCGTTAAAAGTATAAAAAAAAATCGATAACATTGTTTTAAATTATCGCAGATCGATGGTTCAACGATTCGTTTTAAAGGTATTGGCGAGCTCTTTTGAAAGATACCCATCATGAAAATTTACTCCCCTCGAAGGGGGACTTACCCCCCAAGTGGGGGGGAGGCGAGGCTCCTACATACACAATTTTTTTTTTCACAGTTAACTATCTTTATTACAAAAAAAATATATATTCGTTTCATTTGGTTTAGTGCAGTCTATAGACGTTAAACTCTACTTACCTGAAATTTCCCGCCATAGACGTAATGTATAAAAATTCTCTTGATTGTCCCTGTACACGAACCAATTGCTTAATCTTAACGAAAAGCTTACTGTAGCATCCCTATATGATACACATTTAGAATACCAAGTTTGAACTTTCTGTCATAATTTGTTTTTGAGATATGATGATAACAGATAGGCACACACACAGACACACAGACATACACACAGACCATTTGCTAAAAACATGATTTTCGTATTCAGGGGACCTCAAAACGTGTAAATATAACAAAATCTCGCGTTCGAAAATTTGACCCAGAAACAATACTTTCTCTACCTTATGGGTAAGAGAAAGTAATAATACATTATTGAGCAGTGTAAAATTTTCTTCATTTTGTGATTCTTATTTAATTATTTGCCATTTCTATAAATATTATATCATATAATATTTATAGGAATCACTTACTTCACTTAAACGGAATTATATCATATTATATGATATAGTTACGTTTAAGCGGAGTAAGTGAAATTCAATTTATTCGTAGAAACTTATACTTACATTCTGCTAAAAAACAGCATAATGACATATAAAATCATTATTTAAGGTCATTCCAACATTATTTACAGCACTCATGCAGTTTATCAAAGGACAAGTACCTTGAATAACAATATCTCGTACTGACATATTTTGGTCAGTTATCTTTACATTACTCAAAATGGATTACGTTAATAAAGAAAAGAAAGAGAGATAAATGATTGTAACAAAGTGAGGAAAATAGCGGATTTTGTATTAGACGAAAGAGTCACCATCCGTCTTTTCAAAAATAAAAATATCTGTATATTTCTAATACAAAATTCAAATATGTTATATGTCTTTTAAAATAATATATATAGATAATGATATATATATATATATATGTTACCGCTAAAGTGAAGAAATCAGTTAATCTGCAGATTAGCTAGGTAATCTGCACATTAACTAGGGTGATCCGTTAAAGTGAGGAAAATTGTTTTATTTCTCAAATTACCTAGGTAATCTGCGAATTACCTAGATAATCTGCACATTACCTACTAGGTACTAGTTAAAGTGAAAATAAGATATCTGGTTACAGCACGCTGTGTTGTATTTGTTTTTTCATTCGAAAAAAAAAAAGTTTTATTTTCTTTTTTATTTCTTTCTTTACTTATATTAATCTGCATGTGTTTTAATTTTTATATCTTTTAAAGTTATATTTGTTTTATTTTTTATTTATTTCATCTTTTTTATTCTGTCAATATAAGTTTGAAGATGTTATGCATTTTTAATATGAAATATAATAGCTTTAATAGCTTTCAATAAATTCTATTTTATAAATGAATGTTAGAATTGTAATACAGTAACGATTTCTTTTCAAAATAAAAATATTTAACAATTTAAAATTAAAAAAAAAAAAAAAAAAAGTTTTATTAACAACTATATTTATTAACTACATGCTATTACTATTTAAATACTAGAAATATTAAATTAGACAAATCAGAAGCATTATTTAAGAAGTACTTCAAATAATTAAAACTGCTTTAACATTTTTTTGGATGCATGAAAATTAAAATGACAGTTTTCAATGCTTTATTAAACCATATTTTGCAGCATACATATATCTGCACAAGTTTAGCAAATATATTAATTTTACAAAAAAAAAAAAAAAAAAAAAAAAAAAAAAACTTTATTAACACTTTTTATGTGATAAACTACAACGAAATTATCTGAAAAAGCGAACAAAATTTAAAATAAATAAATAAAAATATAATCATGATATATAAAATATGTACAGGAAACTTGAAACTGAAAGAAAAAAAGGAAAATGTAATGAAATGCTAAAAAATGTACAAAAATTTCATATTAAGTATTTATTAAATGCCATAATATTTTTCTAAGTTAATAATTAATATATCTTTTTTTTTTTTTTCAGTAAGTAATAGTAATTTAAATCAATTTTAAAATAAATTAGTTTTAAAAAGTTATGGTTTAATAATTTTAGTTCGGAAGGAAATAATTACTGTAATGTAAATCTAATATTCATAATTCAAGATGGAGTTTCACGAGAGACAGCTTTTAATTAAGATTTCATTTCATCAATAAAATGCAGACCCTTATCAAACTTATATTGACAGAATTAAAAAAGATAGAAATGAAATCAAAATTAAAACAATTATAACTTACTTGTTACTTTAAATTTTGTGTTAGTCATAATAATAAACCTAATCATGGCTTCCATCCACATTTCCATGGCCACATTTTGCGTTTGCCGTTTATCGGTTTATCATCATAGCGTAGCGGAAGTGCGGAAGGGAAGGGGTAAAAGTTTCAGTTATGTTTGAAGGTCATTCGCGTATCTGTATCACATGGCTGTTTGACGTCATAGTGAATGTAAAAAAACTAAGGCTCGAAACAAACATTTGAACTTTAACGATACTGAAACCGTTAATCTGCAGATTACCTAGTTAAATTGCGGAAATCACTTTATTCCACACTTTAACGGGTTATTTTAGTTAATCTGCAGATTAGCTAGGTAATCTGCAGATTAACGGATTTCGCGTTTTAACGGTAACATATATATATATATATATTTCACAAAATGTATCTGACAGTTAAATTACTTCTATATACTATATATAATTGAAAAAAAAATTTTCACATTGTGTAAAAATTTTGAGCAACAGTAAACAAATTTTTTCAGGTTCTTGTGTTCATATTATTTATTTAATTATTTATTTGATATAAAGAAAAATATTAATTCAAATAAAAAGTTAATAAAAAAAGTTCAAATAAAAAAATACTAATGAATCAGCTTTTTTTTTTTTTTTTTAATAGTAGAATTTAGTTTAGACCTGTCAATTATTATAACTTATTCCATAATAGTGTTAGGACTCGCCTTTTTATCACATGAATATATTTATCCAGAAATTATCTTCTTATACACTTATGTCCATAAATTAAGGATAATTCAGATTCACACTGAAATCGAACTTTAATGCAAAAATTTCACCTGCAAAAATACTACACACATCTTTAAGAATAATATGCAAATTATAGGAAGCCATCAGATGACGTCGATACGATGTTACAATGACGAAAGTGTAAGAAGGGAGTAGATAAGGATTGCGAGCAAAGAAGGAGAATTGTTCACAAACGTTCTGTGTGCCGCTTAGTGCCACAACTGAAAGGTTATGACACAGAGGACGCATGCAAATAATTTTTTACATGGTAGAATTATCGGCCGACTAGAAAGTGGGCGTACTCAGATAGAAGTATTGGGGGAACTTAGAATCGCCCAAAGTGTCATCTCTAGGCTTTGGCAACGATTCCAAAATGATGGAAATGCTAGTCGACGTTACAGTACTGGTCGTCTCCGAGTTACAATGCCGAATGACCACCGGTATTTGACAGTAACTGCCAAAATAAGCAGATAAAGCACAGCATCAGACCTGTCATCTGCCTGCAGCCACGATTGCCACAGTTTCAAGACAGACCGTGTATAGACGTTTGGGAGATACTGGTCTGCAGGCCTGTTAGACTCGCAGGCCTGTTAGATGCCTGTTAGATGATACTCGCAGGCCTGTTAGATGTGTTCCACTCACGGCAATGCACTGTGCCAGTGGTTAACTTGGAGTAGAGAACATGCAATGTGGACAGCGGCACAGTGAGCTTGTGTGATTTTTCCGACGAGTCCAGGTTTACCTTCAGTGGGATTCGTGCCAGACTTTCATATGTAGAACATCAGGTACCCGTCACCACCAAAACAACGTCATTGAATGACATCGTTACTGTGGGGCAGAAGTGTTCGTTTGGGGGGGGGGGATCATATTGGGCACCTGAACAGATCTGCATGTTCAAATCGGAAGAATGATAGGCTAAATTTATCGGGACATCATTCGGGAACAACATGTACGTTTTTGTAGGGGTGCCATGAATCTATAATTTGTTTTTATGGATGACAATGCACGTCCTCACCGTGCGAACGTTGTACACGGATGACTACAATCTGAAGCTATCACCCGCATGGAATAGCCAGCATTCTCACCTGACTAGAATCCGATAGAGCATGTGTAGGACATGCTTTTCCGACGATTTGTAGTCCGTCAACCACCTCCTGCATGTGTACCGAACCTTCGAAGAGCATTGCTTAATGAGTAGTGTAATCTTCCCCAAGATCAGATCAATAATTTAATACTCAGCATTCCTAGGCGTTGTAAGGACTGTATTTCATCATGTGAGAGACGTACAATGTATTAACCATCATACCAACCACGCAGTGGCGTATGCAAGGGGGGGGGGGTTTGGGGGTTTAACCCCCCCCCCCTTGACAAAATGTATGATAAGAAAAATTAGGTTGTTCCTTACATATTTTTTCACATTTCAGGCGGAAAAATGTATGGCAAGCGTAGAATATTTTTTTCTACGAAGTGGTTTAAAATTATGACTAACTTTTTTTTTCATTACTCTGCGATAAACACTCCTGAAAATAACTAAACCACTTCATTTGCGCGAAACATGTTTCCCCTGAAAACAATTCTCTGAAAGGATTTCACCTTTACGAGTTCATATTCAAGGACAAGAGGGGTCGACCATATGGGGAAGGGGGACCATTGAAGTAGTGACCTTGAAGGAGTGACCCAAATAATACCCCAACAGTGGAAGGCATTTTAAATGAACTAGCGAAAACTTCTCGTCGATTAGACTTCGCTCTGTAAATAAGAAAATTCAATGAAATATTTTGCGTAAGCGTAACTGTGTATTGTATTTTATGTTTTGTGTAGCAGTTTGTACAGGCTCTACGTTATTCGTCGCTAATTAAAGATTTTTTAGTTTGATCTTCTAATTGGTGAATTTATTTTACTATTTTTCATTTTCTTACTCTTATTTTCGGCAAGTAATTATGATATTTCAAAAGATTGTTAAACTTAATTAAAAATAAACTTAATTAAACCTAATTAAACTTAATTAAACCTAATTAAACTTAAATAAACTTAAACTTAATTAAACTTAAATAAACTTAATTAAACCTAAATAAACTTAAACTTAATTAAACTTAATTAAAAATTCGGAAGGACGAGCCCCCCCCCCCCCTTGGAAAAATCCTGGATACGCCACTGCAACCACGTAATGTTAAGTTTTGGTAAGGGAGATATTTTTTGTAATTGCTTCAGGGAGCGAAAATCGTAGTTTTTATAAATGGTATCCTACATAAACCACCTTTTTTTATTCTTGATCTTTTGTTTAATAAATGGACTTTATGAATAAGTCATTTTTGTTTTGCTTCTGAACCTTTATTTGCCTCAGCTAGCATTATCCTTAATTTATGGACATGAGTGTAGATACGTACAAATTGTAGAATATTTTTTCCCTCAGTTTGTAGATATCAGGTCGAATGGATGCAGGTATATAGTATCTTGGAAGTACTCTGAAGTCTCTCTTCGATGCAAATTGCTGAATATTTTTCTATAAATATATTAATGTGGAAAAAAAAAAGCGGGTCGTAATAGTATTATGGAATAAATTAAAATAATTAGCAAGTCTGTCAGTGCAACATATTCATTTACTAGTGGCAATTCTGGGGATAGTTAACGAAATACATTTAACTATTTTTTTCCCCCAATCCAAACCGATCAAAATGGTTAAATAGATTCATTTAAAGTGTTAAATAAAGAAAGTTGATAAGTTAAACAAATTAGATATGGAAATATAAAAATAATGTGGAAGGATATTTTTACTTAAAATACATCTATCTATATATTTAATGTTAATATATGTTTCCAGTTGAAAGAATATTATTTCAACTGAGGGCATTGCAGTTGCATAAGGATGTTTTATAATTTTATAGCACTTATTTATTTATAGATTTTTTCCACATGTAGTATGAAAATAAAATAAAATTATCCATCGTCAATAACCAGGATTCTTCCTCCCAGTTAAAGGGGCGGTGCTACGTACTTGATCATGCATTTCGTACTTGATCAGAAATCCTCACATCGACTACTTCGAAGCTTGTGGCGCTACAATCTAGCGCCAGTTTGTAAAATTAAGTGTCAACGCTTTTAATGTAATCCGCTTCGTCACTATTAATAAAACGAATAACTTCTTCTTACTAATTTTATGTGTAGATAAATTCTTTATAAAAGTAGGAAATTTTTATACTGGTAGTAATTCTTTATACTGGTATGAGTTGTTCTGCGCCAATGTTCCATTTTCGTGTTTTAAAGGAGTCCAATTCGGAAAGTTTAGAAATACAGCTCCCTTTTGTTCAGCGATGACAGAACAGAGCCGAACTACCACAGGAAAACTTTTTTTTTTTTTTTTTTTTTTTTTTTTTTTAAATTCTGTTAGTGCTACTGTTTCCAAAAAAATAAACTCACAGTATGTTTAAGCAGATAAATCTACACGTTGTCTTTATAAATTTATTATAAATTTTATGTTAAAAAAAAAAAAAATCGCCTGTAGCAGCCCTACAGAATAGGAAAATTGTGAAAGCACAATATTCTCCTTCAGAAAACTAAATATATATGCAGGGACGTACAAATTTATGTATATTTAACACTATTTTCAATTTAATAATCTACAACATTCATATGAAATTACCCTGAATAAATTTATCCTTGTTAGCAAAAATAAATAAGTAAGTAACGTTTTATTACGTACGTTTTATTGCGTTTCGGGCAGTCATATTAGTTATTTCTGAAAAAAAAAAAAAAAAATAGATATATTGCGACATTAAAGCATAAGGATTTAAGACTCATGTTAAAATATACAGAGCACAAATTAATAATTTTATAAATTATATAATTTATAATTAGTGATAATTGATGACAGACACTTTCTGATAAATATGAATGATGAAATCCCGTTATTTTGCAAATGAAATTTTAAATTCTGATTTTTTAAGTATGCCTAACAGCCGTAGCGTATTAAAAAATTCATGCATCGCTACCTACGTTCATCATTAGCGGCGTTCTGCAAACAAAGCTTCGTGAAAATAAACGAGATTTCACAATAAAAATTGCGCTAAGCTTCCTAATTTATATTCAAAAGTGCTCAACGCGTTAATCAGTATGACTTGACACAACTCTCAACGAGAATGACAGTAATTTATTAGAGTAAACAGTTTCATAATCTTCGACACAAAAAAAGAAGAGTATGAATCATCGAAATTATTTTACATCCTTCATTGTCAAATATTTTTTCTAGAAGTCCTATTTGATCTGCATAATAGATAATTAACTTTCAAAGTAATTAGGCAACATTTATAATTAAAATTTACTTTAGATATTGGGAAAAAAAGTTCTTAAATTTGGCAACATTTCAGCCAACTTTTGGCCGCGACCAAATTTCTGTAGTCTGCAGAAAAAATCTTGACATTATTTGCATTATATATGTATATATATACAGGGCCTGATTAAGGGGGAAGCTCGCTCATACCGGAATATTTTTACAATTATTTTTTACTTCATGTCATAGAAATTCCAAGCTTTGATGAGGAAATATTTTTTATAAAAAATGAACGGTGTAAAACAATCCAATTTACTCACCGTTATTAGACACCAGAATTCTTTTAAAATAATTTTTAATGAAAATTTTCTGTTTATTATAGGAGGAAAGTATTTGTTAAAAAATAACGGTGTAAGTATAAATAATGTTTGAAGAGCGAGCTTCCCCCTTAATCAGGCCCTGTATATATATATATATATATATATATATATATATTACAAGAAATATTATTTATGTTTTTTAAACTTCAGAATTTTTTAAGTCACTCATTCTCCCAATATTAGATTTAAAGATTTTCAAGATAGAGTAGATAAATGGAATAATTTTTTACCACAAATATTTGAATTGTGGGTTTAAGGCATAGTTATCGCTTTGAATTTCTGATCCGCAGTTTATTCTCAGTTAGAAAACGAATTAGGCCTGCTGTGTAGTGTTTTGCGGCCCGCGAGCAGACTCACGATATTTAAGTTTGACAACTTTGTTTAACAGATAAAAAAATAGTTAATTAATTCTGACTTTTCGAAGTAAAAATACCTTTTAACGAATATCATAGCTAAAGAATCACACTGTACTAATAAAATATTATTAGATCCATTATTCATTCATTTTATTATAGTTACTAATGTATAATCATAAGTTTTTCACAATTCTATTGTTAATTTATAAATGAAATAATTCAAATTAATGTTTTCTGCTCCGAAACTTCACCCGGCCCTCTCTCGTAAACAGTATATACATACAGGATTCATACACTCATAAACGTATACAGGGTGTATCGGAAATGCTTCAACAAACTTAGAGGGATGATAGTACTGATGAAGACGAACAAAAAATGCAATGGAACATGGGGCCGCAAATGACGTTTAAAGGGTGAAAATCGCAAAACTAATAAAAACATCGAAATCTCGCATGCTGCTTTTCTGCAGAACTGGCTAGTAGCACGAAGCTTGTTTTCCTTTCACGTTGTACATACCTGGTCAGAAAGAGACAACAAAAACTTGGAAGAAAGCCAAACAAATCTGTGAGCAGGAATCCATGTATGCAAATTTCTTTGAAACAGACCAATAAACGCAACTTTGCAGCAAGCATGCGTAGTAAGTACGTGAACTGACGATATGTAGTAATCGTTGGGAAAACGAAAACATGTTGTTTGTACTTTCAGTAGGAATGGCTATTCCAATAACGAAGTGGCTGATATGCATATGGTGTACGGCGAAGCTGCAGAAAATTGCCACTTATCGCGGAGGTTATATCAAGAACGATTTCCGACGAGACATTGTCCTTACCATAGCATTTTCGCAAGAATTGATGAATGCCTACGGGAAACTGGGTATTTCCATGCAATATCCCGCGATAGAGGATGAAACCGCCATGTGCGCACCCCAGAAGTGGAAGAACGAGTGCTGCTGTCGTTTATGGACTTGCCGACTACCAGTACACGAGCGGTTTCAGCTGAACTGGGTGTTTCGCAAATGTCAGTGTAGAAAGTTCTGCTCAATAAACGGATGCACCCTTTTCACACACAGAAGGTGCAAGCACTTGACGAAAGGGACTATCCTCGTCGGCTGGAATTTGTACGCTGGGCAATGGATACAATTAGGAATGATCAAAAATTTACCTCCAAAGTGCTAGTTACAGATGAGGCTACATTTACCCGAGATGTATAACATACACAATGATCATATTTGGTCTACAGAGCCATTCTACTCATGCCATTGTCCCGCGAAATGCGCAACATCGGTTCAGTGTCAACATCTGGTGCGGCATTCGCAGTGATAACCTGGTGGTCCCGTACTTGCTGCCTGGCCGTTTCAATGGTACAACTTACCTGAGTTTCCTGCGGAATACCCTACCAAGTTTGCTTTCTGCTACATAAGCCGGCGTGCATCAAGAAATTTGGTACATGCACGATGGTGCTCCGCCTCATTTTTCTCTGGACATGCGTAACCAACTTGACGTCAGCCAGTCGTTCCTCCTTCGATGTACTCTGTGTTCTAATGTCAGCGGTCAACACTTTTGAACAATTGTTCTAAAAGTTTTGTTTTCTCTGGAAATCACGAGCTGTTTTGTACCTATTTTGTGCAATAAATGCTTTCTGTTGTTTTTCTGGAGTGTTTCTTTCGTGTCTCAGTTTGTCCATTTTCAGATGCATTTTCTCGATTTTCACCCATTAAATGTCATTTCCGATCCCGTGTTCCTTTGCATTTTTTGTTCGTCTTGATGAGTACTATCATCTCTCTGAGTTTGTTGAAGCATTTCCGATACACCCGGTATACACCCTGTATACACACACTACACATATATACACACGGTACGGCCCGCTTGAATAAAATAGATTTCCAATGCGGCCAACTAAATGTTTTATGTTGGGCACACAGGCCTGCTCTAAAGTATAATATATTGCCTCTCAAAGCTACCGAACGTATTTCTCCTACAACATGTAGAGTTGTTTTTAAGCATAAACGAAATCGATAGAAGAATATACGTGAGGCAAATTGTATCAAAAGCGGATACTTCGACCGTTTCCCTGTTGAAAAAAACCTGTTTGTGAAGTAGTATGTGCTAAAGACTCTCATAGAGGACTTCGTCTAGTAGCCCCTTATGATTTTTTTTTTAACTTTCTCCCTGGATTTTATTTTATTATACTTTAATATTACACATTTTATCCCTGCCTTTATATCATACCACTTTTATTTTAAAGCTTTCGCCATAGATGCCTGTCACGTGGCTCAAAAACTTGGCAACAGTTGAATCGGTAGACAGTGCCACCTGATACAGATTGTGCGACTTTTTTATTCAACAGCCATAAAAAAAATTTTAAAGTGGGATTTGATATATATAAAAGCCGAATAGAATCGAAGAAACATCGATTGTATATATCTTATATGACTTCTTAAAATTATTGGTGACATTTGAATAAAAAAGTCACGCAATCTGTGCCAAGTGGCGCTGTCTACCACTTGAAATGTAACTAAGTTTCCGAGCCACGCGACAGGCATCTAGTTTAGTAGGCTATGCTTTCGCGACTGCATGTTTTTCTCTTTTTGACAGAAAGTTCCGCCTGTGGACATTATCCCAAGTTACAGTATTTCTGAGCAACATTTTCTATATTCAAATTCATATTACAAATGGATATACGTTATAATTATATTCCTTCTAATCAAAGTATTTATATGCATAGTACATTGCTTACACAAATACTAATATTGTGCATATTTTTAAGAAATAAATGACGTACGATTCTTATTTTATCCTGGATATTATATTGGAGAATATTAATCTATAAATAAAGTAGCTCCAAATAAAGGCGGGTTTAAAAATACTCGGTAATAAATTAAAATGTTGGCAAATATGTTTTCATACCATTTTTTAGGTATTGTAATTTTGTTTTTATTTAATAGTAACTAATCATTAGGGTACTTTTAAAGAATTTTCTCGTGAGGATTACGGAATTAACGTAATTATTTGACAAATCTGATTACAGAAGAAGATGTAATTTATAAGAAATAAAATTCCATGCAAGCATTCCTTAGAATTATTAAAAGGAACTTAGTTTTTTTATTAATTAGTTTTAATGAAATGCGAATTATTACGAAAGATAGTCAAAGCATTGTCAAGCAAGAACAATCCACTTACAGTCAGAATAATGGTACAAAACAAATAAAACAAATATTTGTTTATTCCAGAATAATTAGTATGTTTCCTTTTTATATAAAAATCAGAAAACCCTGCATTTTAATGAGAAAATTTAATCTTGGTCAAAGCTTTTAACACATTGCTGAAAATAGTAAGCAATAATCATGGGAAGTAATAAGATTGTCTTAGTCTTAACAAACGATCTTCATGCGTATTGAAAATCCCCTGGAACGACCGAGAGAGTGCATATAGCTACGCAGTATGAATATGCTGGGGTAAAATGACAAAAGGGCACACTTTTGGCAGTATTGCCAAAAGCAATAAAACTGCTCTGCATGAAAATCAGCCCCCGCACCATTTTTGGAAATTCTTATGTAAAATGTCCTCCTGAATCCGAATATGACGCCCATTTTGCCCTATCACCCACGGTTTTTGAGGACGCCCCCCCCCCCTCCTATTTTTATCATTTTTCGGTAATTTTATGGCTCTAAATTTGATTTGTAGGGGAGGAAACGATTATTTTAACTGTTAAATATCTTCTGAGGAGCCACAGAAGAGAAAAATTCTAAAATATGAACATTTGCAGCAAGAGGAAAATTTAAAGGGTATTTAGCACTGAAATTATAAGTTACATTTATTATATTTTATTAAACAGTTAATATTATAATTTATTATACATTATATTTTTTTCTGTTTTTAAGTGTTAAAATAATACTTTTTCATTCTCCAAATCATATTTATGACCATAAAATTACCGAACAGTGTTAAAAATTGTAAGAGGGGGTTGGGTCCCGAGAAAACGGTAGATTATTGGGCAAAATGGGGGTCATATTCGAATTCAGGAGGTCATTTTACATAAGAATTAGCAGGAACGGTATTGGAACGGGAATAAATTACAATGTTAGCAACTATGTTTTCATACCATTTTTTGGAAATGTAATTTTGTTTTTATTTAATAATAACTAATCATTAGTGTACTTAAAAAAAAAAAAAAAATTCTCGTGAGGTTTACCGAATTATCGTAACTATTTGACAAATATGATTGCACAAGAAGATGTAATTTATAAGACATAAAATTCCATGCAAACATGCCTTAGAATCGTAAGAAGGAACTTAGTTTTTCATTAATTAGTTTTAATGAAATGCAAATTATTACGAAAGATAATCAACGCATTGTCAAGGAAGAACAATCCACTTACAGTCAGAATAATGGTTTAAACAAATATTTGTTTATACCAGAATTATTAGTATGTTTTTCTATTATATAAAAATCAGAAGAAACAGTTTTTTGAAGAGAGTATTTGATTGTACTTTAAATACATTGCTGAAAATAGTAGGCAATAGTTATTGATAATATTAAAATTGTCTTAATGGAGGCTCTTTATACGAATTGTAAACCCCCGGGAACGACCGAGAGAGTGCATATAGGTATGCTGTATGAATATACTGGGGGAAAATGACAAAAGGGTTTTGCCAGTATTCTCAAAAGCAATAACACTGCTCTGCATGAAAATCGGCCCCAGCACCATTTTTGGAAATTCTTGTGTAAAATGGCTTCCTGAATCTGAATGTGACGCACATTTTGCCCTATCACCCACAGTGTTTTGAGGACGCCACCTATTTTTATGATTTTTCGATAATTTTATGGGTATAAATTTTATTTGTAGAGGAGGAAAGGATTATTTTAACTGTTAAATTTCTTCTGGGGAGCCACAGAAGTAAAAAATTCTAAAATATGAACATTTGCAACAAGAGGATAATTTATAGGGGTATTTATCACTGAAAGTATAAGTTAAATTTATTATATTTTGTTAAGGAGTTAATATTATTATTTATTATACATTATATTTTTTCTGTTTTTTAAGTGTTAAAATAATACTTTTTCATTCTCCAAATCAATTCCTGACCACAAAATTACCGAACAGTGATAAAAATTGTAGTAAGGTTTTGCGTCCAGAGAAAATGGTAAGTGATTGGGTAAAATGGAGGTCATATTCGAATTCAGGAGGCCATTTTACATAAGAATAAACAAAAATGGTATCAGGGCTGATTTTTTTTTTTTTTTTTTTTTCAGCGCAGTGTGATTATCAAAATATGGAAGATTATTGCTGGCAAAATCGTAAGAGGATTATCCACCTCAGGCAAAGTGGAGAGTGGGGAATTTTCGTCAAAGAATGTAAAAATAATAATAATTTTAATATTAATAATAATACTAAAATAAATAAAATATTTTAATATTTAAGCAAATAACTAAATGGTTTTGTTTTAGAACAGTATTAAAAATAATTTTGCTCATGTAATTTTTAGTTATTTTCAATTTGTACAATTTAAATGATAGTAATACTTGAAAATCGAATATTTAAAATTTCCATAAATCACTACTTAGGTCCTTCTGATTGTCTATACTTATTAGCTGTAAGTGTTATTAAAAAAATAAATATTTAATTAAAATAAAAACATACTGAGTTTTTTTTTTTTATTTAAAAATCGCTATTTTAAAATTTCTGTCTGTGTAAAACTGTTTGTTATCTGCTTCTGTATACTGTAACAAAAAAGTAAATGTTAATTTTCAGTTATTCTAAAGTTTAGCGTATAACTAGTTGCGCACTTAGAAAACACATTAAAAATAAGGTAAAATATTGTAATTTATTTAACTACTAATATGGTTGCATGTACTTTTTATATCATTCTCTTTTATAGCCATCTCAAAATATTTAATTTTTACTTTCTTGTACACACGTAAGAATATAAATCCATCTACATAGGTTAATATTCTATCGGTCTAAAAATTTTCAGTTGATTTACACCCTTTGAGGTACCGTTCAAAAAACTTTATATTTGATGGGACATTCACATTCCCATGTATAATTGCGTTAATTAAGTTTTGGTATAATCACCCAACAGGTAGCGCTGCTATGTTGCAATTTCCCTTACTTACAGGATGGCTGGAACTCAGCTTCTATCGAATATATGAGCACTAAACTTGACATATAAGGCTGATATCATGAAAAAAGTATGGTGATTAAATATAGGTGTAGAAACAGGTTTATATCGATCAATAGGTGGCGCAGCAATGGTTTTTTTTTTTTCAGTTTTCAACATTGCTTTAGCTCTGCAACTATTAGTTAAAATAAATCTAAACCGTATGTTTCAAACATTTGCCGTGTGGAGCGATGCTGACTAAATATTTTGCATTTTATTCATAGGTGGCATTGTTACTTAAACAGATGTAGAATAATGTTTTATAATGGTCACAGCATACTAGAAGGATATAGTTTTATATGAATCGCATAAGTCTTACGTATTGAAAACAAACAATTAAAATAAGGATTAAAATGATAATTTTTAGCCCTACATTTAGAGAAAATAACCCTTTTTTTATATATTGAAAAAGAGAATAATGTTTAACAAAAGCATCACCAAAAGAAAAAAAAAAGGAATGAATATCTTACATGGATTACTTGAGTTGTACTGTATAATTCCGTAAAATTATTTTTAACTGTCATCACTATATAAAGGGCCAACTTTCACAATTTCAAAATACATGCATTTACAATATTTTCATAATTACAGTAAAAATAAAGTACATTTTCTTAAAATTTTTTAATAGACACTGTATATGGACACTGTATATATATAGACACTCCCCCCCTCCCCTATAAAAATAAAATAAAATAAAATAAAATAAAATCACCTTTTCAATGTGCTTGCTTATTTCTTATTTTATTTCTATTCATTTAGTTTTAATGCAATCACTGATAGAAAATTTGAAAAATGTAAACAAAAATTAACTTTTGTAATTAAAAGAAAATCAGGATCTATAGCTCAAATCGGGAGTATTAGGTTACTCTCTCCACAAAATTTATATCCGTAGTGAACAAGCCTTTCATAAATATTTTGTTGTATATAAATCACTAGCACAATTTGCTAGCTTCGTCGGTCACAATGTTTAAATGAATTCTCAAAATACCGTATCATTATTAACCCCTCCCCCTAAAAAAAATAAAATAAAAATAAAATAAATAAATAAATAAATAAATAAATAAAAGCACTAAAATTAGTCGAAACTTAAGGTAAAGTTCCTGCTGCGCTGGGTAGTGGTTTTCCCACTCGCAGCATAAGGACTCCGGGTCCCTACTATCTTCTGCTCCCCATTGTCTTCTGTAGCGACTTACCTATAACTACCGAAAAGATTCTATAAATGCGGGCCGGCGAGGTAGTACTCTCTTTTATAGACTGCTTCACAACATTCGTGACGTCACACGAGGGATCTAAGTGAGCAGCGAGTCAGTATGCGTGAAACAAATGTAGCGCTTTACTTTTTTTTCATTTTGTGATATTTTTATTAATTATTTAAATTGTTTTCAATAAATGGCTTGCTGGTATAATCCAAAATATGTATTCAATGAATGGAAATCATTCATTGAATTGACTGAAAATTGAATGAAAGGTAGCACAACTGTAAGTTTTATATAAAAGCTTATATTTCCATTTAATATTTAGAATTTGAATTATATTAGGATTTTTCAATAAAATATATTGTTGCGTACTTGGAGGTTCGTGAGTTGTCCGAGAATAAAAGGCGAAACTTACAAAAAATCAGTAATTTATTCACAGAAACCTTCAGAAAAATACAGGTCTATGAACCAAGTATCACTTTCAATGGTATATTATTTGGTATATTATTAATAAGGATTTTCTCGCCAAGGTCCCCAAAAAACTCGCCAATGAGGGAAGAACTCGCCAAATTTGGGGCCAAATCCATTATCTGCCTTATTGGGGCTTTTTAATGCGTTTTAAGGGAAAATTAGGCTAAAACGACAAAAATGCACAAAATTAGCATTTTATCAACTTACTAAGCCTCTTACTAAGCCTCTTACTAAGCCTACTAACTTACTAAGCCTACAAAAATAAATACAATTATTTACAATTCCGTAACAGTATATTCAGGTAACAATTCTTATGTTTTCCGATTTTTTTTTTTACCAATTTTAAATTTTTAAATTGCGATTTCACACTCTGCATTTTCTCATGAAATCTTCATCTTCAAAATGTTAAAACTTCTAATGATATCTAAGAAAACTGTTATTATTATTATTATTATTATTATTATTATTATTATTATTGATGTTTAAAAGAATTAATGGATTTTTAAATTTATTAATTAGAATTTTTTTTTTTTTTTTTTTTTTTTTTTTTTTTTTTGGGGGGGGGGGAGGGGAATGCAAAAATATTATAATTTTTGTCATATTTTTATTTCTAATATTTTTTTCTTTTAAAAATAATACAATATCCACCCCAAATTCTTTTAAATAGGCTCTATTATTCATTCAAAATAAATAAATAAATAAAAATACGCATTTTCTTAAACATCTGCAGAAGTTTCAGCATTTTGAAGATCACGGATTCATGAAAATAGTTGGCATAGGTGGACTCTGCTCAGTTCCCCATCATATACATGTTCTCATAAAATTCTACTACAAAAAATACTACATTCATGTTAAAAGAAATGAATTCAATCAATCGCTTGACTGAGTGACTAACTGAAATGGCCCACTTAATAGGCTACCCACTGTTGAGCTGTTTGCATTTACCTTAGTCTAATCTATTAATTTATTTTATTGGGGTCATTTTCGTAGTTTAGTTATTATGCAATTCCAAACTATTTTCAATAAAACAATCCCCAAAATGCACGTAAAATATCGCTCAATTTTGCTATGCTAATAAAATCTTAAACTTAGAATAATTTACGAAATATTGTAATTACAATATTTATAGTCAACAATGTTCAAACCAGTATCGTCATTGTCATTTAAAAATAGATCTCATATCTTTATGACGAAACTATCCGTAATGTTTATGCAAAAATTTGCTCTGTTCTTCTATATTAAGTAAGTCATTTAAATAAGTTTCAAAATTTTAAATTAGAAAATTCATAGTCAATGATATTCATGCCAGTAAATTAAATGATATTTTAAAAGTGGTCTGACGTCTTTACGGTGATAATAATTTATTAAGATGAATGTTTATGTGAAATTTTGCCTTACTCTGTCATGTTAAAAAATTCGTAAATTTCCAAAAACTTACGAATTTTTTAAATTGGAAAATTCACAACCTATGATATTCAAGCTAGTATCTTAAGTAATATTTAAAAAGTGGTCTGACATCTTTATGGTGAAAATATCCCTCGAGATTGAAGTTTATGTGAAATTTTTCCCTATTCTGCCATGCTAAGAAATTCGTAAATTTCATATAACTTACGAAATTCTTATATTGGAAAATTCATAGTCAATGATTTCATGCGAGTATCCTAAATCATATTTCAAAAGTGGTCTGACATCTTTAGGATAAAAATATCCCTCAAGATTGACATTTATGTGAAATTTTGAACTATTCTGCTGCCATGCTGTGTCTTTATGAAGAAGAATTATAATACTACATATACCTATATAAGAATTATTAAGTCAAATATTAAAAAAGAAAAAGAAAAAAAAAATGTTAATGCTACATTTCCAACACCCTCATGGAGGTAGGAAACTAGGCTCGCTTTTTTAAAAATAGTTTTTCTCATAATGTTTTTAACTCAGTTAACACATATAAAAGCCTAATCCACACACTGAAATATACAAACTCAAATAAGAAAAAATGAGTCCCACTTCAAAATACAATTCATTTTGCATACACATATTTATATACACATGTATTTATAAATGCATCTTGTATATAACATAAACGTTTCAATAAAATTTAACTAGTATAGTCAAGAGACATTAAATATTTATCGTATGAGAGTGAGATTAAAATGTTCATTGATACTCATAATTTCCTTTTGTTACAGTTAATCTTAGGGCTATCATTTTTAAACTTTTTATAATTATTTAATAATATATTGAGAGTTCCTGATAAATACAATCTAACTAAATATAAAAGTTGATTTCCGTATTTGCATTTAATTAAGAAGTCAAAACATTGATTGCAAGTTGAATTTTAAGTTGTTTTGTTTGTTTGTTTTACTAAATAGTAGTATGTCTTTCCTAGAAACTTTAAGAAATCAGTTTCGTAATTCTGGTTAATTAGCTTTCGAAAAATTTGGAAAACATTTACAACTAGAAATATTAATAAAGAGAAGTCGAAGCGCAGCCAACTACCTCTTAAGCGATTTGCACACAAAAAAAAAAAAAAAAAAAAAAAAAAAAAATTAGAGACATCCGTTTATATCAAGGTACAACCAAATATTCATTGTACGAATTTCCTTGCTTTAATTTTTGAGCTAAAGGTGCCCTAAGCCTTTTTTCACTGGCAGACATTTTTCAAAAACTTTGTCATCGAATTCATTACATCTCAAAACGTGTAACATTTTCGAAAGCTAAAAGTTGAAAATTTTAAGGAATCCAATACTTGAAAATAGAAAAAATATAAATAAATAAAAAGCTTGAGAGCAAAGGAAAATCCTATTCTTAAAATAGATTTTATTAGTAAAGAATATTCCTTTATTTTATTTTATTTTTTTATTTATGCGTATAAAAACTCAATAAATAATAAATAAAATGTCTGGTTTGTCTCAGACTTATCAAAGTAATAGTGGAACGAAAAATTAGTTTAAAAAAGGTTTCTTAATAATATTTTGAAATTCTAGATATTACATGCAGGAACTGAAAATGACAACAAAAAACTCAAACAAGCAAATAAAAGCACGTGTAAAAGGTAATGCAGATCATCTTCTTATTCTATTAAAAGATATGATACTTAGAAAACGTACTTACTGATCATAATTACGATTAATCCATAAATTAATCTTCAAAATTACAAGTACTCAGAAAAATGAACATTGTTATTTAAAGATATTTAAATTGACTCGTGTAATAAAGAAATTAACCTACGTTCTGTTCTGGTCTGATGATGGCGATTTTTCAGATGATTGAATAAGAAAGAGGAGAAATGGTCAGCTATTGTGCGTTTTAAAACGGGAATACGGCACCACCGAACAGGACTTTGCTACGAATCTTTTTTTACGAATAAGAATTTCCAAATATTATAATACGGTGAGCGAACAGGCTGTTTCAGATACTGAAACGTGCTCATAATGTAATGTAGCACAATCTAATTGCGAGAATGGTGATAAATTTTATGCGAGGTTTAATAAAGACGGGGATCAAAGATTCCGCAGAAAATGAAAATGTTCCAAATGTCACCACTAGGAGAATATATGGTGCTGTGTAATAGTAAAGAGAGTTTTAAAAAATGCACAATTTATGACAAATTAGCGCAACGTCTCCAATTTCAAAATAAGAATTGGAGACAAAAGCAATACTTTATAAATTGCACAGTCATCAATTTTAAATTATAAAAAAAAAGACGAAAGCTTAGAAAAACAGTATCACATATTGCCACAGTGTTAAATTTAAAAATTCTTTTTTTTTTTTTTTTTTTTTTGAATCCTTCGTTTTTTGTCTTATTTAATCTTTCTACTAAGTTTGCGCCATTCTCGCAATGGAATTGCACTACATAATAGTATAAAAATTATCAATTTAATTGTGGCCACCTAGAAAATTCATAAAAAAATTCTTTGTATCAGATTTTGAGCTAGAGCTCACACAAAACTTTTATCACAGGCTGATGAGCATTTTTTTAAAATGGTCAAATGAAGTTCAAGAGATCTGAAAACGTGAAACACCAAAAATCGAAATTATTGATATTCCTAATACAGTATCAATACTTAATGCATATAATTTAAATTATTACTTTCGCTACAAAACTATCGTAAGTAATGGTAGGGCGCCGACAATCAGAAATTTTTCTGTAGGGGCTCAGCTCCCCCCCCCCCCATCCCACACACACGCATACACAGAATTTTTAATACTGACTTCCTATTAAACAAGAAATTATTTATTTTTTACCAAAATCATATCTTTAATGTAAGGTTGTTGTAAATGTAAGGTTGTTGAAAATGGACAAAAATCGACTGGGAAAAGAAAAAAAAAAAAAAAAAAGATAAATAGAAAAACAAGCAAAGGCTGAAACTCTCTTTAAGGAGGGGGTTGTTCAGGAGAAGATGATTTCCTTCCCCGCGCTATGGGAATCCCAATCATTCATGGTTTGTGCATGAAGATGAAGAGCAAAAATTTCCAGAAACATCGATGCTGAGTAAAATAGCTATTTTCACAAAAGTTACGCCATATTGTTATTATTACATTTTTTATTTTTATTTTATTTTATTAATATTTAATACGCTTAATGCTACTTTATTACCTAAGTTTAAGTTAATACAATTTTTATAAAGGTTTCTGAGATATTTAATTCAACTTCTTTAAAAATTCTTTTATTTATATTCGCATTTTATTTATATGGTTAGTTCTTTTTTCCCTTTGCATTTTTAAATAAGAACGAACTTTTTTGGATAAGTCATGAACTTATAACCAATAAAAGGTATATAAATAATATTTCTCCCCCCCCCCCCCCGGCTTTTTAGTATTTTTATTTCAGGAAAATAAAACTTAATAAATCGATTTATTAAGCAAAATGTGAATGTGGCGATATGACGTTCATTTGTCCTATTACCTCAAATAAATTAATAATTAATTAAATATAGTTTATGAAATTTCACCATTTTAAGTAAAACGAAAAATAAAAACAAATATTGTTTATAAAGCTTAAAAAGAAGATTTAACACAAATAATTCCGAGATTCTACCTTTCCCCCCAATTTTAACTTAACCATAATCACAATATTACTTTAAAATTGAAGTGGCCGTATTATTCCAGTGACCTCACTGCTACTCCTAATTTTGGTTTATAAATTCGATTTTCATAAATGGCAAAGACTATTATGGTGAATTACAGACTACAATACAGGAAAAGAGAAAACAAGTACACCAAGAATAAAAATTATTCCTAATGCTACCAAGATGGAATTAAATATTAGTTTTAAAAAGAAGCTAGACTAATAAAATTGTTTTAGGCTTGCGTTCGTATTTGTACTGCTTGCCTAGTGGCCTAAGAAGTTCTGATCTCAAAAAGCTGGTAAACGTAAGGTGCCGGGTTTGGTCCCAGATGGTTGGCCTGGCCGTTCAAAGTTTTCCGTGGTTTTCTCTGAAACTTGCGCAAATGCTTACTAGGACCCTTTAGAAAAACCTCACAGAGGGTACTTCTCTTGAGGCTTAGGACTATAGCACGGTAGCATAAATTTTATGTCCAAGGTTCGGAGAAAAAATAGATTTCTTTTAAATACTTTACGAATATTATTTATTAATAGTGTATTAAACAATTTTATCACTATTTTTATGTATTTTTCTATAATTACGAATATTTTTTTATTCCCGGTGTATTTAAGAATTTCCTCGCTGTATTTTATGTACTTTTATATAATTACGAGTAGTGTTTATTCCTGCTGTGCTTGAGAATGTTATCATTGTATTTTACGTATTTTTATATGATTACGAATATTGTTTACTCATGGTGTGTTTAAGAATATAATTATTATATTTTAAGCATTTTAAATTTATCAAACAAAATGTTGAGGTTGGTTGTTGGGTTGTCGGGATTAAGGCCGATTGACAGCTCTAGGGTCCTAGGACTGAAATAAAGTGACCTCCGCGGGGGTCTTTCTAAGGGGTTCTAGCCCTCATTTTTTGAAGTTTATTGTTGCAGTATGATTTCGATCATTCTTTAGTGTTGATTAAAATAGTCACTTTCAAGGGCTCTTAATTATATGCTCGGCATTTGTTAGTTTGACGTCTAGAAATTGATAAATGCGCATTTATTTGTACAATAGAACCTGAGATATAGTCTCCCCTAAAAATTGTAGAAATCGCTGTGCAGCAGCGCCGCATGTTAAGTGCTTCACACCAAAAATTATTATTTGCTGATTTATATCAAGGTGCATCTACATAAAAATGTATATGCAATTCTGTGAAGTTGTTTGTAAGATATAGCTCATCTTTAAATTGCAAAAATCGCTGAGTAGCCGCGCCACCTTTTGCCCGATAAGCATTCAAATTTAATCAGCATGTTTCATAATGACCTTCTTATATATATAAAGTTTTGTTTGATTATGCGATATAGAGCCTGAGATATAGCCTCCCATTAAATTAAGGAAATCACTGTATAGCAGCGCCACCTGTTGAGCGTTTGGTACCAAAAGTCGATAGGCACTAATTTAGGCCAAGGTGCATCTACATATAAATTTATAAACAATTCTGAACAGTAATCCAGGAGATAAATTTGCCACAAAATGTTTGTCTCTCACACGCACACACAGACAGACAGACATTCGCAAAAAATTGTAAAATTGTGTTCTAGACTTCTCAAAACGTGAAAGTCAGTCGAAAACCAGAAGTCGGAAATTTTTACGAATCCAATATTTTCTTCTACTGAATAAAGAAAATAAAAAGGGTCAAATCTTGTTCTGGACCCTCAAAACATGTAAATCCATCAAAAACCATTAGTAGAAAATTTTTACGAATCCAATACTTTCTTCCGAAAACATTCGTGAGTTTTTATAAGCAAGTAAAGAGTGAAGTGCCTGAGAAATTACTTTAAACAATCATTTTAACACCTTCTTGTTAAAACTAAATATGTCTTTAACAATCTCAATATTTTCGAAAAGTCAGCTTTATTTGTTAAAAGTATTTAAATTTTGTGACTATTACTTCTTTTAAGGAAATAAGATAATTTCTCAGTGATTCCTTTACTTTTTTTCCAATCAGTTTAACAGTAATCTTCATGACAAGTCAATTCATTCAATTCAATTCACTTGTGCTTGTGGCATGAAAAACTACCTAACTGATAACAAGACATAACAGATGACACAGTACTTCATTTCATACATAGGTCTTCCTTCACTCTTTTGGAATTGTAGGTACCATATGTAAGCCCCTCATCTCTTAACACTAAACTTCACGGCAAAACAATTCCTTCAAAACACCCGTGTCATGAAAAACTCCCTATCTCACAACTGACTACAACATATGACAAAATACTTAATTTCATTCATGCATCTTCGTTCACACTTTTGTAGTTGTAGTTACCGAATGTAAACCTCAACTTTTAACACTAATCTTCATGACAAAATCACTCTTTCAATTCACGTGGGACATGACAAACAACCTACATCACAACTCACTACAACATATGATATAGTACTTCATTTCATTCATGCATCTTCATTCACTTTTTTGAACCTCTCACCTCTTCACACTAATTAATTTTCATGACAACTCTTTCAATTCACGTGGGACATGACGAACAACCTACCTCAGAACTCACTACAACAGATGACAAAATACTGCACCTCATTCATTCACCTTGCTCTCTCTCTTGCAACACCTCATGTCATTTGAAGCATGACATTGTCCCACTTCAAAATATTTTGAAGTGCCTCAATGTCATGACAAAATTTTTTCGTGTCTTACCCATCACTACCGGAAACTTTTTAGCAAAAATTTACGTTTATAACAAATCAGAAAAGTCCGGTGTTTTTAACCTTAAAATTTAAAATTCCTTTCACTTTAATTTAGTTCATGAATTCCGGTGGCAGTATAATTTAAATGATCTGAATTGTCTTGCGCCGCAAAGGGTTAAAACATGTCAACGATTAAATAAGAAGAAAATCATTTCTCAAAATTTCCGGTATGAAAAAGAGGTGGGCTAAAAATGCTCGTGAATAAATTATAAAAGTTGGGAACTCTGCTTTGAAAGTATACATGAAAATACTTTTTCTGTTCGTTTTCGAGAAAGCACGTATAACGTGTAATTCAATATATATATATATATAAGATATATTAAACAATGTGAATCCAAATTTGACATAATAATCATTTTATAATTCATTTGTACATCTTACGTCAAATATTTATATCCGGTAATCCTTTGGTGCTTTCTAACGCTTTACAAGGCCTTTTAGTAAAGAACATTTGTAATTGAGAAAGAATTTAAAAATGAAAACGATTTAACTTATTATGTAATTATTATTATTATTTTTTTTTTTTTTAATCCTTTCTAGGTCATGAGAAGTACATTTACCTCTAAATTCATTAGTTTTAACTGGAGAAGTCGTAGTAAGCTATTTTTCAGCTCCTACTAATTTTTCTGCAAACTCTCATATTTGTATGTTTCCTACGGCTTTAAATAAAAACGTATCAGAAAACAGTTGCAATACATAAACGCACTCTGCACGTTTATACAAAAGTATGTTTTTTATAGTGTATTTTAACATAGATGCCAACATTTTAATTTGTTCAGGAGTATTTATAACCCAGCCTTTATTTCGCATCGCATTATTTATAGATAAATTTTCTCCAATACATAACTTCGATAAAATATGAAAGAATTACTTTTAAAAAATGCGTTGTTCCGAATAGAAGACAGCTAAAAGTACTCCGGAATAAATTAAAGTATTGGCATCTATGATTTTAGTATAGTAAACGACAGTGTTGCCAGATGAAAATTTAAATTATCCCTACTAAATGGAGAAAAAAATCCCTACACTCCCTACGTTAAAAAATATTTACCCTACAAAATACCCTACGCTTAAAAACTATTAATAGAAATTATATAAAATCATATTATTGTTATTATTATTATTTTAATATTTTCCAGCATTAAAAAAAAAAAAAAAAAAAAAAAAAAAAAGATCTATTCTTATTAATATACACTTAAGTTGATTGTTGAAACAAACGGACACCAAATAAAAACAAGTACCTAATATATGTATACAAATGTATATTCGTGAAAACACAGACACAGTAAATAAAATGGACTATGTTTCTATAATTTGTTTGAATTTAATACAGTTAGCTCTGTATTTTATTAAATTATTAAATAAAACAACTAATCTCCTTTGGCATGTTTTCACCTCATACTTACCTAATAAATTTAATTTACCAATAAATAATCAATGTAAAAACAGCAAATAACGACTTGATAGGTACCTTACTACGACTCCTTAGGGGGTGTGGCTACGCGAAATGGGTAGTGTGAGCACATCGAAGAGAAATAAAATGGTTAATTTACAGAAAGGAAAACGACAGAACGCGCATTCTGACGTAAAACAAAATAAAATACACTTTTAGATCAGTATAATATATTTACGATTAAGATTTTGAACTTCTCAATATATTTTATTTGAGGGGTGGGTGTATACAAATAACTTGACAATTGCTGATGAAAACAATTGGCATTTCGAGGAAATTTAATTTTAACATGTACATGACTTTTTGTCCAATTTATTTTAAAACTTTGATGTTAATTATATCAAAATATTAAATAAATTTTATATTTTTATTAAAATTATATAATAAATTTACCATTTCGGAATAATATTAGTAATAATAATAAAAGGGAGGACATATTAAAAATATGCAAATTTTCCAACTATTATAATTTATGCCGGAGCAATCATAGTAATGCCCTTTTTCCTCCCTTACTTCTTTTCTTGAGTAATTTTCCCCAGTATGTAACTAAGATCAAATAGGAAGAAAACTACTCTTTTAAAAAAGCAGTGGAAGTACGAAAAAAAAGTTGGTGGTAATAATACACTGGAATAAATTATAGATATTAGCAACTCTGAGTTATGAGATTTTTCACTTTTCATCAATCTGTAATAAAATAATGTATCAGAAACAAGGTAACATGTAAAAGAAAAAGTAAACATGTAAGCAACTTTTTTACAGATAAATTTATATCTTTTTGCATTTTTAAAAAGAATTTTGTAATTTTCATTAGACAATAGAAAAATCCCTACAAAACAGAATTCGAAAGAATAATACCTAATAAATTTAATTTACCAATAAATAATCAATGTAAAAACAGCAAATAACGACTTGATAGGTACCTTACTACGACTCCTTAGGGGGTGTGGCTACGCGAAATGGGTAGTGTGAGCACATCGAAGAGAAATAAAATGGTTAATTTACAGAAAGGAAAACGACAGAACGCGCATTCTGACGTAAAACAAAATAAAATACACTTTTAGATCAGTATAATATATTTACGATTAAGATTTTGAACTTCTCAATATATTTTATTTGAGGGGTGGGTGTATACAAATAACTTGACAATTGTAGGTACCATATGTAAGCCCCTCATCTCTTAACACTAAACTTCACGGCAAAACAATTCCTTCAAAACACCCGTGTCATGAAAAACTCCCTATCTCACAACTGACTACAACATATGACAAAATACTTAATTTCATTCATGCATCTTCGTTCACACTTTTGTAGTTGTAGTTACCGAATGTAAACCTCAACTTTTAACACTAATCTTCATGACAAAATCACTCTTTCAATTCACGTGGGACATGACAAACAACCTACATCACAACTCACTACAACATATGATATAGTACTTCATTTCATTCATGCATCTTCATTCACTTTTTTGAACCTCTCACCTCTTCACACTAATTAATTTTCATGACAACTCTTTCAATTCACGTGGGACATGACGAACAACCTACCTCAGAACTCACTACAACAGATGACAAAATACTGCACCTCATTCATTCACCTTGCTCTCTCTCTTGCAACACCTCATGTCATTTGAAGCATGACATTGTCCCACTTCAAAATATTTTGAAGTGCCTCAATGTCATGACAAAATATTTTCGTGTCTTACCCATCACTACCGGAAACTTTTTAGCAAAAATTTACGTTTATAACAAATCAGAAAAGTCCGGTGTTTTTAACCTTAAAATTTAAAATTCCTTTCAGTTTAATTTAGTTCATGAATTCCGGTGGCAGTATAATTTAAATGATCTGAATTGTCTTGCGCCGCAAAGGGTTAAAACATGTCAACGATTAAATAAGAAGAAAATCATTTCTCAAAATTTCCGGTATGAAAAAGAGGTGGGCTAAAAATGCTCGTGAATAAATTATAAAAGTTGGGAACTCTGCTTTGAAAGTATACATGAATATACTTTTTCTGTTCGTTTTCGAGAAAGCACGTATAACGTGTAATTCAATATATATATATATATATAAGATATATTAAACAATGTGAATCCAAATTTGACATAATAATCATTTTATAATTCATTTGTACATCTTACGTCAAATATTTATATCCTGTAATCCTTTGGTGCTTTCTAACGCTTTACAAGGCCTTTTAGTAAAGAACATTTGTAATTGAGAAAGAATTTAAAAATGAAAACGATTTAACTTATTATGTAATTATTATTATTTTTTTTTTTTTTTTAATCCTTTCTAGGTCATGAGAAGTACATTTACCTCTAAATTCATTAGTTTTAACTGGAGAAGTCGTAGTAAGCTATTTTTCAGCTCCTACTAATTTTTCTGCAAACTCTCATATTTGTATGTTTCCTACGGCTTTAAATAAAAACGTATCAGAAAACAGTTGCAATACATAAACGCACTCTGCACGTTTATACAAAAGTATGTTTTTTATAGTGTAATTTAACTTAGATGCCAACATTTTAATTTGTTCAGGAGTATTTATAACCCAGCCTTTATTTCGCATCGCATTATTTATAGATAAATTTTCTCCAATACATAACTTCGATAAAATATGAAAGAATTACTTTTAAAAAATGCGTTGTTCCGAATAGAAGACAGCTAAAAGTACTCCGGAATAAATTAAAGTATTGGCATCTATGATTTTAGTATAGTAAACGACAGTGTTGCCAGATGAAAATTTAAATTATCCCTACTAAATGGAGAAAAAAATCCCTACACTCCCTACGTTAAAAAATTTTTACCCTACAAAATACCCTACGCTTAAAAACTATTAATAGAAATTATATAAAATCATATTATTGTTATTATTATTATTTTAATATTTTCCAGCATTAAAAAAAAAAAAAAAAAAAAAAAAAAAAAAAAGATCTATTCTTATTAATATACACTTAAGTTGATTGTTGAAACAAACGGACACCAAATAAAAACAAGTACCTAATATATGTATACAAATGTATATTCGTGAAAACACAGACACAGTAAATAAAATGGACTATGTTTCTATAATTTGTTTGAATTTAATACAGTTAGCTCTGTATTTTATTAAATTATTAAATCAAACAACTAATCTCCTTTGGCATGTTTTCACCTCATACTTACCTAATAAATTTAATTTACCAATAAATAATCAATGTAAAAACAGCAAATAACGACTTGATAGGTACCTTACTACGACTCCTTAGGGGGTGTGGCTACGCGAAATGGGTAGTGTGAGCACATCGAAGAGAAATAAAATGGTTAATTTACAGAAAGGAAAACGACAGAACGCGCATTCTGACGTAAAACAAAATAAAATACACTTTTAGATCAGTATAATATATTTACGATTAAGATTTTGAACTTCTCAATATATTTTATTTGAGGGGTGGGTGTATACAAATAACTTGACAATTGCTGATGAAAACAATTGGCATTTCGAGGAAATTTAATTTTAACATGTACATGACTTTTTGTCCAATTTATTTTAAAACTTTGATGTTAATTATATCAAAATATTAAATAAATTTTATATTTTTATTAAAATTATATAATAAATTTACCATTTCGGAATAATATTAGTAATAATAATAAAAGGGAGGACATATTAAAAATATGCAAATTTTCCAACTATTTTAATTTATGCCGGAGCAATCATAGTAATGCCCTTTTTCCTCCCTTACTTATTTTCTTGAGTAATTTTCCCCAGTATGTAACTAAGATCAAATAGGAAGAAAACTACTCTTTTAAAAAAGCAGTGGAAGTACGAAAAAAAAGTTGGTGGTAATAATACACTGGAATAAATTATAGATATTAGCAACTCTGAGTTATGAGATTTTTCACTTTTCATCAATCTGTAATAAAATAATGTATCAGAAACAAGGTAACATGTAAAAGAAAAAGTAAACATGTAAGCAACTTTTTTACAGATAAATTTATATCTTTTTGCATTTTTAAAAAGAATTTTGTAATTTTCATTAGACAATAGAAAAATCCCTACAAAACAGAATTCGAAAGAAAAGGGTTAAAACATGTCAACGATTAAATAAGAAGAAAATCATTTCTCAAAATTTCCGGTATGAAAAAGAGGTGGGCTAAAAATGCTCGTGAATAAATTATAAAAGTTGGGAACTCTGCTTTGAAAGTATACATGAAAATACTTTTTCTGTTCGTTTTCGAGAAAGCACGTATAACGTGTAATTCAATATATATAAATATATAAGATATATTAAACAATGTGAATCCAAATTTGACATAATAATCATTTTATAATTCATTTGTACATCTTACGTCAAATATTTATATCCTGTAATCCTTTGGTGCTTTCTAACGCTTTACAAGGCCTTTTAGTAAAGAACATTTGTAATTGAGAAAGAATTTAAAAATGAAAACGATTTAACTTATTATGTAATTATTATTATTTTTTATTTTTTTTCAATCCTTTCTAGGTCATGAGAAGTACATTTACCTCTAAATTCATTAGTTTTAACTGGAGAAGTCGTAGTAAGCTATTTTTCAGCTCCTACTAATTTTTCTGCAAACTCTCATATTTGTATGTTTCCTACGGCTTTAAATAAAAACGTATCAGAAAACAGTTGCAATACATAAACGCACTCTGCACGTTTATACAAAAGTATGTTTTTTATAGTGTATTTTAACATAGATGCCAACATTTTAATTTGTTCAGGAGTATTTATAACCCAGCCTTTATTTCGCATCGCATTATTTATAGATAAATTTTCTCCAATACATAACTTCGATAAAATATGAAAGAATTACTTTTAAAAAATGCGTTGTTCGGAATAGAAGACAGCTAAAAGTACTCCGGAATAAATTAAAGTATTGGCATCTATGATTTTAGTATAGTAAACGACAGTGTTGCCAGATGAAAATTTAAATTATCCCTACTAAATGGAGAAAAAAATCCCTACACTCCCTACGTTAAAAAATTTTTACCCTACAAAATACCCTACGCTTAAAAACTATTAATAGAAATTATATAAAATCATATTATTGTTATTATTATTATTTTAATATTTTCCAGCATTAAAAAAAAAAAAAAAAAAAAGATCTATTCTTATTAATATACACTTAAGTTGATTGTTGAAACAAACGGACACCAAATAAAAACAAGTACCTAATATATGTATACAAATGTATATTCGTGAAAACACAGACACAGTAAATAAAATGGACTATGTTTCTATAATTTGTTTGAATTTAATACAGTTAGCTCTGTATTTTATTAAATTATTAAATCAAACAACTAATCTCCTTTGGCATGTTTTCACCTCATACTTACCTAATAAATTTAATTTACCAATAAATAATCAATGTAAAAACAGCAAATAACGACTTGATAGGTACCTTACTACGACTCCTTAGGGGGTGTGGCTACGCGAAATGGGTAGTGTGAGCACATCGAAGAGAAATAAAATGGTTAATTTACAGAAAGGAAAACGACAGAACGCGCATTCTGACGTAAAACAAAATAAAATACACTTTTAGATCAGTATAATATATTTACGATTAAGATTTTGAACTTCTCAATATATTTTATTTGAGGGGTGGGTGTATACAAATAACTTGACAATTGCTGATGAAAACAATTGGCATTTCGAGGAAATTTAATTTTAACATGTACATGACTTTTTGTCCAATTTATTTTAAAACTTTGATGTTAATTATATCAAAATATTAAATAAATTTTATATTTTTATTAAAATTATATAATAAATTTACCATTTCGGAATAATATTAGTAATAATAATAAAAGGGAGGACATATTAAAAATATGCAAATTTTCCAACTATTTTAATTTATGCCGGAGCAATCATAGTAATGCCCTTTTTCCTCCCTTACTTATTTTCTTGAGTAATTTTCCCCAGTATGTAACTAAGATCAAATAGGAAGAAAACTACTCTTTTAAAAAAGCAGTGGAAGTACGAAAAAAAAGTTGGTGGTAATAATACACTGGAATAAATTATAGATATTAGCAACTCTGAGTTATGAGATTTTTCACTTTTCATCAATCTGTAATAAAATAATGTATCAGAAACAAGGTAACATGTAAAAGAAAAAGTAAACATGTAAGCAACTTTTTTACAGATAAATTTATATCTTTTTGCATTTTTAAAAAGAATTTTGTAATTTTCATTAGACAATAGAAAAATCCCTACAAAACAGAATTCGAAAGAAAAGGGTTAAAACATGTCAACGATTAAATAAGAAGAAAATCATTTCTCAAAATTTCCGGTATGAAAAAGAGGTGGGCTAAAAATGCTCGTGAATAAATTATAAAAGTTGGGAACTCTGCTTTGAAAGTATACATGAAAATACTTTTTCTGTTCGTTTTCGAGAAAGCACGTATAACGTGTAATTCAATATATATAAATATATAAGATATATTAAACAATGTGAATCCAAATTTGACATAATAATCATTTTATAATTCATTTGTACATCTTACGTCAAATATTTATATCCTGTAATCCTTTGGTGCTTTCTAACGCTTTACAAGGCCTTTTAGTAAAGAACATTTGTAATTGAGAAAGAATTTAAAAATGAAAACGATTTAACTTATTATGTAATTATTATTATTTTTTATTTTTTTTCAATCCTTTCTAGGTCATGAGAAGTACATTTACCTCTAAATTCATTAGTTTTAACTGGAGAAGTCGTAGTAAGCTATTTTTCAGCTCCTACTAATTTTTCTGCAAACTCTCATATTTGTATGTTTCCTACGGCTTTAAATAAAAACGTATCAGAAAACAGTTGCAATACATAAACGCACTCTGCACGTTTATACAAAAGTATGTTTTTTATAGTGTATTTTAACATAGATGCCAACATTTTAATTTGTTCAGGAGTATTTATAACCCAGCCTTTATTTCGCATCGCATTATTTATAGATAAATTTTCTCCAATACATAACTTCGATAAAATATGAAAGAATTACTTTTAAAAAATGCGTTGTTCGGAATAGAAGACAGCTAAAAGTACTCCGGAATAAATTAAAGTATTGGCATCTATGATTTTAGTATAGTAAACGACAGTGTTGCCAGATGAAAATTTAAATTATCCCTACTAAATGGAGAAAAAAATCCCTACACTCCCTACGTTAAAAAATTTTTACCCTACAAAATACCCTACGCTTAAAAACTATTAATAGAAATTATATAAAATCATATTATTGTTATTATTATTATTTTAATATTTTCCAGCATTAAAAAAAAAAAAAAAAAAAAGATCTATTCTTATTAATATACACTTAAGTTGATTGTTGAAACAAACGGACACCAAATAAAAACAAGTACCTAATATATGTATACAAATGTATATTCGTGAAAACACAGACACAGTAAATAAAATGGACTATGTTTCTATAATTTGTTTGAATTTAATACAGTTAGCTCTGTATTTTATTAAATTATTAAATCAAACAACTAATCTCCTTTGGCATGTTTTCACCTCATACTTACCTAATAAATTTAATTTACCAATAAATAATCAATGTAAAAACAGCAAATAACGACTTGATAGGTACCTTACTACGACTCCTTAGGGGGTGTGGCTACGCGAAATGGGTAGTGTGAGCACATCGAAGAGAAATAAAATGGTTAATTTACAGAAAGGAAAACGACAGAACGCGCATTCTGACGTAAAACAAAATAAAATACACTTTTAGATCAGTATAATATATTTACGATTAAGATTTTGAACTTCTCAATATATTTTATTTGAGGGGTGGGTGTATACAAATAACTTGACAATTGCTGATGAAAACAATTGGCATTTCGAGGAAATTTAATTTTAACATGTACATGACTTTTTGTCCAATTTATTTTAAAACTTTGATGTTAATTATATCAAAATATTAAATAAATTTTATATTTTTATTAAAATTATATAATAAATTTACCATTTCGGAATAATATTAGTAATAATAATAAAAGGGAGGACATATTAAAAATATGCAAATTTTCCAACTATTATAATTTATGCCGGAGCAATCATAGTAATGCCCTTTTTCCTCCCTTACTTATTTTCTTGAGTAATTTTCCCCAGTATGTAACTAAGATCAAATAGGAAGAAAACTACTCTTTTAAAAAAGCAGTGGAAGTACGAAAAAAAAGTTGGTGGTAATAATACACTGGAATAAATTATAGATATTAGCAACTCTGAGTTATGAGATTTTTCACTTTTCATCAATCTGTAATAAAATAATGTATCAGAAACAAGGTAACATGTAAAAGAAAAAGTAAACATGTAAGCAACTTTTTTACAGATAAATTTATATCTTTTTGCATTTTTAAAAAGAATTTTGTAATTTTCATTAGACAATAGAAAAATCCCTATAAAACAGAATTCGAAAGAATAATACCTAATAAATTTAATTTACCAATAAATAATCAATGTAAAAACAGCAAATAACGACTTGATAGGTACCTTACTACGACTCCTTAGGGGGTGTGGCTACGCGAAATGGGTAGTGTGAGCACATCGAAGAGAAATAAAATGGTTAATTTACAGAAAGGAAAACGACAGAACGCGCATTCTGACGTAAAACAAAATAAAATACACTTTTAGATCAGTATAATATATTTACGATTAAGATTTTGAACTTCTCAATATATTTTATTTGAGGGGTGGGTGTATACAAATAACTTGACAATTGTAGGTACCATATGTAAGCCCCTCATCTCTTAACACTAAACTTCACGGCAAAACAATTCCTTCAAAACACCCGTGTCATGAAAAACTCCCTATCTCACAACTGACTACAACATATGACAAAATACTTAATTTCATTCATGCATCTTCGTTCACACTTTTGTAGTTGTAGTTACCGAATGTAAACCTCAACTTTTAACACTAATCTTCATGACAAAATCACTCTTTCAATTCACGTGGGACATGACAAACAACCTACATCACAACTCACTACAACATATGATATAGTACTTCATTTCATTCATGCATCTTCATTCACTTTTTTGAACCTCTCACCTCTTCACACTAATTAATTTTCATGACAACTCTTTCAATTCACGTGGGACATGACGAACAACCTACCTCAGAACTCACTACAACAGATGACAAAATACTGCACCTCATTCATTCACCTTGCTCTCTCTCTTGCAACACCTCATGTCATTTGAAGCATGACATTGTCCCACTTCAAAATATTTTGAAGTGCCTCAATGTCATGACAAAATTTTTTCGTGTCTTACCCATCACTACCGGAAACTTTTTAGCAAAAATTTACGTTTATAACAAATCAGAAAAGTCCGGTGTTTTTAACCTTAAAATTTAAAATTCCTTTCAGTTTAATTTAGTTCATGAATTCCGGTGGCAGTATAATTTAAATGATCTGAATTGTCTTGCGCCGCAAAGGGTTAAAACATGTCAACGATTAAATAAGAAGAAAATCATTTCTCAAAATTTCCGGTATGAAAAAGAGGTGGGCTAAAAATGCTCGTGAATAAATTATAAAAGTTGGGAACTCTGCTTTGAAAGTATACATGAATATACTTTTTCTGTTCGTTTTCGAGAAAGCACGTATAACGTGTAATTCAATATATATATATATATAAGATATATTAAACAATGTGAATCCAAATTTGACATAATAATCATTTTATAATTCATTTGTACATCTTACGTCAAATATTTATATCCTGTAATCCTTTGGTGCTTTCTAACGCTTTACAAGGCCTTTTAGTAAAGAACATTTGTAATTGAGAAAGAATTTAAAAATGAAAACGATTTAACTTATTATGTAATTATTATTATTATTTTTTTTTTTTTAATCCTTTCTAGGTCATGAGAAGTACATTTACCTCTAAATTCATTAGTTTTAACTGGAGAAGTCGTAGTAAGCTATTTTTCAGCTCCTACTAATTTTTCTGCAAACTCTCATATTTGTATGTTTCCTACGGCTTTAAATAAAAACGTATCAGAAAACAGTTGCAATACATAAACGCACTCTGCACGTTTATACAAAAGTATGTTTTTTATAGTGTATTTTAACATAGATGCCAACATTTTAATTTGTTCAGGAGTATTTATAACCCAGCCTTTATTTCGCATCGCATTATTTATAGATAAATTTTCTCCAATACATAACTTCGATAAAATATGAAAGAATTACTTTTAAAAAATGCGTTGTTCGGAATAGAAGACAGCTAAAAGTACTCCGGAATAAATTAAAGTATTGGCATCTATGATTTTAGTATAGTAAACGACAGTGTTGCCAGATGAAAATTTAAATTATCCCTACTAAATGGAGAAAAAAATCCCTACACTCCCTACGTTAAAAAATTTTTACCCTACAAAATACCCTACGCTTAAAAACTATTAATAGAAATTATATAAAATCATATTATTGTTATTATTATTATTTTAATATTTTCCAGCATTAAAAAAAAAAAAAAAAAAAAAAAAAAAAAAGATCTATTCTTATTAATATACACTTAAGTTGATTGTTGAAACAAACGGACACCAAATAAAAACAAGTACCTAATATATGTATACAAATGTATATTCGTGAAAACACAGACACAGTAAATAAAATGGACTATGTTTCTATAATTTGTTTGAATTTAATACAGTTAGCTCTGTATTTTATTAAATTATTAAATCAAACAACTAATCTCCTTTGGCATGTTTTCACCTCATACTTACCTAATAAAATGACGATAAAATAATCACAAATGATAAATAATAGTTTATTGTTTTTAATATATATATATACATATATTTGTCGAAAACGTTAAATATCTGTCGCATGATTTCAAATAAAATATATAATGTAACACAAAAAATCAACTGTAATAATAAACTACAATACTTTCTCTTTAATCTGAACCTAAATTTGTTCAAATTTAGGTTAAAAATATGTTTAAAAAAAAAGAAAAAAAAGCTTAAAGATCATTTACTTTTCTAATAAAATCTGAAGTATCACCTGTATGAAAAATAGGGAGGGGATGGGAGGGTGGGGATACAAATTTAGGTTCAGTTTGAAAAAAAAATTATTGTAGTTTATTATTACAGTTGATTTTTTGCATTACATTATATATTTTGTTTGAAATCATGCGCACAAGTGGTCGTATAACTTAAAAAAAAAAAAAAAAAAAAAAAAAAATACCGCTTAAAACTGTGTAAAGAATAAACATATTTTTCCTGCATGAGAATATAAAAAATACGTTTTTGAAATATAATACATCGCTTTATAGCCTGTAAAAAAATTATTGTCGTAGAGCAAATACATTCTGAAAAATTAAATGTAAAAGATGATGATTTTTATTGCCTATTTTTCACTTTTAAAGGTCGTATGATCCCTTAAGTAATTAACGGTTGAGTAAATAATTTAAAGTAAGACAAGTCGTTAAATAAACAAAACAGAAAATTATAGTAGGTTGTTTGAAAATTTTTCTCCATTGTTTAATTGTACACTATTGCACTTCAATTAATTTGAGCCCATACATAAAAATGATATAGAATATATCTCTCTGTCCCTGTAGAAACATTATAAATATATTATAAACAAATCCATTCAGTTTGTGCGACCCTGACCTATAATAAGTATATAAATTTTAAAATCAATCGAATAAAGCGTATAGACTCTATCGCACTTTTCCAAATTTGGGCCCAGGGACCGTAATGATAAAGAAATTTTCGTTATGTACCTCTAAAAGTCTATGAGGGATAGATTCAACAAAATCGATAGACTTTGTTAACATAAGTATAAACTTTCAGCTTAATCGAATAAGGCGTTTAGACGCTGCCGCACTTTAAAGAATTTGAACCCTTAGGCCATATGATAGAGAATATTTCTTTGTGTCCCTGCAAAAACACTATAAGTGCTAGATTCAACAAAATCTATACAGTTCATGTACTGTGACCTAAAATATGTGTATAAATTATCAACTCAATCGAAGATGGCGTTTATACGCTATCGCACTTTAAAAAATTTGGGCCCATATAGCTATGATAAAGAATTCTTCTTTATGTCCCTGTAATAAAACTATAATTGCTCCATTCCCACAAAATCTATGCGTTTCGTGCGACATTGACTTATTATAAGTGTGTAAAAATTTTCAGCTGAGATGAATAAGGTGTTTACACCCTATCGCACCTTAAAAAAATTGTGCCCATAGGCTATAATGATAAAGAAATTTTCTTTGTGTCCCTCTAAAAACTGTAAATCATAGATTCACCAAAAACAATAGGGTCCATGCATGCTATGGTTACCATAACATATGTACCAACTTTCAGCTCATTCAAACAAAGCTTTTAGGCGCTATCGTGCACATACACACACACACATACATACATCATCATAAAAATAGTAAAAATGAACTCAGGGCACCTCTAAACGTATAGAAACACCAAAATCTTGAAGTCAGATTTTTGACATGATTACAATGCTTTCCTTACATATGTATGCTCGAAAAGTAACTAATTATGAAGAACGCGGTAGATTATAATAAAATCCTTGTACTAAACACATTTCCTTTAATTTTAATAATTAGTTTTTGCAATCCATACCGTCATTTTCGAAGAATAACTTCCATATTTATTCTTGCAATCCTATATGCAATTTAAAATAAAGAAATAATAGTAATAATAATAATAATGAATAATAAAATAAAATAAAAAATAAATATTATTAAATATGACTTTAATTTAACTATTTCAGAGTCATAGTCTCCCCCTTTTTTTCAGGACCCTTTCAGGGATGACAAAATTCTGCCTGTTTAGCCACGATTTTTTTCTCTAAAAAATATTTATTGTGCTCTTACAGGGATGGAATACGGGCGCAGAACTCCTACCACTGTCAATATAACAAAATTTTCTACTTCTGATGTCACCGATACTAAATGCAGAGAAATTTCTTAAATAAATACCGGCATACGTTCCACCCCCGTATCGCACTCCTGCTTTTTAAACAACATGTAATGGTTAAACAACACAGAAATTATTGCACAAAAATAATGGTATATAAAAAAGGTCATACATTTCTAATTTCTAAATTTGTCCTGAAAAGAAGGCGGAGACTACGACACCTGCATTTTATGAGGCCGAGGGAAGAATATTTGCAACGAACTTTTTCAAATGAGAAAGGCGTGGTAAGCTATTTTACTACACTTCATGTTTTTATTCCGCTAAAATTAATCAAGGAATAAAATAAAATAATAAAAGATGATACTCTGTGTTGATTCTTTTTTTTTTTTTTTTTTTTTTAATCTCTTTCATACACCACGTAAGTAATTTTTAAGACAAAAAGGGGTGCTTAGACTAAGTACAATAGGCGTGGCAAAGAAGCTTACCCCGCCTTTCTTGTTTTAAATGAATTAATTTAATTATAAGCCTATTTATAGCTTTGTAACGGATTTATTATTATTATTATTATTATTATTATTATTTTAATCTAATAAGCTAAATAGATTTGTTTTCTTGAATAATTCTCAATTTCAAAAATATTTTACTTTGCCATTACTACAAATAAATGACCCTCTAAAGGGTTAATCAAACATGCTTAACATTACTTTTTAACATAAATTTTGCCTCCTAGTCATTCCGACAATGTATGATAAAAAGGTTACATAATGCAAATATGACAAAAAATATTTTATCAAATCAATTTTTTAATTAAAAAATTGCAGTCACATACTCACAAACACAAAATAATAATAATAATAATAATAATAATAAGGGCATCTATAGACGAAACTTTTTACTTAACGCGTTCTTGACCGGTTACGAAGTAACTCCTGTTATTTAAAAGACAAGCCTGCCTTTGAGAGTTCCACAAAAGCAATGTAATCAAAGCTTGCAACTACTACTACTTTCATACAGAGATACATGCTTTCTTTTTTAAGTAATGTGTCGTGATTAATTAGGATAAAAGTTCCTGTATAAAATTTATGGTAACGAAGTCAGTACAAAAAGGGAAGAATTCGAGTTATAATGTATAGTCATAAAAAAAAAAAAAAAAAAAAAAAAAAAAGAAGAAGAAAAAAAGAAAGAAAAAATTAAAAAGAATTTTGTACTTTCAGGTGTAATTTATTAAGAGCTGTTGGTGTGTATATATTCTTCAGTGGCAATTACCACTTCGGCTACTGATGATAAAATTTAAGTGATTTAAACACGTATAGGAAAATTCCTTTGTTTAATCATGTGGCGTTTTACCGAATCCCCAAACAGCAACATAGTCAATAAAAAAGAGAAAATGTTTAGGCATCAGTGTGTTAAGACTAAACAAATGTAAATTGATAGAAATATTCTTTTTCAGAGACTCTCCAAAGATTCGGCAGTGTGTTTTAAATTTGTTAATAGAAGAGTAATTTTTAAGGAGTTGTATAGATTTCCGTTATTTTTTAAGTAATAAAAATTCATTAAATCAACGTTTATTATTTATTTAAAAATCTATAACGTTTTTTATGATTTAAACTATCACCAAAGCATTTAATATTTAACGGTCAGCATAATTTGCTATTTTGAACAGCAAGCTTTTCGTGTTTCTTTAAAATGTTACTGTCAGAGGAATCGCATTATAACTTCACGGGACCGCCTTTAGGGTCAGCTTGTTTCTATAACGTAGCCGTTAAAACTGCATTCTTCCGTTAAAGGATATACTAAACAATTTTATAAATTAAGTTCCAAATTGCTCCTAAAATGGCATGCAAATAGAAAAATACTTGTTTTATGTTAAGTTTTATATACGCTGTCTAATAGAGCTTATATTAATATAGAGTTTCTGCCCGACTGCAATTAATTTTTGAAGCTCCGCCTCTCCATTTTGCATTTATAACATACTTGCCAACATCCTAATTAGACCTGCACTTTTTCTCACACACGTAAATTTGTAGAGTAATATTCTGCAAATGCAATTACCACTGAATAAGTCGAAAAGTACTCTAAAAATATACTGATGTTAAAAAAAAAAAAGGCGGAGTTAACGATACTACGGAATTTTAATTAGGATGTTGGCATGGCAAGTATGATTTATAAAATCTTTGTCTCCGCCTTTTTTTCAAGATACTTTCAAAGAAGAGAAATTTCCGCTTATTCTGCAATACAATATATTATTTATATAATATATTATTAACAATTCAATATATTATTATTTTTATACAGTAATGAGTATCTTATTCGATGAGGATGCATTGCTATAAAAATATCATAAAGATTTCTGAATAAAATATTGGGAGCAAAAAAGGCGGAAATTTCTCATCGCAAAGAGTGTCCTGAAAAAATGTGAGAATTTTGACCCTGTGATATTATGCCCTAGATGAATAGATTTTTCTAAAATCTAGAAAAAATAATTTTTGAAAAGCAATGTGTATTACAATAAACATTTTTTACAAAACAAATTTATGTTTCCCATTTCCAAATTCAAATTACTTTTTTTCTTTTCTTTACTGAGAATTGAAGTACCGCAAAATTTAAATTAATATAGTTATTACATATTAATAACATTTTTCATTACTTTTTGAATAAGTTGTTCTCCAAATGTAAAAATGCTCCTGAAAAAAAACATATATATAATTTACGTGACAACTGATTTCAAAAATAAATGTAGTAAATTTGGTTTCTTTAATGCTTTTTATATTGCCGCAGTTTAGTGTTTATTAAAAAATATCTTCCAGATTGGCATAGTTTTCTGAAGCTCCACCTAAGCTACTTATTTTATTATTTTCGTAGTTTTAAATTTCTATGTATCATGCTATCATTTAATGCTATTTTCCCTCCAGATTCCTTACTGTAAATAAAGAATTTGTAGTTCAAGCAATATGTTTAAAGATAGATTAAATAGTGGTCTAAATGATTTTTTTTTTTTTTTTCAATTTCTTATTAATATTTTTTTTTTTTTTTTTTTTTTTTTTTTTTTATTGAAAGACGTGGAAGAAGAAGAAGAAAAAGAAAAAACAAAGAATATGGTTTATAAAAAATAATAAATAATGAGTTATCCGTAATAATTTATTCTTTTTGGACAATATTTTCAAAGTATTGTTTAAATAAGAAAATATATATATGTATATATATATATATATATTTAACTAGATAAGTGTCTATAAAATAGTTGGGTGTATGTATATATATAATGTGATTATTTGTTATGCAGTATCGGAGCATTCACTAATAGAATTCCTTTTGGACTACGCTAAATATAATTAACTTATTAATCGGTATCACAAAATTCCATGAAATATAAATTATTTTTATTACATATTATATAAAATTTTCTAATTTTACTACCAAATTATATCCCAGTTTTCGTACAAATAATATTTTATACACGTATTTAAGATTTAAACAATTAAATTACTACAGGAAATTATAACATTCGACACCAGTCATTTTACGTAAAATTCTTTTTTAAGAAAAACAAACGAGGTGAATGTGTGTGTCGATATTATGCAATAGGAAATTACGAACGTTGCTGTCGCCTTGTCAGGCAGAAAGTGACGAATCAAAGCTTTACAGGGTAAGCGTATTCATTGCAATGGGAGCGCACTATGTCATGGTTACGTCATAGATCGATGACAAAGCCATCTCGTGTTGGAGGTGACTGAACTACTCAGGTTGAAACTGCGCATGCTCGAATAGAATTGGTTTACTCGCGTGATGCTCCATATTTAAAATTTAAATGGAACTGCGTTTGAACGAATGCACATCTAAACGAAAAAATTCTTGTATTTTTAGAATATTCCTATTTCGCATGTTTTCCCGTATTTTAAGATAAGTAATATATTTTAAATCAATTCTTAAAAATTATTTTTTTAATACTTCTTACAATTTATAAAATTATTGAAATCGTAATCTCTTGAATTTTCATTCATTACGGATCAAGAGATATCTATGAAATTTTAAATTCGGTTGTTTTATTTGTTATGAGGTTAGAAGAAGTTAGTTTTGATTATATTTGTTCATTCCTAAATGTTATTTTATCATTCCTAAATGTTATTTTAGTTATAGATTTGGTTATAAAGCGATTACAAATATATTTTGTTTAGAAGATAAAATTTTTGCGAATGGTTTCGTCTGCGTCTGATTGATTTTATGGAACATGACATATTAAATTTTTAGTAAAAGAGATAATGATAAAGTCATCTTTTATAAGCGATTTCTTTTCTAAAATTTAAATTTTTTTTACCAAAATTTTAATTTTGACAATTGCACACGCTAACATTTCTTCTTAAATTACTAATACATAATTTTTTTCTTATTTACAATACAATTTACAACATTAGAAGATCGATTTAAAAAATTATATTTTACACTAATTAATTCTAGCTCTAAGTGATAGATGTGATTATTTACTTGAAGTTATTAGCGTACATTTGACTTTAAATACAAAATATGTTAGATGTTAACTAATAATAATGTGATTGTTTATTAGGTAACATCTAACATATTTTGTATTTAAAGTCAAATGTACGCTAATAACTTCAAGTAAATAATCACATCTATAATGTTCATTTAGGGCTAGAATTAATTCTTGTTTTTATTAAAACCATAAGAGATAGCATTTTTAAAGAAAGCACAATAGGGGCGGATTTTTCACAGCTTTTATTTGGGTACCGCAGCCACTGCACGAGGAGAAGCGCTAACGTCGAGTTTTCTTTGCGACATTTGTTAACATTATGTGAACGAGCTTAATCTGTAAAGCTTTGGTGACGAATTTAAAGTGTGTTTCATTTAGTGCATGACTAGTATGTAGAGAGCTCGCCTTTAATTTACAATATTATTTACGCTTTATTTGAAATTTTTAATCACATTTCGCGCGATATTGAGAGCTTCCGTGCAAGTGCATTTTTAACAAATCCAGTGCTAAATAGGGATAACCCTTGAACTTAAATAGGGAACACCAAATGATTGGATGTTAGGCCAATTTAGCACCCCACGAAGCCTTCGGACTCGTCCAACTGTTAGACTTAGGAAACGTGGTTACATCTTTCACGAATAAATAACTAAGGTATAATTGGGCAACTCTGAAATGAAGACGCGGTGACATTTTATTGGTGCGATAGCTTGCAAGGAGATTTGCCTAAAAGTCAAAGTATGACTGCATGGATCATGTAAGGAAAATGTAAGAAATACATTCAATAAGAAAGCGCATGCGTGCACCAAGGGAAATTTTAGAGTGTGAAACTAAACTGGCTCTGCAAATGTAAATCTTTCATTTCATTGCTTGCTTCTGTAAACTTCTCGCAAAATTGTAATTTTATTTCGAATACCAAAGCGTTGAAAAATGACTTTTTTTTTTTTTTTTTTTTTTTAATTTGTGCTTGAATAGTATATTTCCTGACTTGAACTCTTATTACAAATTATTATTTTTTATTATTAATGATTTTTTTCTTATATGAAGAATGCATATTTTAAATGATGTATCTATATATATATATATATATTTGGTCATGTGTTATTATTCGAGTAAGTCTCTTTATTTACGAAACTCTAATACGAAATCAATTTATTACAGTACTTGAAACAGGAAATAAAATTTTGTAATCGTAATAGAATATTTATTTAAGGTAGAGGTGTTTTATAAACATTGTATGCAGTAAGATATTATCCTTATATTATTTAACTTTAAATTTTGTATCTGTAGAATAAAATAACCATTTAATTAATATATATATATATAATTGTTACACGTATTTTCCTTTTCAAATCAACTTTAAATTTAGTAATGACAGTTTTTCTTTTTCTTTCTTTTATTCTTATTTCTTTCTTTTTCTTTCTTTCATTCAATCTTTTTTCTTTTTCTTTTTCTTTCTTTCATTCTTTTTTCTTTTTCTCTCTTTCTTTCATTCGTTCTTTTTTCTTTTCTTTTCTTTCCTTCTTCTTCTTCTTCTATTTTTTTTTTTTTTTTTTTTTTGTAATAATTGTTATCTTTTGACAGGTGTATGTCGTAAGGCATTTTATGTATTGAAAGAATTTTATAAACATGACAAAGCATCTCATAATTTAATCTACCTGGAGAACATTTTAAGGCATTAAATGTTTTAATATTTATGCCTCTAAAGTTACTATCCCCTGAATGTATAGTTTAGCCTTTATGGTGAAGTAGATCTAATATAGATAATTTTTTTGCGTTTTACATGTATTCTGCATTTTTAAATTATATAGTTCCACGTTTTTTTTTTTTTTTTTTTTTTTAATATTCTAAAATTCGTTTTTGGTATTCATTGATTGTTTTGCCATTTTTATACTTATGGGAATATTAAAAAGTTTATTAATTGTTTTAACTTAAAATGCATAATTTATATATTTAATATTACTATATTTATTCAGTTGAAAGAATAACTTCAACTGAATGTATTGCAAAAGAATGATTTTAATTATGTAGTATTTGTTTTTTTTAGAAGATATTATTTCATCTGTGTGTAGCATGAAAATACTATAAAAATATTCAGAGGATATAAATAATAAACTTTAATCACATTAAAAACCGAGACAATTCACATTAAAAAATGTACAATTTAGAACATTAAAACACACAAAACATAAATTTAAACGTTTCGAGCCTTTTACAGGTGAAAACATCAAAAAGTACAAGCTGAGAAGAACAACAGACTTTCACTAAGGTGCCTGTCTACTGTCGGTTGTGATTTTTTTTTTTTTTTTTTAATAATTATAAAATTGCCTATTTATGTGCATTATATGATAGAATATAGTAAAAAAAAAGTGAATAACCTGGAAAAAAATATACGGATTTTAAAATATTTTGATATTTAGGTTCAAAATATACATAAAATTTGCGAAAAGAAAAAAAAAAAACACTTTACAAAGCATTATAAGTCAAATTTAAATAAAGATATTTTTATTCTGTAAATTTTATTTAGATTATTGAAAGGTCCTTAAAGGAGTGAACTACTCTCAAAACTATAACCATGTTATTTAATATTTTAGAGAAGATAACATTTTAACATGCTGTAAAAATCATGAATATACATGACAGTTCATAACTTCTTTCGACAAAAAATAAATTTGCTAGATTCATTGTCGCAGTTCAATCCATAAAACAACGCCTCTAGAGTATTTTGTCAAAGTTTCATAACGTTTCAATTATAACTTTTGGAGTTATGACGTTTTGGGATAAAGCAAAACGTTAAAAATCTCATTTTTAGACAAAGCAGAAAACATATTGAAAAACCAGATTTTACCCATTAAAGAAAAATAATTTTAATAAGTTCCTGATTTATTTCAAAGTTTATTATTTTCTTTTTTTTTTTTTAATTCATTTTATATTCAGTTTGATGCTTATATTGAGTAAAACATTTATGTAAATAAACATTTACGGGTCATTTCCGGTCACTTCCGGTTTCAAAAACTGACGAGTGACAACTATTAAAATACCTGTAACTCAAGTTCTGTAAGATAGAAATAAAATTCAAACTGATTTAGAAAGCTAAAATGTCAGGCTTTAATAATATCCCAAAAACAGAAAATCGGAGTTTTGACCGGAAATTGCATTTTAAAGGTAGGCAGGCACCTTAAGAGAGTACAGCGTATTCAGCGGGAACTGCGCATGCCTCATTAAGCGGTGAAAAATGTTGCTTTGTATACCAGCCTTCCAGGAAAATTCTTGAATGATAATTTAAACAGTTAGATATGATTATTTTAGTATTGTTAAAATCAGGTAAATGGTCAGTTTCTATGGCACGCTGTACTATATTAGAACGTGTATCACGGTTTTTGAAATTTCTTTTATGTTCCAGAATTCGAGTATGAAGGGAACGGCCAGTTTCACCTATATAAACCGAACTGCAATATTTACAAGGGATATTATAATGAACACCTGTAAGGGAAAAGGAGGAGATTATTAAATTATTTAAAATTAGAAAGGAAATTACGAATTAGAAATTGGGGTTTATCCCTTTGCAGCGCAAGACAATTTGGATCATTTAAATTATACTGCCACCGGAATTCATGAACCAAATTTAAAAGAAATTTTAAATTTTAAGGTTAAAAAAACTGGCCTTTTCTAATGTGTTATAAACGTAAATTTTTGCTCAAAATTTTCCGGGAAGAATTTGTTCAGCTGGATCTGAAATTTTGCGCCCTCGCAGCGAGGACATCGCGTGTTAAGGGGTTATAGGAAACAGATATATTAACAGTGCGTAAAACTTTGGCAATAGATTCAGAAATATTTTTATAGTAAAGAATAGTAACGAAAAACTTAGGTGATTTAGAGGAATCAATTTCATGATTATACTTATTAAAGTTATCTTTATTCTCTTTTAAGCCAGCGAGAGGGATAATTGTTACGTTTTAAGTCCGAAAAAATTCTTCTTAATTCCAACTGGAAAAGCTCATCAGTAATGCAATATTATTTAGCACGGTGAAGTAATAAAGTATAGAAAACAGTAGACTTAAGTGAAGAAGGGTTTGCTGAATTAAAATTTAAATACTGGCCTGAAAATGTAGGTTTCCTATAAACAGAAGTAACAAATTTAGAATAAGTATTCTTATTCTAAATTTGTTACTTCTGTGTATAGGAAACCTACATTTTCAGGCCAGTATTTGAATTTTAATTCAGCAAACCCTTCTTCACATAATTCAGCTGTTTTCCACAATTTTTTTCCCAGTTGACTATCTCTATTACAAACAATTCTTCTAAATTTCATAATGTTTATTAAAAAATAATTCTTTTATGTACGTTTATAAATATATTGTCCTATATCACCATGTTAAAAATTTAGAAAAAGCGGGATGGCAAGGCAAACTGTAAGATAATTTTTACCAAATGTTTATAGGACTAATTTATGTCCAGGTGTAACTACATACTAACTTGTATAAAATTCTGTGAAGTAGTTACTGAGATACAGTTGCCACAAAATTTTGTCACACACACAGACATTTTCTAAAAATGGTCAAATCGTGTTCTACAATTCTCAAAACGTGTAAATCCATCAAAAACCCGAGGTCGAAAATTTTTACGAATCCAATACTTACTTCTATTGAATATAGAAGAATGTAATAATTTAAAATTAAAGATTTCAAGCTGACATTGAAAATCATACAACAAGGTATAAATTATTTTTCTTTTTTTTTTTTACGAGACTAATAAAATAAGCAGAGTTGTGTAATGTTAGGTTATCAAAAAATAAAAATAAAAAAATACACTGCTCTGCAAAAAAAAAAAAAAAAAAAAAAAAAAAAAAAAATCGATATCTGATACCATTTTTGCAGATTCTTATGTAAAATGACCTCCTGAATCCGAATATGACCACCATTTTGCCCAATCACCCACCGTTTTCTAGATACACCCCTCCCTCATTTTTATCATTGTTTTGTAATTTTATACACATCAGTTTGATTTAGAGAGGATCGATGAATATTTTAACCGTTAAATGTCATCTTACCTGAGGAGCTACAGAGGTAGAAAGTTCTAAAACTCGAAAATTTGTAGTAAGGAGGAAATTTGAGAGGATTTGTGCGCAGAAAACAAAAGAAAATCAATAAAAACAATCAGTTTCTGATCTCTCTTTTTTTGTTTAATATTTCTTTCTTTCTTTCTTTCTTTTTTTTTTTTTTAACATATTCCAGCTTCCAGTTTTCCATTTTCTTACCAAAACACCCCAAATAATAAAAATTATACAGCGAATTTTTCTTTTTTTTTCAAAATGTTGGGTGAGTTGAGAAAAGTCTCAAAGCCCTCGGAAGAAAGTTTGACTGATTCACTGTACGACATTTGCTTTCAATAACTTCCACGTTAAATGTTTTGGGCAGTAAACATGGAAAGTAAAATATCCTCCTTTGACCCGTGTTAGATTCAGATTTTTTATTGCAAATAAAAAAATTGTAATTCAAAACAATACGCTAAAAAATTATAATTTATATAGATTATTATTATTATTATTATTATTATTATTTTATTTCACCGAAATAGATATTTTTTTACATTGAATGACATGGGAGATTTTTGAAAAAATATAATAACACAAATAAAATAAGTATATATATGAGTAATTCTCTGAAAAGTGGTCATTTCATGTCCCAGTAGTCTTGAGGGCCTATTTTTAAAAGCACAAAAACAAAAAGCAGTCCAAACTATCAGCATTAATTGGTTTTGCATGTAAACTGTCATTCTTTGGTTATTGGAATTCAAATATAATTTTAAAATATTTTTTAAAATGCAAAATATCATTCCCTCACTGTGTCTCCATTCCCACATGTAAGTAAATAAAATGCTTTCTATGGTATTAAAGCATCTATATTTAGATTATTTGAAGTGAAAATTTATTAAACATACTTTAATAAATATTTATCCATTATACTACATTTATATATTATGCAATGAAAGAAATTAGAACACTTATTATTGTTGTCCCTGGTAATAGATATCATTCCCTCATCAAACTGTAATTATACCTCTACTTACTCCAATAAAGGCAGCACGTACTTTATATAACTCAAACTTAATTTATATAGAAGCAAAGTAAAGAAAAAATTTTGTGTTCTCTTGGAAACATTTTACAATGAATAGCATATGGCTCTCAAACGTTAGATTGAAATACAGTATTTTTATTATATGTCATTCCCTCACTCATTATAAAGTTAACTAAAAGAAATCAAATTTGCTTTTTTATGCTATTATATTAATAAAAATATGATTTAATAAATATTTAGTGTTTTAAAATATAGCTAAACTTAATAATATTTTTATAAAGTAGTTTCTAGAAGAAATTTGTCATTCCGTCACAATCATTCCCTCATTTTTCTAATTAATAAAAATAATTACTATTTCAAAAATTATCAGATACAGCTTGGTTAATATTATTTTTAATAACTGTGTATGCATTTTTTATTATTTTTATTAACGTGTATATGCACAAAATTAAAAAAAAAAGTTGGAGCAATTTTATTTGAGCTAGCGTTTTTTTTTAAAAAAAAAGCCCACTTTTCAGAGAATGACCCATATATATGAATAAATGAATGATATTTTACCACAATTTTTAATTTTCCTTCAAAAATCTGAATAATAGCTGATGAAATAATGATAAATAATGCTCAAATAAACAAAATTCTAAAATAACAATAAAATAGACGTAATAAATAATTGTTTATTGCTTTTATAAAATATCTTTTAATTTTGAAACAATTAAACAAACAAAAAATAATTATATATATATATATATGAGTAAATGGAGGAACAGTACACTGGCGCAGAACTCATACCACTATTAACACTTTCGCGACCGCTGACGTAGATCCACGTCATTTGAAAATCTCTAACTCCACCAGTGGGCGTTTCTTTCGTCATTTGCGTGTTATTTATTTCTTAAAAATATACCCAATATTCATATTTGTACTATGAATGTATTATAGATATAAATGCTTTCATTCGAAAGAGTATAACTATGATGGATATCCCTTTTCAATATAAATGTGACTATGGATAATCTTGTTCTGAAATCTTTTAACTGGAGAGAATAATACCCACAGGCGGACCTTACCATTAAAAAGACAAGAACATGCGGTCTTGAAAGTGTTAATGAAACATTATTTTCCATTTCATAGATCAACGACATTATAATTAGAAAAAATATTTCAAGAAATATCTGTATGAGTTCAGCACTAGTGATCCATTCTTGTTACATGTAATGCAGTATCAGATTATTCATCTATAATATCATTTAAAATTATACCAAATACAATAATCTCATCAGTCTGTACCTTAACACTTTCGCGACCACATACTTTTGTCTTTGTGACAGCAAGGTCTGGCTGTGAGCGTTATTCTTTCAAATTACAATATTTCAGATTTTTTTTTTTTTTTTTTTCCTATTTATATTAAAAATGGATATACATTATAATTATATTCTTTCTAATCAAAGTATTTGTATAACACAGTATATTTGGTTGTAAAAATATGAATATTGGGTATATTCTTAAGAAATAAATAACACACAACTGTGAAAGAAACACCCACTTGTGGAGTTACAGAATTTCAAATGACGTGAATCTATGTCAGCAGTCGTGACAGCGTTAATTATCCATCATATACAACTCACTTTTATTATACATTATATATATTTCATTATTATTATTATTTATTTTACCAACAAATTATAACCCAATATTCGTATAAATAATGTAATTAAATACCTCAGTTTAAATACTACATTAAATTATTATGGTCCAATTAACACCCACCACTCATTTTATAGTAAAATTCTTTCTTTATTTCTATTTTTTTCTTTTTCCTTTCCTTTTATTCTTTTATCTTTTTTATTTTTTTTATTTTAATTGTTTTTTATTTAAGTTACTTATAGAGAGAGCTATAATGCAGATTTATCAACATTTTAATTTATTCCGGGGTATTTATAGTCCGCCTTTACTTTATACTAGCTTTATTTTAAGAGCGTTTATTATTATTATTATTATTATTATTATTATTATTATCATTATTATACTATCTTAGATATATATTGGTGAAAGGTATCCCATAAAAAAAGTCATGCAAAATAAAGGTGGGGCTAAAAAAGCTCTGGAATAAATTAAAATTTTGGTGAATATGATAATGTTTAACATGAGTAACATTGAACAGCACGCATTCATGTATTCCAAGTATAGTGGTTTAAGCAGAAAGCAGCGAATAAAAAAGGTGAAAGTTTCAAATCATTGACATGTATTTTCCGTATGTGTAAAGAGAGGAAAGATTACGAAGTCTCCAGGAGATTAAGTAGGTGGATCCAATAGTCTCCGTACTAAAACAATTATCGCTTAAACACACCCTTTTGCTCCTAAGGTGCTTTGCATGGACTCTAGGCAAACTTTCACCTTCACATAGAGTTGCATGCTAAATTTCGTAAATACATTTTTAAAATTCTATATGTTATTGATTTTTATTCCGTCGAAAACATTAAATATCGAAATCAACAAAAATTCTTTTTAAATATAGTGCAGTATACAGGGATGGAACACGGGCGCAGAATTCATACCGGAATCTGTTTAAGAAATTTTACTACCTAGAATATCGTTGATTTAAGAAGTAGAAAATTTTCTTACATTGATAGTGGTATGAATACTGCGCCCGTGTTCCATCCCTGAGTATAACAACATGATTAAAATTTCATTGATAATTATATTAATTTATCGATTGTCATAGGCGTCAATATTCTAATTTATACCGGAGTATTTTTAGCTCCGCCTTTATTCCATAGCACTTATTATTATTATTTTTTTTTAAATATTTTTTTCTTATTTTATTGAAGTTATACATTAGTGAAAATTTCTCTATAATAAAAGTGTTGCGAAATAAACGCAGGGCTAAAAATACTCCGGAATAAATTAAAATGTTGGCATGTATGGATTGTGCTTAAAAATAAATTTTCTCAATCATTAATGCAAGTAGTTAACTAAAGTCAATGTTTAGATTATTATTATTACTATTTTTTTTTTTTTTTTTTTTTTTTTTTGAAGTAGAAGCAAATAGCATTATAAGTTTTAGAAAAAAATTATAATTAATAATACATTTGGAAAATAATAATTTTATTTCTGAATTATGAGGAATTAATTTTTAGTTGTTACACTTAAAATAAATCAAATAATAACATAAAATTAATAATAATAGTAGCAAATAAAACTATATTATTTATCAATCGAAACTTATCTATATAAATAAAGAGAAGTGTCTGTTAGAGATGAGACGGGCTCAGCCCGAGCCCTCAAATCTCACGCAAGTCTTCGGGCTCCAGGCGGGCTCGGATTCAAGCTAAAAGTCCCGTTTATTTTATACTTCACTGACTAGAAAATGTAAAAAAAGACAAAAAAGAAAAAACTGTCAGTTGCTTTATGTGAAATAGACATGCTATTTCTTTCGTAAAGAAAATCTTTTGCAGTTCCTTGTAAAGTTAGTTTTAAATAGATAAGGGATATTGTTATAAATCGCAAAATAATCTTGCAAACCTTAGTAGCTTTGATTTTCCTTTTTCTAAATAGAACTTTTTCCAAAGGGATGCATATTATCAGAATGTCATAATGTTATACAGTAATCCTTCCTTATTCGTTATATTGGGCCTCATTATATCACTCATTCGCATAAAGGGCTTTTTTTTTTTTTTTTGTCCCCCGACAGGCGCGTTGTAAACAATGGGTTGCACTATAAATATATGTTATACAGATAAATATATACATGTATAGAGAGACACAGACATTATAAATTGTTATAATAACATTTATAGTTAGTTAAAAAGAGGACTGATAATAAAAAAATTGATTTGAAAAAGAAAAAAGTATTTAATTTTACTACTGTGTATGCGTTGCGTAGCGTACCACTTTCAATGTCGGGCTCGATCACACAAAATTTTTCGGGCTCGGGCGGACTCAGTTCAAAAATGTTTCGGGCCCGGGCGGGCTCGGATTGCCAAAATAGAGCCCGAACTCAACTCTAGTTACTGTGTGTCTTTGTGTGTGTGTGTGTGTGTGTGTGTGTGTGCCTGTCTGCGCTCTGGTGCTCACACTACTAATCGCAGAGCTTCAAAATTTGGCATATAAGAACCTGGGACCCTGCAGGTGTGCACCTCATCGAGATTTTTTCGAATTTGAATTTTTTAAATTAATGTTTTTCCGATTTTAAATATTGGCTTCTTTGTTTCATTTTTCATAGTTTTATTCTTTTGCTTCAATCGTCTGCATATCTTAGCAACGGCTTTTACGCAACTTATTTTTATTTAATACGTTCATTTAAAGGCGATTTTTTTTTTTTTTTTTTTTTTTTTTGTTATATTTATTGAAAATAAAATCGTAATGCAGCAGAAAAAATTAAGTATAATTAGTTTTAAATTTAAAATCGTATTTATAGCAGTTTAATTTTTTATAGTAGAACATCTTCTTATTTTTCATTTTTTAATTAATTCCTTTAAAAGAAAAATACTTTTATTTATTATTATTATTATTATTTATTTTTTTTATTTACAGTATTTATCGGGGAAAATGGTAGTATATACATAGTAAGAAGGATTTAATTGATTAAAATTTATTTGTTTATATATATATATTTATTTTAATCTCCTTTTTATTTTATTTCATTTTATTACATTGGTCGGATTCAAATCGTAATATAGTGTAAATAGCATGGGCTATAAAATACATGGTTCAAAACTAAAATATTTAATAGATGCTGAGATACAGTCATCTTTAAAATCGTAGTTCTTAAATAGTAGCAGATGCCCCCTGTCGTCGATAAATATCCAGATTGAAGTGCCCGGTAAAGATCTTTCTGCAGGCATGGGAAACCTAGACCTGATGCAGTGCGGGCGGGAAAAGAGCTGCCGTAGACTGCGGATACCCGAAGCGAAGTTCGGAGCAATTTCAGTTTTTTTTTTTTTTTTTTTTTTTTTAAGTTTTTGTCTATAATGTGGTAGAAAAAATTAAATATTAATTCAATTCTTTCGAAAATTCATTTAAATATAGTGACCAGCGAACCGGGCGTAGCCTGCTAGTAAAATAATATTTAAAACTATTTTTGTAATTTTCATTTAATAAATATAAATAACTAATGAAATGAACTAAAACAATTTCAGTTGTAATTATTTTTTAATTATGAATTTGTACTTACTTACACTATCCTTACGTTTTAAATGTATGATAAAACTGGCTTTTCAAGGAATTGCATACCTATAGATAAAACTCGTTCATTTAATTTATATTAACATTTTAATCATCCATTACGTTTATTATTATTTTCTAAATACTGTGTTGTTTTAATAAGGGATATGAAAAAATAACAGTAAACTAAATTATGACGGTGCGATTAACTTAAAAGACAGACACCATTCATTTTATACCAAATTTATTTTTTTCGTTGTACCTTTTTCTTTTTTATTTAAATTTATAGAGAGAATCGTAATGCAGAGTCATCAAATTTTATTATTATTATTATTATTTTTTTTCATTGAAACCAGCATATTAATTTATTCTGGAGTATTTTCATCTCCAGCTTTATCCCGCACAATTTTATTTATAGGAGGAAGATCATAATTTTAAATTTAATTCAGCTAAAATAATTTGCAGATCTAAATCCGTTCATAAACTCGATTTCTTTGAAGCATTTCATATTTATAAAAATTTTAAAAACCTTTTAAATTGTGATTTCGCTATTCCCTATTTGTCTGACTGTTGGAAATTTCATATTCAGTCCACATTTTCTTAATTTTTCTGCTGTTTACACAGCTAACATTCCTATTGGCCACTCTCCCCACCTTTCCCGTAATCCTATTGGTTGAACTAAATCCGGCCCCTCTCCTATATAAACGAACACTTCTCCTGATTCAGAATCCTTTTTGCACTGAAGACGGCACGCTGTAGGCTACCGAAACAGCTGTATGCATTTCCAATATTTTTCTTTGGCGTTTCTGACAAACTAGCTTATTCGGGTTTTAAATTCTTTTTCCGTGATAAATGTGAAGCCAGTTTTACGCCGTGATTAGAATAATTGGAAATAAATAATATTGCGCATTGTTTCAATAATAGATTTTAAAAACTAAAAAAAAAAAAAAAAAAAAACACTATATTATTCAGTATTTAAAAAACACTTAATAAAAATTTTATATTTTATTATTTTACGTCATGCGATAAAATTTAAATAGCATAAACGGTTGGGTAAACGAATGCGAAAATGTCACAACAAGATTAAAACAGAAAATTTGTTTTAAAAAAATCTGATAAAAATTAATTATATTAATTAAAAAAAAAAAAAAAAAAAAAAAAAAGGAAAAAACAAAAGTATTGTTCACTGCGTATTGCTCTTTTAAATAATATTCCTCTTCTTACCGTGTTTTCTCAATCATAATATTTAACTTGAGGTGCACGAATCCTAGAATATTCAAGTTAAAAACAAAAAACAAAAGGGATAAAAAAGAATTTTAGCAGTGAGAAACTAGGAAAAGTTATGTAATATTTAAGAACAAAGACTTAACATTTCAGAATCGAGAATACACCTCTTTGCAACGGAAGCCACGTCTTTACAGAATTTTTCTGAAACTTTACATTATAAAAGAAAATTATTTTACATACTTCCAATTAAATCATTTAAATTTTGTCTTCAGCATTCGATGTAGTAAATGCCATTGACATTTATGCGTACCAGGGTCACATAGACAGTCATATACGAATACAGAAACTAGTTTTTTTAAATATTGTTTCCGCAATATAGAGGCGGGGCTTCATTTCTTTTGGAATTTTTTCACAATCTCTCGCTTGCATTGCGATAATTTTATAAAAAATAATCCAATTTGTAGCATAAACATTGAAATGTTGCTTAGAAAACAAGTAGAATAACATTAAGGTAAATTAAAATAGTTTTTCTTTAAAATATAGACAGATATTTACTCACAGAGGATAAAAATTATTATAAGTGACGGCCCCCTAACAACAGTAAAAAATGAAATATCACTGTAACTCAAAAAATAATGTTAAGAACGAGCTGTAAATTTGGAAACCCATGTTTTTGATGATGCCCGTTCTATTTATGCAAAAATTAACATAGGTCATATTTCATACTTTTTTCAAATATGAAATTATTAATAATTTTCATATTTCAAAAAAAAAAAAAAAAAAAAAAAAATAATAATAATAATAATAATAATAATAATAATAATGAAAAATATGCATGGAATATGTTTGGGTCACTTCATTCTATCATATAAAAAAAACAGAATTTGAATATCATAATTATTTTGGAAGATATGAATTAATGTCTGTCACATACATTTAACATTAGCGCCCTCATAATTTGACAGCTTATAACTCTGTGAAGAATTGAGCAAAATATATAAACTATACCATTTTCCGCGATGATTTTGCCCAAAGAATTCAAATAAATTATAAAAAATGGGGGTTACCATTGAAAAAAAAATGAAGTTGATGCCAGTTTTAATATGTAGACGACCCCTTAAGCTAAATCTAACTATATCATTATAAACTAGACGCTATTACAAATCGACTGGTACCAACCACATGCTTCTACGATAATTTACGGCGAAATTAGGTTGGAGGGGGGGCGTTTTTTGGGGGGGGGGGTGACTGTACACACACACACACACACACACACACACATATATATATATATATATATATATAAATTATTTAATAAAATAAATTTTTTAAATAACGATTTTTTTTTTTTTTTTAAGTAATTATATATAAACATCTTTTAAAGTTTGTATAAATTACGTAGTCAGAGCATTTATCATTAATATTCTTTTGAATCATGCCAAATATAAAAATTTCATCGTTTTTTTTTAATAAATTTCTATCATATTTTGATCATCCTTAAGTAAAATTTTTTTTATTGACTACCAAATTATATTTTAGTAGAAGTATAAATAATTGTATATACGCAAATATACGATGTATTCCAAACGTTTAATTAATTAGTTGAAGTATTAAATTTAACATTAACGCTTGTTTAATTAAAATTATTCCCACCAACAATTTAAACACGAATATTTTGTAAATATAAAATAATTCAATGATTCTCTGGATATGTTGAAATCAGTAATTTTTTTACTCGTGCAAAGTTGTTTTCACCTAATTAGGTTGAAAGCCACTTTTGTTAAATGTTATGAAGTTTAGTGGTTGTACTGAAGCCTATTCGTTCTGAGATATTGCTAAATCTTTAGTGTTCGTTGTTCTGTGGAATTCTCGTCTCTATCCCAAGACATTTAGTGGTTCAGCAAACACCGGAAGCCACAGTCATTGTTATTCTATGGAGCATTTCGCCCCATTATAACTTATTAACTAATGTATATTTTTAAATTCCGTTTTCCCATTCTGAAATTTCTCAAATATTTAACAATTCTAAATATTATTTTAAAAAATAACTTTCTAAATTTTTTTTTTTTTTTTTAATTTTATTTTGATGTTGTAAAATGCGAATTTTCACAATGTGAATTTTTTTCATTTTTAAGCTTAAAAATGAAATCTTTAAAAAAAATTAAGAAAACAATAAATAGTTCAATAGTTTGGAATTTTCGGCAAGTGAAGACGGAATTTAAAAATATGTATTAGTTAATGAATTATAATGGGGCAAATTTTCCCATAGAATAGCATTGGCTTCGGCTTCCGGAGACGATGGGTAGAGAGTCCACTTACCGGGACTTGAATTGACACTAGTTACCCTACCTCCTTCACATAGCTGCACATGTTAAACTTCGTAAACGTTATATTCTATTTGTTATTATTATTTTTTTTCTTCCCAAAAGTTAAATATCTGATAAAGGAAAGAAAAACAATCATATATATATTTTTATATATATTCGACCTAAAAGTTACTCTAATAACACGATTAAAATTTCATTAATTATACAAATTTATTGATTGTGCATGAAAATCAATTTTCACAATCGTTATTGCAAATTGTTAAATTAAATTCGCCATGTTTATAGCATATATTATTTATTAGAACTAAATACAATTATAAGCTAAAATTAATTACTATGATTAACAATAAATTTTGAAAACAAATTTTTTTTCATGACGAATTAATTCACATAAAATTAACAATAATAAAGTAAAATAAAACTACTTTATAATTCTTAATACATAAATTATTTACCAATTAAAATTTATCAATTGGAAATTTAACACTTTACTATAAATTATACTTAATAAAAATGAATTAATAATTATTAAATTTAAATAGCAGTTATTAAAATGAATAATTTAAATTCATTAATTTGTACTCTTTGAATTAGTTTGAACTACGTTTTTCGTATGTAATAATTATTTAGGCAGCATATAAATAACCAGACAATTATTATTACATAGCAACAAAGAACTTAATTCATAATTCAGAGAACTATTAGTACCCGCCTTTTATTCAGAGTACGTTTCTTCTTATTTAATTGAAAATACGTTTAAAGGGAATTACTCTAAAATTTAAGAAATGTAGGAAAGGGGGCAGGTTCTACAATATTCTGGATTAGGTTGGCAACTATGACATTATTACCTACTTACCAACATCCTAATTAACATTCCGCAGTGTTGTTCATCCCACCCTTTTTTTTTTTCACGCAAGTAAATTTTTAAAGTAATATACTTCAAATGTTACGATTAAATAAGAAGAAAAATACTGTAGAAAGCTACTGGAGGGAAAAAAAGAAGGCGGGGCTAACAATACTACGCAATATTTATTAGTATGTTGGCAAGTATGTTATTATAGCATTTTGTATTTGTTAATTTGCAAATTTTCCCAAACTATAAATATACATAATAAATTATGATGAAATTTAGTTCGAAATAAAAGTTCTTTAATTAATTAATTTATTTTTATGACAATACTTTGTCACATATACCGTCCCTCAACTAATTTCACAGTGAGTGATGTATGCTGCCTTTTTCTTATCTGTCAGCTAAGCCCAGCAACGAAGTTTTTTCCCTTTTGATGTGGAACTAACCATTCACTAAGAAATTTTTCCATTGACATTTTATGGCATGATTTGCACAAAAGCATTTGCATGATTTGCACAGTTCTTATAGCTAATCTTCGAAAGTAAGTACAACAAACATTTCAATACAATCCCTCGATTGTAGAGCCACACGTTTCGAAGTGGACTATGTGAGAAATACTTAATATGTATAACAAAACATGTAGCCACGCATTACTGAGCTCATAGAAAATAAAATAATAGCGTTTCGCTATCGAAAACTTAAAAGAGTTGTACATTAATTTATTATTATTTATTTCTTTAGAATATTTTTCTTTTATTTGCGTATTAAAAGCAAAGCTACAGAAAAGAAATCTTTTGTAATATTTAGGACTATAAAATTAATAATTAATTTAAACAGTTAATACACAAAAATAATTACAATTTTTTGAGTTCTAAATATGCAAATAAATAAATAAATAAAACACTTTATTTGATCATTTTATTCATTGCCACAGAACGCTTTTACCTGCAAGTAGTATTTTAAAAAGAGATGAAAATAATAACATTTCTCTCCTATTAAAATGCTACTAGGTTTTATCTCACAGTGAAAAGAGCAGGGCCTGATTAAGGGGGAAGCTCGCTCATACCGGAATACTTTTACAATTATTTTTTACTTCATGTCATAGAAATTCCACGCTTTGACCAGGAAATATTTTTTATAAAAAATGAACGGTGTAAAACTATCCAATTTACTTACCGTTATTAGACACCAGAATTCTTTTAAAATAACTTTTAATAAGAATTTTCTGTTTATTATACGAGGAAAGTATTTGTTAAAAAATAACGGTGTAAGTATAAATAATGTGTAAAGAGCGAGCTTCCCCCTTAATCAGTCCCTGGAAAAGAGTATTCTTCCAGTAAATGCATCAATCGCGGTGTTTTCATTTTAAGTTTTATGACGCACATACACATACGAAAAAACAAAGCAAAGGAAGGAAGAAAAAATAAATTGCTGAAAGTGTATATGTACTTGCCAACATCCTAATTTACATTCCGTAAAATTGTTAGTACCCGCCACCCTTCTTTCTTTATTCGTGGTTCCCACGGCCCGATTTTTTACAAGGAATCTTACACCAGTATTATCTAAAAATAAATTTCTTCTTAAATGTACACTGTATATTTAAGAATAAATTTATTTTAAACGTATTCTGGTGCAAGAGTCCTTGAAAAAAGGCGTGCCCGTGGGAACCCTGTTTTTATTCATTAGTTTTACTTTCACTTTTACTTAATTAGAGTTCGGGAAATTTATTATAAGAATAAAGGGGTGTGGAAAAAGTGGTCGTATTAACAGTTTTATGGAATAGTAATAAGAATTTTGGCAGGTATGATATGTATAATATCTCATGAAGTACGTATTATGTAATGCGCAAAGTTTAGAAACTGTTTAGCTAGATTTACAGCACTTCTTGGGGTGCCTTAGTTAAATATCACTTATTTAATAACGTACATTTCAGAAATTGTTTGTGGAGAATTTTTTCGGTTAATACAAAACACGTATCGCTATATTTAGAAAGTAGGTTTTAATTAAGGGATCAGTAAAATCTCTGGATTTAGTTCTCAGACTCTAATGAATTTTTAAGTCATAATAATAATAATAATAATAATAATTTTTATAACAATAAATAATAAACGTATATCTTAAATACATACATATCTATGAAATTTAAGTTAAAAATAATTAATACAAAATTAAAAGCTGAAATAAGCAACAAATGCATGTAAAAATGTGAATACTAAAAACACTGTCTAAGATTATTTGAACAAGTAATATTCTGCACCGTTTAATATAAAAAGGTTGATTACATGTATTTTTTTTTTTTTTTTTTTTTTTTTAATGTACTTACTTATTAAATCAAAATAGTCATCTTAAGAAATATAAATTATGACATTGAATGTCCTGATAAAAGCTAACAGATAGATTAATTTCCCAGTATATATATATATATATATATACACTCAAATTATATTAATAAAAATAATGCCTCATAAGATAACCATATTTCATATCGTCCGCAAATGTTAAATAAGATGGAGGTTCGGAGGTCGTCCTGTTCTTACATGTGCTTAATTTTCTCCCAAATTATGTTTAAACAAAATCCTCATCTAAATTTCGTTAATTTTCTCTCTAAATTTTTGTTTTACAATTTTTTTTAAAGTATAAACAAGCCATAAATAAATAAATAAATGATGTTGAAATACTGTGAAAGAGTTCTTAAAAAAAAGACCCCTGAAGTATGTGTACGACTCCTGAATTCAGGTGAAAGGTTTAAAGGCAGAGCTTACTTTTCAAAGAAGGAATATTATATATCCTTAGTTGCCAACATCCTAATTAGTATTCCGTAGTATTTATTGTTACTACATACCATCTTTTTCACACCACTCTTTTTCTTTTCTCTCTTTTTTTTAAGTATCCCCCCCCCCCCTTGTTTAATGTTAATTACATTTGGAGAGAATTATTCTAAAAATTAAGTGGTGCAGAAAAGGGGCGGGTACTAACCGTACTACGGAGTATTAACACATTCGCGACCGAATGTTTTGCCGTTTTTATAATATGCTCCACGTGTGGGCGTTATTCTTTTATATTGCATTAATTTAAATCAATGTTTTCTGTATTCATATTCAAAATATAAATTAATATAATCACGATTATATTCTTTCTAATTTAAGTATTTGTATTCATAATGCATTGATTGCACAAATGTGAATATCGGGTATAATGTTAGAAATAATATAACCTGTATGACCTAAAGAAACGCCCATTGGCGGAGTTACAGATTTTCAAATGACGTGAATTTACGCCAGCGTTCGCGAAAGTGTTAACACATTGTCGTCGGGGTATTTTCCTATTTTGAAGAGTAAGCTTTTGGCGTTTCTCTGAAACGTTATATTATTTATTAAAATAATTTTATATTCTTTCTTTTTTTTTTTTTTTTTCAAATTTGTATTAGAAAACGTCCAAGTTAATAGCTATGATTAAACCAGTGTTGGGCATAATTGATTAAAAAGTAATTGAATTACAATTAAATTACAATTACATAGGTGCCAAGTCTCCCGTTTTTCAAGGGAGACTTCAAACCGGAAATTTTTTACAGCTGTTTCCGGTAACATTAATCGTCGAAAATATATATAACATATTCCATTTAAAAATACTGGTGTCAATTCTGATTTAAAAGTTAAAAATGTTGGCAGTTCTGCAATTATTTTACTGTTAATCGATTAACAAGTCATTGATTACAAATAAATTGAATTACTTATTCAATAAATTTAATTATTTATTCAATTTATTTGTAATGAATGACTTGCTAATCGATTGACAGTAAAATAATGATAATTTAATTGTAATTCGTTTGTAATTCAATTACTTTTTAATCAATTATGTCCAACACTGGGTTAAAGCATGCCATCCATTGAAGAGTTAGAAAATAAAACCTATCCATGTCGTTTGTTTGTTACTTCTTTAATCTATAGCTTTATTAGAAAATTGGCAAGGCAACAACGAATCGCATAAACTTAGACTATTATCATATATATATTATTTTTGTTTTTATTGGTATCTGCAGTGTTTGGTACAAATTTCCAAAATCTTTCATTATGAAAATACTTGTATGCATTTCCATCTGTAAATACTTTTCTCTATTTCTTATCGAAAATTTTGTTAATGTCACCTCGCATGGTTACAAAATACACCTTCGTCCTACAGGCACAAGAGATTGAATGACAGGATCAAAAAAATTTGAGACTTTGGGTCAACAATTATATTTTCTTTGCAGCAAATATTATTCTCACATTTAAAATATATAGTTCAAACTGGAATTTCAGGGAGTTGCGTAGTTTCTCTTCTCATCTAAAAAAAAAAAAAAAAAAAAAAAAAAAAACTGGTAGAATTAACGTTTATTATTTTTTAATTATCTATAACAATTATTATTCTTTTACAAATAAAGTATTGTTAAGCGTTACCAAAGGTAGTATTTAAAATAAACAATTTTCTAAATTAAGTTACGAATAATTTCGAAAACGCTATGCAAAAAAAAATATACACATTCTGTTAAGATTTTACTTTTTACTTTCTTCTATATGTAATATAGAGAAAGTATTGGATTCGCGAAAATTTTCGAAGTCCACTTTTTGATGGATTTACATGTTTTGGGATATGGAGAACACGAATTAATAGTTTTTAGAAAATGTCTGTCTGTCTGTATCATTTTTTTGTGGACGCTGTATCTCACGAACCAATGAATGAAATTTAACCAAACTTGGTATTTAGTTGCACCCTGACATAAACTGGTGCTGATTAGATTTTGGGATCACTCGCTATATAGGTGGCGTTGTGATCGCATTTTATGCAAATTTTTAACATGGCAGCATAGGACAAAATTCCGTATAAATGGGCATAAAGAGAGTTATTTTACACTTGTGATTGTAAAATTAATATGAATTATTGATAATAGTAGTAGTTAGCTAGGAAAAAAATTTTGTGCATGGGGGGGCATCGGTTCCCCCCTGGGGGGGAAAATCCCCCCCCCCCCGGGGAAGTAAATTTTCAAGATGGGTATCTTTCGAAAGGTCTCGTTGATAATAGTAATAGTTAACTTGGAAAAAATTTTTGCGCATGTGGGGGCATCGGTTGCCCCCCCACCGGGGGGGAAAGTTCCCACCCGGGGGGGGCAAAATTTCAAGATGGGTATCTTTCGAAAGATCTCGTCAATACCTTTAAAACGAATGGTTGAACGATAAATCTGTGATAATTTAAACCAAAGTTATCGATTTTTTTTACTTTTAACAAAAAAAAAACTTAGAAAAATATCGCAACTTTTTTTTTTTTTTTTTTTTTTTTTTTTTAACGAAATTTAACCAAACTTGGTATTTAGTTGGTCCCCGACATAAACTGGTGCTGATTATGTTTGGGGATCAATAGCTCAACAGGTGGCGCTGTGATAGCATTTTATCTAAATTTTTAACATGGCAGCATAGGACAAAAATTCGTATAAATGTGCATAATTAGAGTTGTTTTAAACTTGTGATTGTAAAATTAATATGAATTATTGATAATAGTAGTATGTAACTAGGAAAAAAATTTTCTGCATGGGGGGGCATCGCTTCCCCCCTGGGGGGGAAGTACCCCCCCGGGGGGGATAAATTTTCAAGATTGGTATCTTTCGAAAGGTCTCGTCAATACCTTTAAAACGAATGGTTGAACTATAAATCCGTGATAATTTAAAACAAAGTTATCGATTTTTTTCACTTTTAACAAAAAAAAAAAAAAAAAAAAAACTTAGAAAAAAAAAATCGTCTTTTTTTTTTTTTTTTTTTTTTTTAAATATTGTTACTGATTGAATATGTATAGGTAAATATAGAAGAAAGTCTTGTGGTGGCCACAACATACTAGTTCTGGTTGGATTTCTAACCCACGTCTACCATTTTCAGCCTCCGCTAGCCTTTATAAATTTAGAAAAAACAATTTACCAAGAAAAATATACTGCACTTACATCTTATTTTCTAACAAAAAAAGTATGGGAACGTTAATTTTCAGAGCTTGTATTCGTATGTGCCTTTCACTTTCAAGACTATTGATGAATTTTGAAAATTTTTACTCCAGTTTTTCAAGCGTAAATCAAATCTTACGAAAAATCAGCGGGTCATTTTTTTTCCCTTTGATATTTCGAGTGAAATATATATATATATATATATATATATATATTGTTTTGATTTTGTTATTTTGACTAAAATGTGGTTTCTGTTTGACGTTTGCTCAGTAAAAGAAAATACTCAAACTTTTTTTTAAAGAGCCCTCTTCACTCACCGCCGACGGAAGTCGAAACTAATGTTATTCTATGGGAAATTTTTCGTTACAAATAACTTATTAACTAATACATATTTTTAAATTCTGTTTTCACATTCTGAAAATTCTCAGCTGTTAAATTGACGGACCTTTTTTTAAAAATGTATATTTTTAATTTTTTATATTTTATTTTGAAGCTGCAAAATACGAATTTTCAATATGTGAAATTTTTTCATTTTGCAATGTCAAAATAAAATATTTAAAATTAAAAAAATACATTTTTGAAAAAGGTCCGTCAATTTAACAGCTGGGAATTTTCTGAATGTGAAAACATAATTTAAAAATATGTATTAGTTAATAAGTTATTTGTAAAGTAAATTTCCCCATAGAATAACATTGGATCGGGTTTCCGGTGACGGTAAGTGAAGAGGGCTGTTAATTCTAACAATTTCTACTGCTGTTTCATAAGTAACATTAAAAAAACAGTAGTCTTTTGCTGGTAAAGTTACATAGAAGAAAATATTACATACGAAGCCCAAGTTACATTTCAATTTTTTTCATTTATACGGAAATATTAGAAGTATGAAGAGAAAAAAAAAATGGTATTTGATTTTTCAGGTATGATACACTAATGAGTTCCTGCACTTACTATTTATAAGTTCCCATGTATTCTATTTATATCTAAAAAATCATTAAAATGCACGAAGTGTTCAAACTGCTTTCGCAGGCAAACTAAGCCCTGACTGTACTTTATAATAAAATTTTTTTATTAAACAATTAATGTCCCCCTCTTTACAATAATTCACAACACTTTTTAAATTTGAACTTTTTTTTTTTTTTTTTTTTTTTTTTTTAAACAGGGAATGGAAGAAATTATCGGAAAACTAATATAATTTTTAACACTATATTTTGAATCAGCTATTTTTTAATTCTAAAAATTATTTCAAAGAAAAATATATTTTATGTATAGGGAAATTGTTTCCAAATGTAAATGGGTTTATCTTTTCTTTTTATAATGTTGCAGATTAAAGTTTCTTATTAAACGATTTATTCCACAGGTTTCCCACGGTTCGAATTTTTATAAGAACTCTTCCTCCAATACTATTTTAAAATAAGTTTTTCTTAATTGACCAATGAACATTTAAGAAGAAATTTATTTTAAGATAATACTGGCTGAATAGCGCTTACATAAAGGCACAATCGTGGTAACCCTGTTCCACATATTCGTATATTTTTCGAAAGCTCCGTCTAAACTACTTAAGCATTATTATTTGCATAAATTGAAATTTCATGTATCATACTATCATTTAATGCTATTGATAAGTTAGGATCTTTTCTTTATATAAAACCTTTGTGACTCAAGCTATATGTAAATCGATTTTTATTTAATTTGTTTAACATACAACCTCTGACAATAAAGTTCGGTGAATGAAGTCAGAACGGCCGATCTGGCAGCACTGGTAAAACAAAACGCTGCACCTGCATAGCGGCAGGTGTTGACTATCTGCCCCCACCGTTGTTCAGTTGAGCGTCGTTTGTATTCCGTGGAAGACTTGTTTTACAAAGTACTTGTTTAGTGCGTTGGTTCTTAACTGAAAACAGGAAAATGAAAAGATCAATTTAAAGTTTTGTTTTAAGCTTGGCCAGACACCGACAGAAACTCATGCGATGCTGGTACATGTTTATGAAGATGAAGCACTGTCCATGAAGTGTGTGTACGAGTGGTTCGCCCGCTTTTGAGAAGGACGGGAAAGTGTTTCTGACAACCCCATAGCGAAAGACTGGCGACCTCCGTCAGTGACAAAAACATGGAGAAAGTGAGGAAATTAATCACGAAAGATCGTCAATTAACTGTGCTCATGATAGCTGATGAACTGCAGATTAACCGTGAATCTGTGCGACAAATCGTTACCCAGAATTTAGGGATGAGAAAAACGTGTTGTTGTCTTGTACCACATCACTTGACTGCCGATCAGAAGCAGGCACGTTTAAAGGGTGGTGCAAATTGAACATCCACCATACTCGCCAGATCTTAATCCTCCAGACTTATTTCTATTCCCTCGACTCAAGCTCGCTTTGAAAGGAAAGAGATTTGACGATATTCCTGACATCCAACAAAACGTGACGACGCTTTTGAACACCATCCCAAAAGAAGACTTCTTGCAAAGTTTCCAGGACATGTATAGCAAATCTTAGCGGTGCATAGTTATGGGAGGTGACTATTTCAAAGGACAGTAAGGCAACTTTCATTAATTTTTCATCTACGTTAATGTTACAGGACTATTCACCGAACTTTATTGTCAGAGATTGTATATAAATTTATTTAATATTTAAAGACATAAAAAAAACTTTCAAGTGAAAAATACTGCGCAAAAAATAATAAATTATCTAAGATAAACAATAGTTTATCTTTTTTTATACAATTTATTTTCAATTGTGTTTAAATAAATAAATTATTCGAATAGATAATTGTATATAAAACGATTTTCAAATAAAACAATTTTATGTGTGTATAAATTATTTAGAATCGTAGTATTCACCAATAATATCATTTTAAATATTGCCAAATATTGTAAATTCATTGATCTTTATCATCATATATTAACTTTTTGTATTATACATTACACAAAATTTTCTTATTCTATCACCAAATTATGTCCCAAAATTCGCATAAATAAAATTTATAAAAAAGACACCTTTAAAAACATGTAAAAATTAAAATATATATCTATATATATAATTAAAAGACACATTTATAATAAAATACATTTCAAAATTTGCCGTGATCAACAGGGCATCATGAGGAAATTAACATGATTTAGTTTCGCACACTGTGCAGCTATGCGTTTAAGTATGTACCAGATGTATGCCTCCATTCCAAACATCTCATTAATAATCGTACTATTGTTAACGCTTCTTGAAAAAATGCCTCTTTTTTCACACCACTTTTTTTAGAGTAATTCTCTCAAAATGCTGTTAAGATCAAATAGGAATAAAATTACTCTAAAAAATAACTGATGTGAAAAAAAAAAAAAAAAAAAAGCCGGTACTAAATATTGTACGGTTCATAATGAGATGGTTAGCAAGTATGCTTGTAAAGATATGAAAGTTTTTCTTTCCTTTCCTCCCCCCCCCCTTTTTTTTTCTCGTGAATAAAATAATCCTTCACGTTGAATATTTTTTGCAAAACTGAACAATTAATGAATGTAAAATAAACTTTATTGTTTTTATATGTACTGTCTGAAAAAAAAAAAAAAAAAAAAAAAAAAAACAGCCATCTCCCACGTAATGTTATCGTAAATTATCGTAGAAACAAGCGGCTGGTACTGATCGATCTGTAATAATGTCTAGTTAATAATGGTACAGTTAGATTTTGCTTAAGGGGTTATATACATATTAAAACAGGCATCAACTTCATTTTTTTCAATGGCAAACTCCTATTTTCGACCTCATATTCGAATTCCGGAAATCAAGGCAGTCCAGAAAAAGGTCCCACTTATATACTTTAAATTAATTCTTGATAGAATTATAAGCGAAAATATGTTAGGGGTAAATCTATATCTTTAGCAAACTTAAATAATCATCTAGCACAGAACAGACATTATTATTTTAGTTTTACACCGGAAAAAAAGTGCAAAAATGTTATTTATAAAAAAAGAAAATAAGGATAATTAGTAAATTCTTCTCTTTGAGCTCAGAATTTTTCTCTTGCTACTCTGTCACGGCCTGTCCCCCTTTTCATTTTATTTTTAATGTTACCATCTTCTGGTTCGCTGAGGTGTGGGGTCGTGTTAATTTGACCCCGGGTACTCGGCACTCCGTCACCCCCTCGAAGTTGCATAATTAGTAAAACTCTCGATGTTAGCTTATGAATTAAACATTTAAATGGTTTATGTTTATTAAACATGGAATAGGTAAATACGCAAAAATTTAAATAGCTTGAGTCGTATGAACCCTCTAATGTTGAGTTAAAAAAATCTTGGTACCACGGTGAAAGAATAATAGTAATAATAATAATAGCGGTAAAAAAAAGTGTTTAATATTTAAGAAAAATAATTATCTGCTTCTGTTGGGTACACTTTTATTTTATGCAGTAAGGCCTGCATGAAAGTGTTACTATAAAGTTTTACATTTAATTTTAGGCGTACAAACCAATGATACACTAAGCGAAAAAAAAAAAAAAAAAAAAAAGCCGCACTGCAGAAAAAATGACTTTTTTATATTTGTAATAACTTTAAAATTAAGGGTTGAAAAAAAAATTTTTTTTTGTATCCACAATACCAAAGGGATGAAATGATTCCTATGTACATTTTCGATATAATAATTTGCTTTATTACATTCTACGAAGTACTTTATATAGGAATCTGCATAAAACTTTCATTTTAAACATAATGCAATAACCATACACTTTGTATTCTATTCTGATTTATTATATGAAATAAAAAGTTATATTTTAATATATGAAATAAAACTATTTATATATTAGATCTAAGCATTATTTTATTAAAAACATGTATTCTGTATTGGGTTAATTCTACCTTTATATGGAATTGCTGCTTTAATGCACAATGGCATAGTATTATACAGTGTTTTATTATATGAAACTCAGAAATTTCAATGCGCCAAATATCACAAATAATTTTTTCTTGTTAATTATTACGTCTTACCAATTACGTCTGTTTCATAACTGAAATTTAATTTGAATTTTCAGAGTAATAATTGGCCACTTTAAGTGTTAATTTTATATAAACATTTTCATTTTTTTTTTTTTTTTTTTTTTTTATAAATTAATTTTGAAAGAAACATTGAATGAATTTACACATGTTTTAGTTTTATATTTGCAGACCTTGTCCATCTCGTTTCTCACTATTTTTAATTGAATTCTCAAAATTCCAAATCATTATCATAAAAATCTCAAATTCTTGTATTTTAGTTCTTCTTTGTCACTTCCGACTAGAACACAGAATGCTATTTTCTCTTTCTACTTCAATAGTTACTACCATCATTTATGAACAGACAATAAATACTTGAACTTACTGTTGACATTTTCCCCATCAGAGGGATAGTGGAAACAACAATCCCATTTTTTTTTTTTTTTTTTTTTTTTTATTTTTAGCATTTCCAGTTTTTGAAAGCATGTTGTTTCTGAGAATACTGTTACCCTAGCCAACACTTATTGTAGACGGCTACAGACAGTTGGTGTTGCTCCAGTATGTGCATGAAGTGGCATTTATTTTAATAACTGTCCTCTCCCTTTTCTCTTTCAACAAAAGTGCAACAACTTCTATTGAGAGGTTTTATTTTTATTTATTTATTTTTATTTTTTGCTTTTTCATTATTTGATAGATGTTTGTTAGAATGTTTGTTAGCAAAATATGTGAAAAAATATTTTGTAGGCAGAACAAAATTTTTACTTTAATTCGTAGTTTTAAAATTTTAATCGGATATTGAAAAATTTTAATCGAGTTTATCGATTCGATTAACTCGATTCAGAAAATTGATCGGGACTAAGCATTGATCGATTAACCGAACCGATTAATCGGCACAGACTTATACTATATCTTTTGTGGGATTTCACTTAAAGTGAAAAAAAGGTATGATTACTTACAGAATTATAGGTTCTCATGGGAATGGATAGGGAATTTTGACAATTTGAAGTGAATAAACTTACCACGGACGCCGCATAGTAAGGTGCATTATTATCTTGAAATGTCGTTCGTGAAAATGTCCAAGATACCTCCAAAATAGTCGGTCAGGCACCCCTTTTATAAAGACTGTGTTTTATTTCGAGTTAATTGATCCCTTGAGCATAAAAATTTGCCGACTGTTTGAAAAGTTATGTACCTCCGTACCATAATGTACGGAGTATGTGTCACTGTTTTAAATTGCGATTTTCATTAAGTCGGTGATATTTTCTTTGTCAGATGTGCTTGTTTTCTTTAGCTCGAAATAAGTTAAACTTGAATCCTCAGAGAGAACCAGTTCAGCCCAATAGTTAACTAATCATCTTTTAAATTTTTTTAGCCATCTGAGGTCTTGCTTTCCTAATTCTCTTCACTAAGAATGGAATTTTTTAAAATTTTCTGTCATTTTAACCTGTTTTGTTTAATAGTTGCTGCACTGTAGTTAAAGAAATTATACTGCTAAACACTTTTTCTGAATCTCTTTCCTGTTCTATATGTAAGGAAAACTTATTTTATAAGCAATGGCTTTTTAACTTACAGTAATCTCTAATAAAAAGGATATACTGTTCAAAATCATTCCTATTTTGAGTAATACGTCGTGCTTTTATACCTTTGTCTAAAACAACAAATTATTTCACAAATTCATGATTAAATAACTGAAATTTTGTCATCAGCAATCAAAACAATAAATTTCACTCCTTTATATATGCAAAAATTCTATAAAGAATCAAAAAACTGTAAATATGGGAACAAAAAACATTTTTTAAAGTAAAGTATTGTCTTAGAAAAAGCCAGAGGGTAGAGTTTATTATACTTTGGAATTCCATCAAAATTTTCAGCCTTTAATGCGTTAATTTTACGAAAAAAGGTTTATTTGTATAGTAAATATCGAAACTTTACTTAGAAAACAATGAAATAAATAAATAAATAAATAAATAAACATTTTCTGTATTAAATGTGTAAGATCTATATCTTTGAAAGTTATAAGACATATTACTTTGTTTTAAATTCTTTTTCATAATAAATGTAAAGCCAGTTTTACACCGTGATTCGAATAATCGAAAATAAATAATATTGCACTTAGTTTTAATAATAAATTTTGCATACATATATATATATATATATATATATAATCCACTGTTTGATTCTGTACTAAAAAACACTTAATAAATATTTAATATTTTATTATGTTACGTCATGCGATAAAATTTAAATAGGGTACAGTAAACGAATGCGAAAATGTCACAACGAGATTAAAACAGAAAATTCGTTTTAAAAAATCTTATAAAAATTGATAAATATTAATTATATATATATATATATATATTGAAAACCTTTTCAAACATTGAAGAGATGAAAACAAGAAACATTGAAAAAAAATAAAACAGAAAAATTCAAAAAGAGATTGCGACTATCAAACATCCAGAAATTGAAACATGCAAATTCATTACGTTTTCAAGGGTATAGAATATATATATATATATATATATATATAAAGAGTATTGTTCACTGCGTATTGCTTTTTCAAACAATAATCATCATCTTTTTCCGTTTCCTTTCCTAAATCATGACATCTAACTTGAGGTGCACGAATCCTAGAATATTCAAGTACAAAGAAGTAGAAGGAGAAAAAAAAAAAAAAAAACAGGTTTAAAATAGAATTATAGCAGAGAGAAACTAGGAAAAGTTATGTAATATTTAAGAACAAAGACTTAGCATTTCAGGATCGTGTATATTTCTTATTGCAACCAAAGCCACGCATTTATACAATTTTCTAAAATTTACATTATAAATCAAAATTACAGAGCTGCCAACCTAATCCGGCAAATTGTTAGTTCCGCCCCTTTTTCTACACCACTTAATTTTTAGAGTATTTGTTTTCTTCATTCATCGAAAATATATTTGAAGAGAATTACTCTAAAAATTTAGTGGTGTTGGAAAACGGGCGGTACTAACAATTTGCAGGATTTGGTTGGCAGCTCTGAAATTATTTCACATACATCCAATTAAATAATTTACAATTTGTCTTCAGCATTCGATGCAATAAATGTCCTTGATATTTATGCATATTAGTGTCACATATAGAATCATATACGAATATGTAAACTAGATATTTTTAATGTTGTTTCCGTGATATAGAAGCGGGGTTTAATTTCTTCTGCAATTCTTTCGTAATCTCTCGCGTGCATTGCGATAATTTATAAAAAAAAAAGTATCCAATTTGTATAATAAACATCGAAATGTTGCTTAGAAAATAATTAGAATAACATAAAGGTAAATTAAAATAGATTTCGTCGAAATATATACAGATATTTACTCATAGTGGATACAAATTATAATAGGTAACGGCCCCTTAACATCAGTAAAAAATGAAATATCACTGTAACTCATAAAATAATGTTAGGAACGAGCTGTAAATTTGGAAACCCATGTTTTTGGTGATGCCCGTTCTATTGAAGCAAAAATTAACATAGGTCATAATTCATAAATTTTTCAAATAAGAAATTATTAATAATTTTCATAATTGAATAAATGTTTTTTTATCAAAAATATGCATGTAGTATGTTTGGGTCACTTCATTTTATCGTATTAAAAAACAGAATTTGAATATCATAATTATTTTGGAAGATATGGATTATTGTTTGTCACATTCATTTTCCATTAGCATCTTCATATTTTGACAGCTTATAACTCTATGAAAAATTGAGCAAAATATATAAACTATACCATTTTCCGTGATGATTTGATCCAAAGAATTCAAATAAATTATAAAAAATGGGGGTTACCATTGAAAAAAATGAAGTCGATGCCAGTTTTAATATGTAGACGAGCCCTTAACCCGTTAGTAGTCGCTAGTTGGTCGATTTGCCGCCCATCCTTCAGTTTTTCCAGATTATTTTATTCAATAGCCACCAAAAAATTTTAGAAGTGGCATTTGATAAACATAAAACGCGAATAAAATCGACTTAACGTCGATCACATCACTTCTTAAAATTATTGGTGACATTTAAATAAAAAGTTCGCTATCTGTAATAGGTGGCGCTGTCGATAGCGACTACTAACGGGTTAAGCAAAATCTAACTTTACCGTTATAAACTATACGTTATTACAAATCGATTGGTACCAATCACATGTTTCTACGAGAACTTATGGCGAAATTAGGTGGGGGTGGCGTTTTTTTGGGGGGGGGGAGGGTTGATTGTACACACACACACACACATATACACAGTCCAGTCACATTAATGTGACCACTTGTCAAAAGCCGGAATAACCACCTTTCGCAGAGCGGACTGCTGCGAGACGTGCAGGAAGAGAGTCACATAGGTCCCTGAAGGTGTTCTCTGGGATGTTGAGCCATGCCGACTCTAATGCCGTGGCCAGCTGCGCTAGATTACGCGGTTGAGGATCCATGGCGCGAACAACTCGATCGAGATGGTCCCACAGATGCTCGATTGGGTTTAAGTCAGGTGAGTTTGGTGGCCAGGGGAGGACGGTAAACTCATCCTGGTGCTCTTCGAACCATGCACGTACACTGGCAGCTGTATGGCACCTCGCATTGTCCTGCTGGAAGATGCCATCATCCTGAGGAAAAACAATGCGCATGTAGGGGTGAACATGGTCCGCAAGGACAGATGCGTACTTGTATTGATCCATTGTGCCTTCCACAATGATCAGTGAACCTAGAGAATGCCAGGAAAACATTCCCCAGACCATAATGCTCCCGCCTCCAGCTTGGACCGTTCCGGCAATGGTTGCAGGGTGGTTCCTTTCAGAGGTTTCACGCCTTATACGCCAACGTCCATCTGTCCGATGGAGCATAAAACGCGATTCATCCGAAAACGCAACCTGTCGCCACTCAGTGGACGTCCAGCTGCTGTACTGGCGTGCAAATTCTAGCCTTCGCCGTCGATGAACAGCAGTCAGCATAGGTGCACGAACCAGGCGTCTGCTTCGGAGGCCCAGACGCAGCAATGTTCGCTGAATAGTAGTTTGGGAGACACTTTTGGTAGCCCCTTGGTTCATTTTGGTGGTCAGTTGCTCAACGGTAGCCCGTCTATCTGCCCGAACGCATCTCCGCAACCGTCGTTCGCCTCTGTCATCTATGGCCCGTGGTGCACCACATTTGCCACGTCGCTGATTTTGGACAGTCCCATTTTGCCATGCACGGTACACTTTTACCACGGCGGCACGCGAACAGTTCACAAACTCAGCCGTTTCGGAAATGCTTCCACCCTTGGCCCGAAAGCCAATGATCATGCCCTTTTGGAAGTCGGATAAATCGCTTCGTTTCTGCATTACGCCAACGATTGAAATGTTTTCCGAAGCCCTCACACACCCTTTATATACGCTCAACTGCACTGTGCTGCCACCTGCCTTCTGTGATTGGTTATTTAACTCTGACATGGAAAGTAGGTGGTGGTCACATTAATGTGACTGGACTGTGTATATATATATACATATATATATATATATATATATATATATATATATATATATATATATATAAATTATTTAATAAAATAAAGTATTTAAATGACGAATTTTTTTTTTTAAATAATTATATAAAAACATCTTTTAAAGTTTCTATAAATTACGTAGTCAGAGCATTTATTCATAATATTCTTTTGAATCATGCCAAATATAAAAAAAATCATTGTTTGTATCATAAATTTCCATCATATTTTGATTATTTTGATTATACTTTATGCAAAATTTTCATAATTGATTACCAAATTATATTTCAGTAGAAGTATAAATAATTGGATATACGCAAATATACGATGTATTCCAAACGTTTAATTAATTAGTTGAAATATTAAATTAAACTATAACGCTCTTTTAATTAAAACTACTCCCACCAATAATTTAAGAAGAACTGTTTTAAAAAGGAAATAATTTAATGTTACTTTACATCTTAGGCACTGTATTCATTGCTGATAATCGTGCAAAGTTGTTTTCGCCTAATTAGGTAGGAAGCTACTTGTGCTAAATGTAACTGAGTTTAGTAGTTGTACGGACGTCGATTCGTATTGAGGTTTTGCTAAATCTTTAGTATACGTTGTTCAGTAGAATTCTCGTCTCTATCCCAAAGCATTTAGCGGTTGAGCAAACACAATAATTAAGAGGTCCCCTTATCGTCCCCGGAAGCCACAGTCATTGTTATTCCATGGAGCACTTCGCCCCCATTATAACTTATTAACTAATACACATTTTTAAATTCCGTTTTCCCATTCTGAAACTTCACAATTATTAAACAATTTATCGCTTTCTAAAAATTGTTATTTTTTTTTTAATTATTAATATTTAATTTTGATGTTGTAAAATGCAAATTTTCACAGTGATAAATTTTTCATTTTTGAGCTTAGAAATGAAATCTTAAAAATAAAACAAAAAACAATTTTTAGAAAGCGATAAATTGTTCAATTGTTGGGAATTTTCGGAAAGTGAAGACGGAATTTAAAAATATATATTAGTTAATGATTTATAATGGGGCAAAATTTCCCATAGAATAACATTGGTTTTGGCTTTCGGAGACGATAGGTAGAGAGTCACCTTAAGGGGACTTGAATTGACTCTAGGTACCCTACCTGCTTCACATAGCTGCACATGTTAAACTTCGTAAACATTATGTTCTATTTGTTATTATTATTTTTTTCTTCCAAAAACTTAAATATCTGATTAAGGGGAAAAAATCTATCTAAAAATTAGTCTAATAACATGATTAAAATTTTGTTATTAATTATACAAATTTATTGATTGTGCATAAAAATCAATTTTCACAATCATTATTGCAAATTGTTAAATTAAATTCGATGTGTTTATAGCATATATTATTTATTAGAATTAAATACAATTATAAGCTAAAACAAATACTATGATTAATAATAAATTTTGAAAATAATATTTTTTTTCATGACGAATTAATTAACATAAAATTAACAATAATAAAGTAAAATAAAACTATTTTTTAATTCTTTATACATAAATTATTTATCAATTAAAATTTATAAATTGAAAATTTAACTCTTTATTATAAATTACACTTAATAAAAACGAATGAAAAATTATTAAATTAAAATAACTGTTATTAAAATGAAAAATTTTAATTAAATATCATTAATTTGTACTCTTTGAATTAGTTTGAACTACGTTTTTCGTATGTAGTAATAATTTAGGCAGCATATAAATAATCAGACAATTATTATTACAGTACCCGCCTTTTTTTTAGAGTACATTTCTTCTTATTTAATCGTAAATACATTTAAAGGGAGTTTCTCTAAAATTTAAGAAATGTAGGAAAGGGGGCAGGTTTTAGTTTATTCTGGATTAGGTTGGCAACTAGGACAGTATTACACTTGCCAACAACCTAATTAACATTCCGCAGTATTGTTAATCCCACCCTTTTTTTCACACCAGTAAATTTTTAGAATAATATTCTCCAAATGTTACGAATAAATAAGAAGAAAAATACTCTAGAAAGCTACTGGAGTCAAAAAAAGGAGGCGGGGCTAACAGTTTTCCCTATATTGATTAGTATGTTGGCAAGTATATTATTATAGCATTTTTTATTTGTTAATTTGCAAATTTTCCCAAAGTATAAATATACATAATAAATTATGATGAAATATAATTCGAAATAAAAGTTCTTTAATTAATTAATTTATTTTTCTGACAATACTTTGTCACAAATTCCGTCCCTCAACTAATTTCACAGTGAGTGATGTATGCTGCCTTTTTCTGATCTGTCAGCTAAGCCCAGCAACGAAGTTTTTTCCCTTTTGATGTGGAACTAACGATTCACTAAGAAATTTTTTCATTGACATTTTAATGCATGATTTGCACAAAAGCTTTAAAAAGTTCTTATAGCTAAGATTCCAAAGTAAGTACAATAAACTTTTCAATACAGTCCCTCGATTGTAAAGCCGCACGTTTCGAAGTGGACTATTTGAAAAATACTGAATATGTATAGTAAAACTTGTAGCCACGCCCTACTGAGCTCATAGAAAATAAAATAATAGCGTTTCCCTATCGAAAACTTAAAAGTTGTACATTAATATATTATTATTATTATTTATTTATTTCGAATATTTTTCTTTTATTTCCGTATTAAAAGCTACAGAAAATAAATCTTTTGTAATATTTAGGACTATAAAATTAATAATTAATTTAAACAGTTAATACACAAAAATAATTACAATTTTTTGAGTTCTAAATATGCAAATAAATAAATAAATAAAACACTTTATTTGATCATTTTATTCATTGCCACAGAACGCTTTAAGCTGCAAGTAGTATTTTAAAAAGAGATGAAAATAATGACATTTCTCTCCTCTTAAAATGCTACTAGGTTTTATCTCAAAGTGAAAAGAGTATTCTTCCAGTAAATGAATCAATCGCGGTGTTTTTCATTTTAAGTTTTATGACGCACATACACATACGAAAAAACAAAGCAAAGGAAGGAAGAAAAAATAAATTGCTGAAAGTGTATATGTACTTGCCAACATCCTAATTTACATTCCGTAAAACTGTTAGTACCCGCCACCCCACTTTTTTTCTTTATTCGTGGTGCCCATGACCCGATTTTTTTCAAGGAATCTTACACCAGTATTATCTAAAAATAAATTTCTTCTTAAATGTACACTGTATATTTAAGAATAAATTTATTTGAAACGTATTCTGGTGAAAGAGTAATTGAAAAAAGGCGTGCCCGTGGGAACCCTGTTATTATTCATTAGTCTTACTTTCACTTTTACTTAATTAGAGTTCTGGAAATTTATTATAAGAATAAAGGGGTGTGGAAAATGTGGCCATATTAACAGTTTTATGGAATAGTAATAAGAATTTTGGCAGGTATGATATGTATAATATCTCATGAAGTACGTATTATGTAATGCGCAAAGTTTATAAATTGTTTTAGCTAGATTTACAGCACGTTTTGGGGCCCTATAGTTAACCATCACTTATTTAATAACGTACATTTCAGCAATTGTTCTTTTGGTTAATACAAAACACGTATTGCTATATTTAGAAAGTAGGTTTTAATTAAGGGATCAGTAAAATTTCTGGATTTAGTTCTCAGACTCTAATGAATTTTTAAGTCATAAAAAAAATATAATAATAATTTTTATAACAATAAATAATAAACGTATATCTTAAATACATGCATATCTATGAAATTTAAGTTAAAAATAATTAATACAAAATTTTTTTTTTTTTTTTTTTCTTTTATGTACTTACTTATTAAATCAAAATAGTCATCTTAAGAAATATAAATTATGACATTGAATGTCCTGATAAAAGCTAACAGATAGATTAATTTTCCAGTATATATATATATATATAATATATTAATAAAAAATATTAATTAATTATTGATTAATATTAAAAAATATTAATCAAATTATATTAATAAAAATAATGCTTTATAAGATAACCATATTTCATATCGTCCGCTAATGTTAAATAAGATGGAGGTTCGGAGGTCGTCCTGGTCTTACATGTGCTTAATTTTCTCCCAAATTATGTTTAAGCAAAATCCCCATCTAAATTTCGTTAACTTTCTCTCTAAATTTTTGTATTACAATTTTTTTTTAAATATAAACAGCCATAAATAAATAAATAAATGATGTTGAAATACTGTGAAAGAGTCCTTAAAAAAAAAAGACCCCTGAAGTTCATACCGGAATCCGTTGAAGAAATTTCTGTACCTATAATATCGTTGATTTAAGAAGTAGAAAATTTTCTTACATTGATAGTGGTATGAATTCTGCGCCCGTGTTCCATCCCTGCTCTTGAATTTAGGTGAAAGGTTTAAAGGCAGAGCTTACTTTTCAAAGTAGGAATATATCCTTAGTTGCCAACATCCTAATTAGTATTCCGTAGTATTTATTGTTAGTACATACCATCTTGTTCACACCACTCTTTTTCTTTTCTCTTTTCTTTTCTTTTTTTAAAAGTATCCCCCCCCCCCTTGTTTAATGATAATTACAATTGGAGAGAATTATTCTAAAAATTAAGTGGTGCAGAAAATTGGCGGGTACTAACCGTACTACGGAGTATTAACACATTCTCGACCGAATGTTTTTGCCGTTTTTATAATATGCTCCACGTGTGGGCGTTATTCTTTTACATTGCATTATTTTTAATCAATGTTTTCAGTATTCATATTCAAAATAGAAATTAATATAATTACGATTATATTCTTTCTAATTTAAGTATTTATATTCATAATGCATTGATTGCACAAATGTGAATATCGGGTATAATGTTAGAAATAATATAACCTGTATGACCTAAAGAAACGCCCACTGGCGGAGTTACAGATTTTCAAATGACGTGAATTTACGTCAGCGGTCGCGAAAGTGTTAACACATTGTCGTCGGGGTATTTTCCTATTTTGAAGAGTAAGCTTTTGGCGTTTCTCTGAAACGTTATATTATTTATTAAAATTATTTTATATTCTTTCTTTCTTTTCTTTTTCTTTCTTTCTTTTTTTTTTTTTTCAAATTTGTATTAGAAAACGTCCAAGTTAATAGCTATGGTTAAAGCAGTGTTGGGCATAATTGATTAAAAGGTAATTGAATTACAATTGAATTACAATTAAATTACAATTATTTTACTGTTAATCGATTAACAAGTCATTGATTACAAATAAATTGAATTACTTATTCAATAAATTTAATTATTTATTCAATTTATTTGTAATCAATGACTTGCTAATCGATTGACAGTAAAATAATGATAATTTAATTGTAATTCGATTGTAATTCATTTACTTTTTAATCAATTATGTCCAACACTGGGTTAAAGCATGCCATCCATTGTATTGGAGCTTGTATTCGTATGTGCCTTTCATTTTCAAGACTATTGATGAATTTTCAAAAATTTTTACTCCAGTTTTTCAAGCGTAAATCAAATCTTACGAAAAATCAGCGGGTCATTTTTTTCCCCCTTTGATATTTCCAGTGAAATATATATATACATATATTGTTTTGATTTTGTTATTTTGACTAAAATGTGGTTTCTGTTTGACGTTTGCTCAGTAAAAGAAAAAACTCAACCTTTTTTTTAAAGGGCCCTCTTCACTCACCGCCGCCGGAAGTCGAAACTAATGTTATTCTATGGGAAATTTTTCTTTACAAATAACTTGTTAACTAATACATATTTTTAAATTCTGTTTTCACATTCTGAAAACTCTCAGCTGTTAAATTGACGGACCTTTTTAAAAAATGTATATTTTTAATTTTTTATATTTTATTTTGAAGCTGCAAAATACGAATTTTCAATATGTGAAATTTTTTCATTTTGCAATGTCAAAATAAAATATTAAAAATAAAAAAATACATTTTTGAAAAAGGTCCGTCAATTTAACAGCTGGGAATTTTCTGAATGTGAAAACATAATTTAAAAATATGTATTAGTTAATAAGTTATTTGTAAAGAAAATTTCCCCATAGAATAACATTGGATCGGGTTTCCGTTGACGGTAAGTGAAGAGGGCCGTTAATTCTAACAATTTCTACCGCTGTGTCATAAGTAACATTAAAAAAAACAGTAGTCTTTTGCTGGTAAAGTTACATAGAAGAAAACATTACATACGAAGCCCAAGTTACATTTCAATTTTTTTCATTTATACGGAAATAATAGAAGTATGAGGAGAAAAAAAAATTGGTATTTGATTTTTCAGATATGATACACTAATGAGTTCCTGTACTTACTATTTATAAGTTCCCATGTATTCTATTTATATCTAAAAAGTCATTAAAATGAAAGAAGTGTTCAAACTGCTTTCGCAGGCAAACTAAGCCCTGACTGTACTTTATAATAAAAATTTTTTATTGAACAATTAACGTCCTCCTCTTTACAATAATTCACGACACTCTTTAAATTTTAACTTTTTTTTTTTTTTTTTTTTTTTTTTTTTTAACAGGGAATGGAAGAAATTATCGGAAAACTAATATAACGTTTAACACTATGTTTTGAATCAGCTATTTTTTAATTCTAAAAATTATTTCAAAAGAAAAATATATTTTATGTATAGGGAAATTGTTTCCAAATGTAAATGGGTTTACCTTTGCTTTTTATAATGTTGCAGATTAAAGTTTCTTATTAAAGGATTTATTCCACAGGTTTCCCACGGTCCGAATTTTTATAAGCACCCTTCCGCCAATACTATTTTAAAATATGTTTTTCTTAATTGACCAATGAACATTGAAGAAGAAATTTATTTTAAGATAATACTGGTGGAATAGTGCTTATATAAAGGCGCAATCGTGGTAACCCTGTTCCACATATTCGTATATTTTTCGAAAGCTCCGTCTAAACTATTTAAGTATTATTATTTGTATAAATTGAAATTTCATGTATCGTACTATCATTTAATGCTATTGATAAGTTAGGATCTTTTCTTTATATAAAACTTTTGTGACTCAAGCTATATGTAAATCGGTTTTTATTTAATTTGTTTAACATATATAAATTTATTTAATATTTAAAGAAATAAAAAACACTTTCACGTGAAAAATATTGCGCAAAATTTAATAAATTATCTAAGATAAACAATAGTGTATCTTTTTTTATACAATTTATTTTCAATTGTGTTTAAATAAATAAATTATTCGAATAGATAATTGTATATAAAAAGATTTTCAAATAAAACAATTTTATGTTTGTATAAATTATTTTAAATCGGAGCATTCACCAATAATATCATTTTAAATATTGATAAATATTGTAAATTCATTGATCTTTATCATCATATATTAACTTTTTGTATTATACATTACACAAAATTTTCTTATTCTATCACCAAATTATGTCCCAAAATTCGCATAAATAAAATTTATAAAAAAGACACCCTTAAAAACATGTAAAAATTAAAATATCTATCTATATACATAATTAAAAGACACATTTATAATAAAATACATTTCAAAATTTGCCGTGATGAACAGGGCATCATGAGGAAATTAACATGATTTAGTTTCGCATACTGTGCAGCTATGCGTTTAAGTATGTACCAGATGTATGCCTCCATTCCAAACATCTCATTAATAATCGTACTATTGTTAACGCTTCTTGAAAAAATGCCTCTTTTTTCACACCACTTTTTTTTAGAGTAATTCTCTCAAAATGCTGTTAAGATCAAATAGGAATAAAATTACTCTAAAAAATAACTGATGTGAAAAAAAAAAAAAAAAAAAAAAAACGGTACTAAATATTGTACGGTTCATAATGAGATGGTTAGCAAGTATGCTTGTAAAGACATGAAAGTTTTTCTTTCCTTTCCTCCCCCCCCCCTTTTTTTTTTCTCGTGAATAAAATAATCCTTCACGTTGAATATTTTTTGCAAAACTGAACAATTAATGAATGTAAAATAAACTTTATTGTTTTTATATGTACTGTCTAAAAAAAAAAAAAAACAGCCATCTCCCACGTAATGTTATCGTAAATTATCGTAGAAACAAGCGGCTGGTACTGATCGATCTGTAATAATGTCTAGTTAATAATGATACAGTTAGATTGTGCTTAAGGGGTTATATACATATTAAAACAGGCATCAACTTCATTTTTTTCAATGGCAAACTCCTATTTTCGACCTCATATTCGAATTCCGGAAATCAAGGCAGTCCAGAAAAAGGTCCCACTTTCATACTTTAAATTAATTCTTGATAGAATTGCAAGCGAAAATATGTTAGGGGTAAATCTATATATTTAGCAAACTTAAATAATCATCTAGCACAGAACAAACATTATTATTTTAGTTTTACACCGGAAAAAAAGTGCAAAAATGTTATTTATAAAAAAAGAAAATAAGGACAATTAGTAAATTCTTCTCTTTGAGCTCAGAATTTTTCTCTTGCTACTCTGTCCCGGCCTGTCCCCCTTTTCATTTGATTTTTATTGCTACCATCTTCTGGTTCGCTGAGGTGTGGGGTCGTGTTAATTTGACCCCGGGTACTCGGCACTCCGTCACCTTCGAAGTTGCATAATTAGTAAAACTCTCGATGTTAGCTTATGAATTAAATATTTAATTGGTTTATGTTTATTAAACATGGAATAGGTAAATACGCAAAAATTTAAATAGCTTGAGTCGTATGAACCCTCTAATGTTGAGTTAAAAAAATCTAGGTACCACGGTGAAAGAATAATAGTAATAATAATAATAGCGGTAAAAAAAAAAGTGTTTAATATTTAAGAAAAATAATTATCTGCTTCTGTTGGGTACACTTTTATTTTATGCAGTAAGGCCTGCATGAAAGTGTTACTATAAAGTTTTACATTTAATTTTAGGCGTACAAACCAATGATACACTAAGCGAAAAAAAAAAAGCCGCACTGCAGAAAAAATGACTTATACCTTTTATATTTGTAATAACTTTAAAATTAAGGGTTGAAAAAAAAAAAAATTTTTTTTTTTGTATCCACAATACCAAAGTGATGAAATGATACCTATGTACATTTTCGATATAATAATTTGCTTTATTACATTCTACGAAGTACTTTATATAGGAATCTGCATAAAACTTTCATTTTAAACATAATGCAATAACCATACACTTTGTATTCTATTCTGATTTATTATATGAAATAAAAAGTTATATTTTAATATATGAAATAAAACTATTTATTTATTAGATCTAAGCATTATTTTATTAAAAACATGTATTCTGTATTGGGTTAATTCTACCTTTATATGGAATTGCTGCTTTAATGCACAATGGCATAGTATTATACAGTGTTTTATTATATGAATCTCAGAAATTTCAATGCGCCAAATATCACAAATAATTTTTTCTAGTTGTGGCAAAGTTGTAGGCTGCAAATTTCGAATCCTCTCCCCTCTCACCCGCCTTTTTACAGACGAAACATTTTCCAGCGGGATCGCGATTAGGACTATTTCCATGTCTGATAGAGAAGAAATTCTACTATATTAGGGGTGGGAATCGATTAGGAGTTTTAACTGGGTTAATCGCAGTTCATTAATCGATTAATCGGATTTTTAACCGGTTTTCATTTTTCTTTATATAATTTTATTTCAATGATGAATAAAACTCTCATATTGTGTATATAATGTATATATATATATATATATATATATACAGTCGACACCGGTTATAACGTACTGTCAGGGGACCAGAAAATATGGTACGTTTTAACCGAAGTACGTTATAAGCAATATTTCCAATATAATTTAGTGACTAATGAAAGAAAAAGGGGCATAATAGCACTCGCAATTATAGAGATTTTAAATAGAAAGTTTATGATTTTCTCAAAATAAAATAAGAGAGAAGAAAAAAAAAAAAAAAAATTTTACTACTTACATGTTTATTTAGAAAAATCTGTTATTTTTCGTTTTTTTTTTTTTTTTTTTTTTTTTTATTAGATGACACAGTAAAAATTACATTTTCAATATTTATAATGGAACTTTGCAGAGTCTCTGAATAGTCAGTATGGAATTCAACGAACCGCGATAAAGTTTTAAAGGTATAAAGGAGATGTAAGGCGATAAAGGAGACATCGAAAGACGGTATCCAAGAAAATATACCGATTTCCAAACCAGAAATACAAGGTTGACATCCAATTTTGGCTTTTCATTCCAGTCTAAAACGTCCGTTATAGATGAAGATGTTAACCATTACATTATATAGGGTTTCATTCGGGACCAAGCATCTGAGTACGTTATAAGCGAAAGTACGCTATATCCCAGGTACGTTATAACCGGTGTCGACTGTATATATATATATATATATATATGTGTATGTATATATATTATTCATAAGTTTGACTGAATTTTTTTTTTTTTTTTTCAAAAATTTTTGTCTAACCAATTACGTCTGTTTCATAACTGAAATTTAAATGAATTTTCAGAGTAATAATTGACCACTTTAAGTGTTAATTTTATATAAACATTTTCATTTTCATTTTTTTTTTTTTTTTTTTTTTTTTTAATAAATTAATTTTTTGATTAATTTTGAAAGAAAGATTGAATGAATTTACACATGTTTTAGTTTTATATTTGCAGACCTTGTCCATCTCGTTTGTCACTATTTTTAAATGAATTCTCAAAATTCCAAATCATTATCATAAAAATCTCAAATTCTTATATTTTAGTTCTTTGTCACTTCCGACTAGAACACAGAATGTTATTTTCTGTTTCTACTTCAATAGTTACTATCAGCATTTATAAACAGACAATAAATGCTTGAAGATACTGTTGACATTTTCCCCATCAGAGGGATAGTGGAAATCTCATTCACTTCTTTTATTTTATTTTATTTTATCTTTAGCATTTCCATTTTTTGAAAGCTTGTTGTTACTGAGAATACTATTACCCTAGCCAACACTTATTGTCGAAGGCTACAGACAGTTGGTGTTGCTCCAGCATGTGGATGAAACGGCATTTATTTTAATAACTGTCCTCCCCCTTTTCTCTATCAACAAAAGTGGAATAACTTCTTTTGAGAGGTTTTATTTTTATTTATTTATTTTTATTTTTTGCTTTTTCATTATTTGATAGATGTTTTTTAGAATGTTTGTTAGCAAAATATGTGAAAAAATATTTTGTAGGCAGAACAAAATTTTTACTTTAATTCGTAGTTTTAAAATTGTAATCGGATTTTGAAAATTTTTAATCGAATTTATCGGTCCGATTAACTCGATTAAAAAAATTGATCGGGACTAAGCATTGATCGATTAACCGAACCGATTAATCGATTAATCGGCACAGCCCCATACTATATCTTTTGTGGGATTTCACTTAAAGTGAAAAAAGATATGATTACTTACAGAATTATAGGTTCTCATGGGAATGGATAGGGAATTTTGACTATTTGAAGTGAATAAACTTACCACGGGCGCCGTATAGTAAGGTGCATTATTATCTTGAAATGTCGTTCGTGAAAATGTCCAAGATACCTCCAAAATAGTCGGTCAGGCACACTTTTATAAAGACTGCGTTTTATTTCGAGTTAATTGATCCCTTGAGCATATAAATTTGCCCGACTGTTTGAAAAGTTATGCACCTCCGTACCATAATGTACGGAGTATGTGTCACTGTTTTAAATTGCGATTTTCATTAAGTCGGTCATATTTTCTTTGTCAGATCTGCTTGCTTTCTTTAGCTCGAAATAAGCTAAACTTGACTCATCAGAGAGAACCAGTTCAGCCCAATAGTTAACTAATCATCTTTTAATTTTTTTTAGCCATCTGAGGTCTTGATTTCCAATTCTCTTCTCTAAGAATGGAATTTTTTAAAATTTTCTGTCATTTAAACCTGCTTTGTTTAATGGTTGCTGCACTGTAGTTAAAGAAATTATGCTGCTTAACACTTTTTCTGAATCTCTTTCCTGTTCTAAATGTAATACAAACCGATTTGATAAGCAATGGCTTTTTAACTTACACTAATCTCTCTTGGATGAGCAACATGGCCGCCAAAAGCCAAATTTCCAATTTAAACGTCCCAATTTTTTTTTATCTTGCTGAAAAAAATTTTACCAATATTTCGTTAACATTTATTTATTTTGCCATCTCACGTATTAAAATATTTTCTATTTTCATTCAAAAATTAATACTTTTTGGGCATCGTGAACTGTTTTATTCTTACCATTTTTGAAATAATTTCTAAAATTACAATTTTTCTGACAATTGCTTTTTTTTTTTACACTGGACTCAATGCTAAAGTGTATGTGGAGGACAACATAATAAAATCTATTCAAAAATTTGCTTTTTAAACAATAAAATTGGCGGTTGTAGAAGGTGAAAAAAAAAAATTCCAAATGCGGGATTTTTTTTTTTTTTTTTTTTTTTTTTTTTTTGGTCGCTTAGTGTATATAATACACAATAATATAGATAACAAGATTTAAGCTAAAATTTGAGAAAGGATATTTAACACTTTCGCGACCGCTGACGTAGATTCACGTCATTTGGAAATCTGTAACTCCTCCAGCGGGCGTTTCTTTCACAATTTATATGTTACTATATTTCTTAAGAATATTCCTTATATTCATATTTATATAAACAAAATAGTATGAATACAAATGCTTTCACTAGAAAGAGTATAATTATTATGTATGTTCATATGTAATATAAATATGGATACAGAAAACCTTGTTCTGACATAATGTAATTTGAAAGAATAACGCTCGCAGGCGGAACAGACTATCTAAAAGACAAAAACAGGCCGTGGCGAAAGTGTTAATATTCATTAACCCGTTAGTAGTCGCTAGTTGGTCGATTTGCCGCCCATTGTTCAGTTTTACCAGATATTTTTATTCAATAGCTACCAAAAATTTTTAGAAGTGGCATTTGATATACATAAAACGCGAATAAAATCGATTTAACGTCGATCACATCACTTCTTAAAATTATTGGTGACAGTTAAATAAAAAGTTCTCAATCTGTAATAGGTGGCGCTGTTGATAGCGACTACTAACGGGTTAAAAAGGATATACTGTTCAAAATCATTCCTATTTTGAGTAATACGTCGTGCTTTTATACCTTTTTCTAAAACAACAAATTATTTCACAAATTCATGATTAAATAACTGAAATTTTGTCATCAACAATCAAAACAATAAATTTCACTCCTTTATTTATGCAAAAATTCTATAAAGAATCAAAAAACTGTAAATATGGGAACAAAACATTTTTTAAAGTAAAGTATTGTCTTAGAAAAAGCCAGAGGGTAGAGTTTATTATACTTTGGAATTCCATCAAAATTTTCATCCTTCAATGCGTTAATTTTACGAAAAAAGGTTTATTTGTATAGCAAATATCGAAACTTTACTTAAAAAAATGAAACAAAACAACAAAATAAAACAAAATAAAAATTTTCTGTATTGAATTGAATTTGCATAAATTGGTCTGATAAAGTATGTCCCGCATAAAACGGTTTCCTATTGGCCAGAACGAATATTTCCCTTTATGCAGTCGGCTAGAGTACTTGAATTCTTAAATTTAAATGTGTAAGCTCTACATCTTTGAAAGTAATACACGGATGGAACCCTGCACAGAATTTATACCACTATCAATATAAGAAAATTTTCTACCTCTTGAATCAACGATATTATAGGTGGAGAAATTTCTTAAACAGATTCCGGTATGAATTCTGCGCCCGTGTTACATCCCTGGTAATAAGACATATTACTTTGTTTTAAATTCTTTTTCATAATAAATGTAAAGCCAGTTTTACACCGTGATTCGAATAATCGAAAATAAATAATATTGCGCTTAGTTTTAATAATACATTTTCTATATATAAAAAAAAAATCCACTATTTGATTCTGTACTTAAAAAACACTTAATAAATATTTAATATTTTATTATGTTACGTCATGCGATAAAATTTAAATAGGGTACAGTAAACGAATGCGAAAATGTCACAACGAGATTAAAACAGAAAATTCTTTTTAAAAAATCTTATAAAAATTAATAAATATTAATTATATATAGAAAAAAAAAAAGAGAAAAAAAAGAGTATTGTTCACTGCGTATTGCTTTTTCAAACAATAATCATCGTCTTTTTCCGTTTCGTTTCCTAAATCATGACATTTAACTTGAAGTGCACGAATCCTAGAATATTCAAGTACAAAGAAGGAGGAAAAAAAAAAAAAAAAAAAAAAAAAAGATAACAGGTTTAAAATAGAATTTTACCAGAAAGTAACTAGGAAAAGTTATGTAATATTTAAGAACAAAGACTTAGCATTTCAGAATCGTGTGTATTTCTTATTGCAATCAAAGCCACGCCTTTACACAATTTTCTAAAATTTACATTATAAAACAAAATTATTTCACATACATCCAATTAAATCATTTACAATTTGTCTTCTGCATTCGATGTTGTAAATGTCCTTGATATTTATGCATATCAGCGTCACATATAGAATCATATTCGAATATGTAAACTAGTTATTTTTAATGTTGTTTCCGTAATATACAAGCGGGGTTTAATTTCTTTTGCAATTCTTTCGTAATCTCTCGCCTGCATTGCGATAATATTATAAAAAAAAGTGTCCAATTTGTATAATAAACATCGAAATGTTGCTTAGAAAATAATTAGAATAACATAAAGGTAAATTAAAATAGATTTCGTCGAAATATATACAGATATTTACTCACAGTGGATACAAATTATTACAGGTAACGGCTCCTTAACATCAGTAAAAGATGATATATCACAGTAACTTAAAAAATGTTAGGAACGAGCTGTAAATTTGGAAACCCATGTTTTTTATGATGCCCGTTCTATTCATGCAAAAATTAACATAGGTCATAATTCATAATTTTTTCAAATATGAATTTATTAATAATTTTCATGATTCAAAAAATATTTTTGTATTAAAAGTATGCATGGAATATGTTTGGATCACTTCATTCTATCGTATAGAAAACAGAATTTGAATATCATAATTATTTTGGGAGATATGAAATAATGTTTCTCACATTCATTTAACTTTAGCATTCCCATATTTTGAGAGCTAATAACTCTATGAAAAATTGAGCAAAATATATAAACTATACCATTTTCCGCGATGATTTGATCCAAAGAAATCAAATAAATTATAAAAATTGGGGATTTCCATTGAAAAAATGTAGTTGATGCCAGTCTTAATATGTAGACGAAAACTAAGGAAAATCTAACTATACCATTATAAACTAGACGTTATTACAAATCGATTGGTACCAGCCGCATGTTTCTACCACAACTTACGGCGAAATTAGGTTGGTGGGGGGGAGGGGGGAGGGGGGCGGTTGCTTTTTTTTCTGACTGTACATGTACAGGGTGATCCAATGATGATTCGACAAACTTTGAAGGTATGTAGGACACACCATTGGGATTCAGAATTGCACAGGAAACAAGGTTAGCAAACTTCATTTTAACCCTTTACGGACCATGTGTTTTCTGTGTTTTTTACCAGTAAGCTCTGCCTGATGCCGTTTCTACTGAATGGTGTATTATTTAAGAGGGAGATTCTATTTATAATTGTTTATCATACAAAAGGCCATACATAATAAAAAGTTATTTTTCCGAATAATGCACATTGCTTGGGTAACTATTAATATTGTGAACATTTTTTAGATATACTATAATACATAGAATTTTCAAGTTACAGCGTAGGTGGGATTTCAATTAAGAATTTTTTTCGGTCATGGAACAAACATTGAGGGTTTGAACAGTTTACTAAAACATACATCTTTTGTATAGGCATAACACAAAATATGAAATATGAAATAAAAAAACATTGCGCAAAAAATGAATGTAAACACGTATAAAAACAAATAGTAAAAACAAAGTCCTTCTTTGCATCAATATTTATAATAAGTGTTCAAAATTACCACCACGAACCATAATGCATGCTTGATAGCTTCGAAGTGTGGATTGGAGAACAGCTCCAAAAATTCCAGGTGTTTTGCGCAATTGTGCATCAGCAGTGGACAGTCGAGCAACGAAGTCCTCTGGTGAATCCACAGGAGTCTCGTAAACGATGGCCTTTAGACGCCCTCAAAAGATGAAATCGATGGTCGATAAATCTGGGTTCCGGGGTGACCATCGTACAAGCCTGCTCCGTCCAATTCATCGCCCTGCAAAACTGGCATCCAGGTATTTGCGCACTTTCATATCGAAATATTCTGACGCACCATAATGCTGAAACCGCATTTGGTTATACAGGACAACTGGGAGATCTTGCAGATTCTGGCAAAACATCTTTTACAAAAATAGCATAACGTGAGCCATTGAGCGGCGTTAGTAAATGATATAAGCCTACGAGGTAATCGTTCACAATACCTGCCCAAACATTAACAGAGAAAAGTTTTTGGAATGAATGTGGTCGTATAGCATGTGAATTTTCAGTTGTCCACAGAGGAGTACTGTGCGCTTTGAAAACGCCTTCCTGTGTAAAAATTGCCCCATCTGAGAACAGAACAAAAGTTGGAAAATCCTGCTGCAACGCACGCTGTCGTAAGAACCATTGGCAGCGTTCTACGTGCAGAGGGTAATCACTTACTTCCAATGCTTGAATTTGGAATGGGACAGAACACTAGCAAGCCGGGCGACTCACCTTTTGGTCATGAGGCCAAAGGCCTCACCCGGCCACCAAAACCGGTATCTAACTCTCCAGCGAGCTCGCGGACAGGGGCACGGGCCCGGGAGAAGTCCGCGGGAAGGGAAGACCCACGAATCTCGCATTGAGCAACTAGCTGCTCTCCGGCGGGTGTGCTAGGCCGGGTGCAAGGAAAATCCACTTGAGCCTGTTAGAGGAACAAGGCCTGGCGGTGAAGAGTAGGTGACAGATTACAAGTAGAGCAACCCTGGCGCCTCGTGCCACCAAGGCAACCCGCAACATAACACATCACCTATTACTATACGAGCGAAGAGTGGTTGAAAACCCCCAGGCCACAAAGGCATAGAGCACAGTGGACGCGGGGGAACATCAGTCCACCCGACATGCTTCTCGGCCACGCCGACCTCGTTAGTTCACCGGCATAGCCGGCTATCCAGGGTCACCACTTGGCGGTGAGGCCGACTGCCGCAACTAGCCCCGGTACCTGAGTGGCAGCGCGGGCCAGGGACCCCATTTGGAATGGGAGTAGATATTCTTAAGGTAAGAATCTCCAAACAGTGATCTAACTCGTAAGTACACGACGTGCAATATCGCTTGTACTTGCAGAGCTGTCAACCTAATCCGGCAAATTGTTTGTACACCACTAAATTTTTAGAGCACCGTACAATAGATGCATGTCTGCTTTTTCATTATTAGGAAAATCTTCCATCACCGCAGAAAAACATAGTTTAAAATTATAACAGAAGATGCAGATAACGTATGACCAGGTCCACTAAAGCTCTCTAACTTCAGCATTACCAGCCAATCATCCTATTTTTGCTTAGTTGTATTACTGATGGTGATTGCAATTTTAAGCATTTATTGTCAATATTACTGCAAAGAAACACTTTGTGATGCATTTGAAACTCCGCCTACTGCGTAAATTTTACATTTCGTGCTCGTTACAGTACATCTAAAAAATTATTCACAATATAAGCATTTATTCGATCAGTGTGAAGTATTCGGAAATAACATTTTTTTCATGCATTTTGTAAGATTAACAGTAAAAGACAGAACCTTTCTGTTAAATAGTGCACCATTCACATAGCTGGCAATATTTTAATTTATTCCGGAGTACTTTTAGCCCCGCCTTTATTTCGTACCACTTATCTTTTTAAATTATTTTTTTTTCTTATTTTATCGAATTTATATATTGAAGAAATTTTTTTCTGAAAACAAAGTTGTGCGAAATAAAGGCAGGGCTAAAAGTACTCCGGAATAAATTAAAAAATTGGCACCTATGCATTTACAAGCAATGACAATAGGCGGAGTTTTCTGTTAAAAGTCCAAGAAAACACATGGTCCGTAAAGTGTTAAAATGACGTTTGGGGGTCATGAGTTCCTATACAATTGTGAGTCCTAATGAAGTGTCCTATCTCTCCGCACAGTTTGTCCCATCATCGTTGAATCACCCTGTATATATATATAAATTGTTTAAATAAATAAATTTTTTAAATATATATATATATTTTTAAGAATTATAAAAAAACATCTTTTAAAGTTTGTATAAATTATGTAGTGTCAGAGCATTTATCATTAATATTCTTTTGAATCATGCCAAATATAAAAATTTCATTGTTTTGTATAACAAATTTCCATCATATTTTGTTTGTTTTCATTATACTTTATGCAAAATTTTCTTAATTGACTACCAAATTATATTTCAGTATCAGTATAAATAATTGTACATAAGCATATATACGATGTATTCCAAACGTTTAATAAATTAGTTGAAATATAAAATTAAGCTATAACGCTTTGTTAATTAAACAGACAGCCACCAACAACATTTTAAAAATATGTTATATATAGAAAATAATTCACAGGCGATTGCTTGCTTGAACTAATGTTTATTATAATCATGCTGAGTTGTTTTCACCTGATTAGGTAGAAAGCAACATATGTTAGATGTCAGGGGGGTGCCATTTCATAGATGCGCGAATTTTTAGCTATTTTAGATTTCTCGCGCACTACGTCATAAGGAGGATGGATCAAATCTTGTTTACATTTGAAATAACTGTGTTTAAATTGCGTTTTTATGATTTAATTTTTTTTTTCTTTTCTTTTAATCGAATTTGCTTAAATGTACCGTGTGATAATCTTAATCTACGTCTTTAGTTGCTTCCTTGACATACTCCGTATTAGAGCACATAATTTTTTTAAAGAATAGATTATTGAAAGTGATAGAACATTGATGAAAAACTGTGATGTATAATAGCAATAGATAGATTGCTCATAAAATCAAATCATGTAAGTAATATATCATCGTGTATATTATATCATACATTTTCAAGATCAGAAGTAATAAATCAAAGAGATATTAAATTAGCACTAATCATGTAATAAGTATGTTTGTTAAATGTTTATGCTACTTCCCTTCGATTTTCAAGTATACTCTTTTGAAAGCAGACAGTAGCCAATGCCTGCTGTCTGCTGTCAAAAGTGACCTTTTTTTTCATTCAAATAGGGACATAATTAAGATTTTGTTAAAATTTATTATCTTTATGAAACATGAAACAAATTGTGGTATCTCATAATAAACAAAATGTTTAAGTTATGTAGTTGTTAAAAATGAGTACACACTAAAATATTCCTGCAGTTCAAAATTAAATTTGCAGTTAATACAATTAAAATGAAATAAACTTGTGTGTAGAAAAAAAAAAAAAAATCTTAGGTACTTTTTTTTTTTTTTTTTTCTTTCTTTAATCATCTGTAGAAAGCATCTGGATAATTGAAAATTTTATGAAATTGTTTTTATGTAGTAACACATTTCAATGTAGCTTTTGTAATAACATGTTAAAAGTGTCAGTAGTAGCACATGTTTTCCAATGAAAATAGTTTTAAAAATGCCAACATGAGCAAAATGTTTTGAAACAATTTCTGTCCTACCATATTTAAACAATGAATATAATTTTTCTTTTGTAAAAAATTGTTGATCATTTCTTAAACATTTTGGAGTATTATATGTATATATATATATAAAACCACAGAACTGAGGTTTAAAAGTAATAAGTACAAAACTTTGAATAAACACCATAAAATGCAAGAGTTCACAATAATTGTTTCAGGTGAAAAGAAAACATGACCCTTCGGCAGCGCTTTCTTGGCATCACTCTTACCTACTTTATTCGCCTTGATGAAGTGTTGTGTTTTCTTTTAACCTGAAACAAATGTTGCAAGTTCTTGCATTTTATGGTGTTTATTCGAAGTTTTGTATTTATTAATTTGGAGTATATTTACTGACAGGGTTTAACCTGGCAAAAAAATTACTTTAGCATTTTAGTGAAAATAGGCTAGCACTATTTTAGCTTTTTCGAAAGTTAATTAATTCTTTGGATACCATTGATTTCTTTTACTTACAAGGAACATCACCCAAGTGTCCGGCTCGGATTTCAATGAGTGAGAGGCGTTTCTTTTCTAGAGGCGTTTCTTTCATATTTGATATGCTATCAAATTTTACTCAAAAATTTGTATTTATACAGCAAGTGACTACTCAAATGAATAATTCAGTTGAAATAATTTTCAGTACTACTATAAATTTTCATTTGTAACTTAAACATGAAAGCGCAAAATCATTTTGCTTTGTTTTTAAACTGTGCTATCATAATGTTAGACCCACCACCACGTATATATATATTTTTTTTTTTCCTACTGCCCTTCCCTCTTTTTCGGTGCAAGAATGAAAAAAGTGATCATCAGTCCATTCTCATATCAGACTGTTTTGTATATTCATATTGCTTTCCGCTACAGTACAGATTTTCATGCAAGACAAATTAGCTGTATTGATTGCTGCAGCAGTGGCGGATCCAGAACTTGACTTTTTTTTGGGGGGGGGGGGGGCTAAGATTTTTCAAAGTGATATTCTAGACCAATAAAAAATTTACAATTGCAAAATTCAATTATGAATGACAGTGTTTTTTTGGGGGGGGGGGGCTTCAGCCCCCTAGCCCCCCCCCCCTTAAATCCGCCACTGTGCTGCAGTACAAAATTTCATACATTTCTTCTTGAATTCTTCATACACTTGGAATTTAACAACTAAAAATTCGGTAAGTGATTTTAGTACCCTTCTAATTTCTGCTATTAAGGAACCTATTTTATTTGTAAACTGATACTAATAATTATTTTGAAATATATTATTATGCTGAAACTTTTTTTAAATGGGGAAATAATAAATTTAATATGAGTTTAAAGTCTGACATAAATATTAAATTCTTCTATTTCCAATGTTTAGTTTATTTTTAATATTAAAATTCATAATATTGAAGTATTTAAAAGGTAAACAAACGTATCATAATATTACAGATAACTGAATATATTATGTATTTCTTTTTAAATTGAAAATTATAAGTGTTTTATTTTGAACAAACTATTTTAAAGAATGTATTTTTATTTCATTTTTACTCATAAAATTAAAATTCATGATTTTACTGAAATATCTGAAATGTAAACAAACAAATCACGCTAGTACAGCAAAATTTATATATTTTAGATTTTTTTTAAACAAATACGTGCGCTTTCTTTTGAGCAAAACATTTAAATAACTGCATTTTTATTTCATTTTAATATAATTTAAATTAATCGTCTTATTGAAGTAATTCATGACAATATTGAAGTATTTAAAAGGTAAACAAACATATCAATATTACAGATAACTTCATATATTGTGTATTTTAAATTGAAAAATATAAGTGTTTTATTTTGAACAAATATTTTAAAAAAAGTACTTATATTTTATTTTTACTCATAAAACTAAAATTCATAATTTTACTGAAATATCTGAAATGTAAACAAACATATCGCGATCGTACAGTAAAATGTATATATTTTACATTCTTTAAAAAATATATATGTGCTTTCTTTTGAGTAAAACAATTAAATAACTGCATTTTTATTTCATTTCATTTTAATATAATTGAAATTCATCGTTTTATTGAAGTATTATAAATGTAAACAAATGCATAGCAATGTTGCCGAAAACGCGAAAGCTTTATAATTTTTTATGAACTTATATGCATTTAAAATAAATATTTTAACGAATGTACTTTTATTTCATGTAATACCGTACATGATTTTCGTTTTTGGGTAATATTTATACCAGATTATAGGATATATTTTTTAGTAAGTAATAGCTAGCTCTGGGCGAACAGCCGTATATCTTGTATCGTAGTTTGTTTCTATCTTTCGCCACGTGACGTTTCACTTCTGCTTGCTTCTGATTGGCTACTCTTCAAATGGCCCAACCTTATAATAGAAGAACCTTGTTAGATGTAAGTTTTACGCAGTACGTACACGTCTTTTCGTAATGTGTTACGAGATATTGCTAAATTATTAGCATTGCTTTGTGGAATTCTCTTCTCTATCTTAACCCTTTGTGGCGTAGAGTAATTCAGATCATTTAAATTACACTGCCACCGGAATTTACGAACAGAATTAAAATAAAAGATATTCTCAATTTTCAGGTTTAATGGAAGGGCCATTTCTGCTATGTTGTAAATTTTTGCTAAAATATTTCCGGGCGGTGTTTTTGCTGTTGTGAATTAAAATTAGGTTTTCCATCAGCGGGAACACAACGACTGAAAGGGTTAAAACATCTGTCGCTTTAGCAAGCAAAATCCCTGGTTGACGGCCCTCTTCACTTTCCGTCGCCGAAAGCCCGAGCCAATGTTATTCTATGAGGAAATTTTCTTTACAAATAACTTACTAACTAATACATATTTTTAAATTCTGTTTATACTTTCAGAAAATTCCTTACTATTAAATTGACGGACCCTTTTTAAAAATGTATTTTTTTTAATTCTTAGTATTTTTTTTTTTTTTTTTTTTGAAATTGCAAAATGAAAAAAATTCACATATTGAAAATTCGTATTTTGCAGCTTCAAAAAAAAAAAAAAAAAAAAAAAAAAAAAAAATATATATATATATATATATATACATATAAAATTAAAAAAATATTTTTTTTTAAAAAAAGGTCCGTCAGTATAAGCTGGGAATTTTCAGAATGTTAAAACAGAATTTAAAAATATGCGTTAGTTAATAAGTTATTTGTAAAGAAAATTTTCCCACAGAATAACATTATCTTCCGCTTCCGGCGGCGGTGAGTGAAGAGGGCCCTTAAAGGGGACTTGAATTTCACTCTACGTGCTGCACATGTTAAATTTCGTAAGCATTATATTATATCTGTTATTATTATTTTATTTCTTCCAAAAGATTAAATATCTGATTAAAGAAAAAAAAAATAAATAAATAAAAATTCTACCTAAAAAATTAGTCTAATGACATGATTAAAATGTTATTATTAATTATACAAATTTACTGATTATGCATAAAAACCAATTTTCACAATCATTATTGCAAATTGTTTATTTAAATTCGTTGTGTTTATAGCATATATTATTTATTAGAATAAAATAAAATTAGAAGCTAAAAAAAATACTATGATTAATCATAAATTTTGAAAATAATATTTTTTTCATGACGAATTAGTTATCATAAAATTAACAATAATAAAGTAAAATAAAACTACTTTATAATTCTTTATACATAAATTATTTATCAATTGAAATTTATCAATTGAAAATTTAACACTTTATTACAAATTACATTTAATAAAAATGAATTAATATTTAATAAATTATAATAACTTCTATTAAAATGAATAATTTTAATTAAATTCCTTAATTTGTACTCTCTGAATTAGTCTGTACTGTGTTTTTTGTATGTAGTAATTATTTATGCTGAATGTAAATAATTAGATAATTTTATTACATAGCTACGAACAACTTAATTCATAATCCAGAATACTATTAGTAACAGCCTTTCTTTATTTCTTTCTGTTTTTTTATAGTACTTTTTTTCTTATTTAATCGTAAATAAATTTAAAGAGAATTACTCTAAAATTTGAGAAATGTAGGATAGGGGCAGGTTCTAACAATATTCTGGATTCTGTTGGCAATTATGATATTCTTACATACTTGCCAACATCCTAATTAACATTCAGTAGCGTTGTTAATCCCACCCTTTTTTTCACACCAGTAAATTTGTAGAGTAATGTTTTCCTCATGTTACAATTAAATAAGAAGAGAAATACTCTAGACAGCTTGGGGAATGAAAAAGAAGGCGGAGCTAACAATACTTCGCAATATTAATCAGTACATTTGTAAGTACGTTACTATAGCCTATTTTTTTTTTTTTTTTTTTTTTGTGGTTAATTTGCAATCTTTCGCAATGTATAAATATAGATAATAAATTATGATGAAATTTACTTCGAAATTATAAGTTATTTGATTTATTTTTATGACAACATTTTGCCGCATATCCCGTCCCTCAACTAGTTTCATAGTGAGTGATGTATGCTGCCTTTTTCTTATTTATCAGCTACGTCCAGCAGCGAAGTTTTTTTCCTTTTGCTGTAGACCTAACCATTCACTTAGAAAATTTTCCACTGACATTTTATGGCAAGATTTGTACTCCAAGCTTTAAGCTGTTCTTATAGCTAAGCTTCCAAAGTGAGTATAATACAGTTCTCAATACAATCCCACGATTGTAGAGCCACACGTTTCGAAATGGACGATGTGAGAAATACTGATTATGTAAAGTAAAACCTGTAGCCACGCCCTATTGAGCTGATAGAAAATAGAATAATAGTTTTTTGCTATCGAAAACTTAAGAAATAATAATAAATTTAAACAGTTAGTAATTAATAATAAATTTAAACAGTTAATACGCAAAAATAATTACAATTTTTAATACACAGTTTAAGTTTTAAATATGCAAATAAATAAACAAATAAAACATTTTATCATTTCATTCATCGCCACAGAACGTTTCAATGTGCAAGTAGTAATTTAAAGACATAAAAGTAATAACATTTCTCTCCTATTAAAATGCTGCTAGGTTTTATCCCACATTGTAAAAAGTATTCTTTCAGTAAATGCATCTATCGTGGTGTTTTTATTTTAACACGCACACATAGGAAAAAACAAAGTAATGAAAGGAAAAAAAAAATCTGATAGTGTAAACACACTTGCCAACATCCTAATTTATATTCCGTAAAAGTGTTAGTACTCGTCACCCCATTTTTCTCTTTTGTCACCAGTCTTTTTTTATGACTACTTTCACTCATATTTAATTATAATTACATTTCGGGAAATTTATTCTAAAAAAAAGTTGTGTGGAAAAAGTGGTAGTATTAACAGTTTTATGGAATATTAATAAGAATTTCGGTAGGTATGATATGGATAATATATCATGAAGTACGTATTATGTTATGGGCAAAGTTTAGAAATTTTTTTAGTTAGATTTATAGCACATCTTGTGGTCCCTCAATTAAATATCACTCATTTAATACCGTAAATTTCAGCAATTGTTTGTGGACAATTTTATCGATTATTACAAAACACGTATCGTTTTTTTAAGAAGCAGGTTTTAATAAAGAAATCAGTAAAAATCTCCGGATTTAGTTCTCAGACTCTAATGTTTTTCAAAATCATAATAATAATAATGCTTTTTATAATAAAAAATAATAAATGTAGACCTTAAATAAATATGCATCTATGAATTTTAAATTAAAAAATTATGAATGTAAAATTAAAAGTTCGAATATGCAAAAAATGTATGTACAAAATGAGAATACTAAAAACAATGCCTAAGATTATTTGAACAAATAATTACTCTTTACTGTATAATATAAAAGGCTGATTACATGTTTCTTTTTTCTTTTCTTTATTTCTTTTCCTTTTTTTTTTATATCTACTTACTTATCAAACCAAAATCCCTGAAATAGTCATCTTGATAAATATATATTATGACATTTAATGCCTTGAATAAATCTAACAGCTGGATTAAATTTCGAGTATATAATTTTTTTTCCCAATTTATAATTATACATAAAAATGCCTTATAAGTAAATCGTATTTCATATCGTCCGCAAAGTTTAAATAAGATGCAGGTTCAGAGGACTGCGTACTGTTTTTAAATTTCCTTAATTTTTTCCTAAATTATGTTTAAACAAAATCTTTATCTAAATTTCCTTAATTTTCTCTCTAAAATTTTGTATTAAATTTTTTGATATAAAAAAAGTCATAAATAAATAAATAAATAATGGTTAAATACGATGAAAGAGTGCTTAAAAAAAGACGTATCCGTACGACTCCTGAATTTAGGAGAAAGGCGTAAAGGCGGAGCTTACTTTTCAAAGTAGGAATATATCCTTAGTTGCCAACATCCTAATTAGTATCCTGAAGTATTTATTGTTAATATGTGCCATCTTTTTCACACCAATCTTTCTTTCTTTCTTTTTTTTTCTTAAGTTTTTTTTTTAAGTTTTTTTTCCCCTTGTATAATCGTAATTACATTTGGAGAGAATTATTGTAAAAATAAAGTGGTGTAGAAAAGGGGCGGGTTCTAACAGTACTACAAAGTTTAAACACATTGTCGTCGGGGTATTTTCCTATTTTGAAGCGAAAGTTTTTAGCGTTTCTTTAAAACGTTATATTATTTATTAAAATTATTTTACATTATTTATTTTATTTATTTATTATTATTATTTTTTAAACTGGTGTTAGAAATCGTCCAAGTTGATAGCTATGGTTAAAGCATGTCACTCATTGAAGAGTTAGAAAATAAAACCTATTCATGCCGTTTGTTTTGATATTTTTTTAATCTATAGCTTCATTAGAAAATGGCAAGGCAACTACGCATCACATAAACTTAGACTATTATCATATATATATATATATATATTTTTTTTTTTTTTTTCCATTGCTATCGACAGAATTTCGTACAATTTTCCAAAATCTCTCAGTATGAAAATGCTTGCCTGCATTTTGGTCTGTAGATACTTTTCTCTATTTCTTATCGAAAATTTTGTTAATGACACCACACATGATTACAAAATACACTTTCGTCCTACAGGCACGTGAGATTGAATGACACGATCAAAAAATTTGAGACTTCAAAAATGGGTCAAAAAATGTATTTTCTTTGCAGCAAATAATATTCTTCCATTTTAAATGTATAGTTCAAAGCAAAAAAATATCGCCTTCTGGATTCAGGCAATTTTTTTTTCTCACATACATTTACGTGGTGTCATCGATAATCGCTTGCAAACTGTTTCTCCGTGCTTTACAGTTATTTTTCTAAGAAGTATTCAATCCTACAGTCATTTGCAAAAATTTAAGAGCTGAATCCGATTTTCAGTATTTTAACACATTGCATCATTTGCGCAGATTATTGTGTCATCTCATGGACTCATTGCATCAGACGCATTATACTGCTATAAATAAAGATGATCGGCACGTTCATCGCCTGTTGTTTATTGAATTTTGTCGTAGACAGTGCTGTTGTGTAATTATTGTAATGGGTAAAAAGCCTTCTTTTTCTGTTACAAAAAGGTCAGAAATATTTATCCTGCATAAAACTGTATTTTGTGAACGTCAAATAAGTTCGAGGGTAAATGTGAGCAAGATAACTGTGCATCAAGCTATTCATAAATTTAAAATTTGGGGAAATTTATGGACCTTAAATGAAGCGGCCGCTCTAGAAAAAACGAGTGCACGTGATAATTTGGGATAAATAGAACGGTCGTTTGAAATCCAAGAACCTTCTGCAATACGACTAGACATTCTCTGGCTTCAAAAGGTACCAACGTCAATTTGAGTAGTACTTCAAGACGTTTGGTCAAAGATTTTGGTTTATTATCCCATAAACCTACAAAAAACCTCGACTTATTCCAAGTATGAAAAAGAAATGACTGACTTTCGTCAGACAATATCAGAATCGGACAGTATAACAGTGGAGTAGGATCTTATTTTCGGATGAGTCAGGTGTGAAGGAATTTTCTGCATGTACTACAAGTATTCACCGCCCAAGGGGAAAAAGACATGATGAGAGATATATGATTCAAACTGTGAAACATCCTCCAAACCAAATGATGCAATGTCCTCCGGTACTGGTAGTCTGTATTTTGTGCCACCTAAAAACACTGTGAACGGAAAGCGGTATCTTAATTTGTTACGTGAGAAGTTAAAGCATCATATGCGTATTCGTAAATGTTCATTTTTCCTGCATGATGGGGCTCCGTGTCACAGGTTGAAGGTTGTCAAGAAATATCTGAAAGCACAGAAAATCAAAGTGCTTGACTAGCCAGGTAACCGCTCATATTTGAATCCAATAGAGAACCTGTGGTGTATTGTGAAAAATAAAGTCTCCGAAATGCAACCATCCATGGCTACGGTACTTGTTGAAGCAATAAAGCATGTCTGGTGCACAGATATTTTTAAAGTTTACTGCAAGTCTCTTATTTATAGCATGCCTAAGAGGATTGCACAAGTTATTAAAAACAAAGGAGGTCCTACAAAATACTGACTTTAATTACAGTTAAAGACCATGTATAGTCTATTTTGTTCTTTTATATGTAAAATATGTATGTTATTTTTGAGGAGTTCCATTAAATCCGATTTTCTATGGGTAGTATTACATATTCGATACTGTGTTCGGAGTGTATGTCCCTTGATCATCAATATAAGGAATAAAGCTACTTCCACGAACACACAACATTTATTATATATCTTACAGAGCGGCATATTGAACACATGACACTTTTCATGTTTTCTTCTTCTGATTTAGCACTGATTATAACATCATCAAGAAAAACCCCAACATAATCAATTTTTTTTAAAATAGTTTCAATTTTACGTTGAAATAATCATAGTGCAAATTTTACACCGAACGGTAATCTTGATACATTATATAAACCTCTATGAGTATTAATGGTTAACAATTTACTAGTTTCGATATCTACTGCCTGTTGTAAATATGCATCTTTAAGATCAAATATAGTAAAAAATTTAGCACCTGACAATTTAGCAAACAAATCTTCATTCTTCGGTAGAGGATAATTTTTATCTTCTGTATGTGCATTTACAGTGGATCGATAATCACCACAAATTCTTACTGAGCCATTAGGTTTGGGAACAATAACAACCGGGCTGGCCCAATCTGAATGATCAACTGGAATTAATATTTTCTCACTCATTAATCGATCTAATTCTATCTCAACAGCTTTTCTCAAAGCAAACGTGACTGTCCGAGCTCTTAAAAACACAGGTTTTGCATCTTTCTTTAATTTTACTGATACTGGTGGTCTTTTAATGGTACCAATACCGTCATTAAATACCTCTGGAAATTTATCTATTAAATCATCTTTAGATAAATTATTCACCATATTAATGCTAGGCAAAAGTAATTTAGATGCTTGTAACCATGTTTTACTGATTAGACTCGGACCTTCCTCTTTAATAACCAATAATTTCAAATTAGGAATACACATTTTATCAACAGTAACATCTACTAGCAGTTCTCCTAATACAGTTCAACTCTCTTTAGTACATGTCTGTAATTTTATAGAAGATTTAATGAAGTTTACCTTGCCTGAGAACAAGAAATCTGCGGTTCATTTACTTACGATTATGTAAGAAGCTCCAGAATCGATTTCAAACATTACTGGTTTCTTATTGATATACACCAGTTTAGTAAAACTCTCAATTTTGTCCTTATTAGTCATATAGTTTAAATAATGTTCTTGGATAGTCTTAATTTTATTGTTGATTTTGAATTTACTGTCCGGTTGACTGTGTCTGGTATTGTAGCTGTTCTTAAGGACATTGGAGGACTTTTTAAGGCGGCAGGCTGCCTGGATATGTCCGACTTTATGACAGGAAAAACATTCTGAAGTTTTAAATGTACAGGTGCTGGAATCATGGATTTTTAAGCATCGAAAACAGGGTTTACCATAACTCGGCTTGGCGCTTTTCTCCACACTATTCACGTTATTCTTCTTTACATCAAATGCTTTTGTAATTTTATTTACTTGAAATTTATTCTGCAAGGATTTCACACCAGCTGTTGCGGTTTCAAAAGATAATGCAATGTCTATCGCATTGGATAACGTTAATTTCATAGTGTCCAACAACTTTTGTTGAATCCTGTCTATCTTGAATCCCAAAAATGAACTGGTCTCTCAGGCGATCCTCAAGTGTTTCTCTGAAATTGCAGAATTCTGACAGCTTGCGTAGATCCTTTATAAAATCGGAAATAGATTCACTTGGATATCAAGTCCGCTTCTGGAACTTAAATCTTTCCACAATTTCACTGGGTGCTGGGGCAAAGTATTCATTTGCTCTGGCCAATAAATCTTCATAAGAAATCTCTTTCAAGGTTTTTGGTACGATTAAATCTCGCAGAATGGAAAACGTTTTCGATCCAACAGTACTTAAAAAGATGTTCTTCTTTTCGTTTTCAACAACGATTTCATTTGCGGAGAAATAAAAGTCGACACTTTCCAGATAAATATTCCATGGAACTGCACTATCCGGAGAAAAAGCTCTATTCTACCTACGTTCAGATTCAACTGGCTCGGCGATACAGTTCCGTTTTCGGTTTCAGATTCATTCGGCATTGTCAACTATTTGCGTTGCTACATTAGTATAAACTTATTTTTCTTGTCGCCAATATTACATATTCAATACTGTGTTCGGAGTGTATGTCCGTTGATCATCAATATAAGGAATAAAGCTACTTCCACGAACACACAACATTTATTAAATATCTTACAGAGCGGCATCTTAGCCTTACTCAGACAATAGATACACTGATTACATACACTGACGGTCAAAGACCGTCGTGCACACTGATGGTGGCTGGTGCACGCAAAATTTATCGCGGCCGCAATGTCCTCTATGTTCCCATCAAAATTATACCTCTGGGAGTCACCGAAGCGTGAAAGCCATCCCTTCCGCGGAGGGTCAAAATTGTGATGGCATGTCTCCGGACTACCTCTAGGGATGAGCCTCAGACCGTCGCCTATTGCTCATTACGCAGCACTAGTGCGACGTAAAACCCATCCAACCAACCAATCAACCAATTATTCTCTGGTTAGAACAGACTTTAATTTTATTACTGACTTTTATTTTCTAAAAGAGTGTCATAAGTGATTGATGAATTATCTGTTCAAATATAGTTGTTTAATTATATACATAGCTGCCAAGTCCTCCAATATTTTAATAGTGCCATTTCTTTTTTAAATTTTTTGATTTATTCAACGACTTATTTTTGAAATTTAAAGGGAACTAAGGTAACTAAAAAAGAAGTATGTTTTAGCAATTATAAAACTTTCTTTAATATTTATTACACCAATTCCCGTAATATTCATTATTTATTTGAAGATTTTTCAGAGAAGCATAACCCTAAATGTCCACAGAAAGTAGATTTTTATCCTTCAGGCAACATGTGTAAAATAGTTTACTATTATTATTGTTATTGTTCAAAACGAAGAAAATAGATAATTTCGCATCAAATTTCCCCATGTCTATGTTTCAACCATTCGTCGTAATGGTACTGACGAATTCGAATTTCACATCTTGGAGAACTTTATATCCTGGAGGGTGTTAAATTAAAACTATACCTTTTAGTCATATTATTAAAAAAATAAGAAAAAATCAAAAATGGTTCTAGCTTAAAAGAAAAAAAATCTCCAAAAGTTGAAATTCATTACATTACTTCGGAGATTTTTTTTCTTTTTTAGATATATACGCTATCTCAACTCTTTTCACTGAATTCACATGAATGCAAAATAAAGGGATATTTTACATCCTTTTAAGGACAACATCTGAAGCACTTTCATATAAAGTATACTCATTCATTGAATTATTTTATAATAAAATGAATGACAATACAAGAGAAAGCACTTTGCAACTTTCCACTCCGTCATAAAATCGGTTAGTTTTCCGTATATTATATTATATAGATACAAATCAGTATATATGCATGTACGAATACAAATTATATTTTTTATTACTCGTATTTTCAAATGCATACTATCAGAAAGATTTTTGAAAGGAATATTTCTTTTTAATGTGCGTTATTGCATCATACATATATTTTATGTTTTCCAAGAAATTTTTCTGGTTGGAATTGGAAAGAAAACATAACAGTAAGAAGTATTCCGTGCAGTATAAATATTTATTGAATTTTTGAATATTATAAAATTGAATAAAGAAATGAATACGAGTGTAAATCTTTTCTATACATTCGAAATTGCCTGGCGCTGAGTCGATAGTAAATGCTTTTCTCAATGCTTCTTGTCATATACTAAAATTTTCATGGGTTTATCATGTATTTTTGTCACGAAGATAACAAAATATTTGAGATAAAATAGGAGTAAGATAATAAGATAGATATAAAATATCAGAATTCAAGATTTTTTTTACATTTTGAAAATTTAAAAGTTTTATTAATCTTAAAAGTTCCAATGTTTCTTAAATTTTAATTTGAAGATTACCACCAAAGTTTTTGTCACCTATTCCATTTTATTAAAACCACTTTATCTGAGTAATAATTCAACATTATTTAATCATGGAAAACTGCTACAAAATGTTACAAAAAATTTTCTGGTAAAAAATAAATAAATAAATAAAATAAAATAATAATAATAATAATAATAAATTAAATTAAATTAAAGGGTATCGAAAATTTATAATTAACAGGTAGGTTGGTTTTAGATGGTTTTTGGTAGGCTCCTGTATTTGGTAGGTTCCTGTCTTTTTTTTTTTTTTTTTTTTTTTTAGTACCTATTCTTAACTTAAAATATTTTTTTTTAATTTTATTTTTTATGGGTATGAAAAAATATTGATATTGGCTAAATAACAAACAGCATTATGTAGTTTTTGATTTACGAAAGAGATTTTTCTGAAAGAAGTTGTGTTTAATTATATTTTTATGCCATTCATTAATGACTTATTTAAAACTATTTTTTCATTTATTCAAATGAAAAGAAGTATAGCGTTAAAAAAAAAGTTTCAATGAATATTTTTTTCTTTTTATCTGCAAAAAGCTTTTTTATATATTTAAGGAATTAGGTTTTTTTTTTAAATCTTGTTTATTTTCATCTCTGAATTAATAAATCACAATCACTTAGATATTTCCAAGTTTAAAATATATATTTTTAAATATATCTGTAGTGGACCGATACTTTTTGTTCTGATTTTTCGTTCAGTAAATTCATAACCATTTATAATTAAGATATCCTGTCTTTTTTTTCTTTTTTTTTTTTTTAGTACCTATTCTTAACAGAAAACTCGAAAGTATGTGCAATTTTTTTTTTCGATTCTTTCTTTATTTTTGTATTATTTTTACTCTTTTTAATTCTGATAATTAAAAGATTTTGAATAAATCGTCTCATTCTTTGGTAGGCTCCTGTCTGCCTGATGTCATTTTTCTTATTTTGCATGCATTTCTTCTCATTTGGTTATTTTCTGTGTTTCTTTTAAACTCTTTTCCCAGCATATATTTTATGAACACCATTTCATTTTCAAACTTTTACATCAATGCTTATATTAAATTATTATTTCAATATTCTTTTTCAAATATATCACAATCAATAGAAATGGTAATAATTAGAATAATAAAAATGAACTTACATTTTTCAATAATAAAATTTTATTTAATGATTTGAAGTTGTATCTAAGATATATATTTAATAGCATATAAAGAACTGTTTACTTTATCCTTTCATTTGTCAAATATGACTTTTTCTAGATAGTGAAACTGTAAAGTATTTAGTCTGATTTTTAGAAGGAATTTTTTTAATTTCAATAAGTACAATTCCATTTCGATTTCTGTTATATCAATTATTATTTTAAAATCTATCTTTTTAAATTTAATTCAAATGTTTAAATAAAACAGTGCAGGAATAATTTTGTAACTTTTTAAAATAGTTTTATATTATCATGTGACAAATTATTTGTCACTTCACTTTAAACATAATTTTAAGCATAAGCATTTAAAAGATAAGTTTAAGCTAAAGTTTCCTTTTCCTAAATATTTTCTTATATTAATAATTGTGAAGTGTTTTTGAGAGTCTTTTGTTTGTCCATTTTTATCATTCTGAAGAAGTGATCACAAATAATTTAATTCGATTTTAAGAACTATACCAGAAAGTACCTCGAGTTTTCAGTTTTTAATATATAACACTAATAGCATGACACTACTTTAAATAATTCTGATTGAAAAAAACAAAGAGTCGTTGTTTTCAATGATTATTTAAAAAGCGCACGAAAAATATTGAAACAAAATAATGAAAGCGGATTTTGAAGAACCAGAGAAAGAGAATTTCAGAACTGAAGTGCGCTTCTGAGCAACAGAATAAGTCTCATTCGCTTGAAGGGACGTCACTTTGCAAATATTTAAGAAAAAATGTCATCGATTCTTATTTTTGAAAAGTTTAAGCAAAATTTTAGGAATTATAACAGAGTATTTCAATGTTTTTTTTTTTCTTTTTCTTTTTAAATCTTATGATAAAAATCGAAAAGTGACAGTTTTTTTTTTTTTTTTGTAAATATTTATTTTTTAATGGGCATGTAAAAAATTATCACATTTAAATGCTCTTAAAAATTGTATATGTAAATATGTTTTACGTGATATATTCACAGCGTTTAAATTTATGCTTGACATTGCAGAATATTTTAAATCTTATTATTTCTTAAATGTTCATATAAAACATTAAAAATAATATATCTTGACGTATCTAATAAGAATTATTCAGATAACAGATACAATTTAAGAAAAACATAATATTTATTTAAAATATTACTATAGAACAACTAAATGTGTAAAAATATGAAAATAAAACGCCCTCTCGTGGTTTCTATAACAGATCTCTATTTTTAGATAAAATATTATTTATCCCAAACATAAACAAATATATATATGTTTCTGAAACTTTTAGGGATGTGATTCAATAACAGAAGATAAAGAGAAATAATTGATGAAAGCTAAAAATATTGCATGAGTCTAATTTTCACACATTTTAAACATCGCTATTTTAATATAGTTTTCTTTGTATTATTTAAATGAATAATTTTAGTCTTTTTATTAATCAAAAATTTCTTTAAATAAACGTGATATTTAATATGCATGTAAAATAGATGAAAATGATATTGTCTTCTTTCAAGGGATGAAAGCAAAGTTATCCATAAGTGTCCCATTTTATGTTCTTTTGCTACCAGAAAATTTTAATAGAAAATTTTGTCTTATGTAATCAGTGAAAGGTGTCGCAAAAATATATAATAATAAAATCTTTTTGTAAAAAAATAGAACCGACTCCAAAAAGCAACTACTAGTCAAACAAACAAACAAAAAAATTGGTATGAAATGGAACTGTAAATTGCGCCTAAAAGTATAAAATAATTTCCTTCGCCAAACAACCTATAACACTACAATTAATCATAACTTTTGAAGTCGGTGCAAAATTAAATAAAATTTAATTATTTTTTAAAGGTTTGTTTTTAGGTCGGTAGCAACAAATGCTGTTGTCTCGAATGATCCATTTTCATGTTTCCTTTATTATTTTATCACTGTATACGATTGGTCCATTAGTAGCATCTACATAGAACAGTGAACATTCTTCACAATGCGGTATTTATGTTTCCACGAAGTTAGAGTTTCCTTTGCAAATTTGGTATAACTTTGATATAACTATCATCCTTGGTTGCTTTTGGATTTGGCGATCAAAACGTAATGCAAAAATATACACACAAGATGTATATGTATATTTTCATAATATATATTACACGAAGTATTGTTTCATATTCTTGATTACTCTCCTTATCAAAATAATCATGATATCCGAAAATAATTAAATATGTTTGCCTGATAATTTTGCGATTTTTCTTTTACCAAGGACGTCAGATACCATCATCTTCGCCTACTTTTGCTGCTTACGAAATCTTATTTGTTTTCTTGAATCAAAGTAGTTTTCGGCTGCGTTTTGCAGGTGACAATGTGAGATGTGTATTTTGAATAGGCTTTGATTTTTGTATTGAATAAAGGTAAAAAAATTTTATTAAATTTTGCGCCGACTTCAAAAGTTTTGATTAATTGTAGTGTTATAGGTTGTTTGGCGAAGGAAATTATTTTATACTTTTAGGCGCAATTTACAGTTCCATTTCATACCAATTTATTTTATTTTATTTTATTTTATTTATTTATTTTTTGTTTGAATAGTAGTTGCTTTTTGGAGTCGGTTCTATTTTTTTATAAAAATATTTTATTTTTCTCTTTTCAGTGAAAACTTATATTCATATAGCAGAACATCAAAAGACGTTCGACGGCAGCTTCACAAATCACAACTTCCAAGAAAAGTGACATAACTCAAAAAATGGTTTATGTCACTGAAAAATACATGAAATGCACCCAATGTGAACAAAAAAGTTAGATCTCCATCCAGAAAGTTATCCACTAGAGAGACAGTTGCGCCAGTTTTATTCTAGTCAAGTTATTTTTAAGTTGATTTTTCTCAAATGCTGCATTTTTAAGTTGTGTCAACTTTCCGCCTTTATCGGATATGAGCAAAAAACTATCTATTGAATGAACATACGTTAAGCTAAAAAGTCTTTAGAAATGTAAAGAACGGATACGAATTATTCATAACCACAAATTCTGTTAGGCATATATATTGAACTTTACAGTGAATGCGTGTCACCCGCTGCGCTGGAAATTGCACAGCGTAAAGTTCAAACAAAGAGCAAAATATGCATTGCCACTGACGGACAGAAGTTTCAACATCGATACTTACATACTGCTTTTACCAGTGTAGCTGCATGCGTTCAGCAGTTAGAGTGAGAACAGACTTTTGTGAGTATCCTATAATTTGTTTATATCTTAATGAAATCATAATGAAATCTATTTCAGGCCAAGATCATTATAACAAAAAAAGTATTAAAATTAAATCATCTCTTACGAAGTTAAAAGCTAACAAATTTCAACAACAACAATAATGAGAAACATGGTTTGTATTGAGAACCTCTTAGTTTATGAAGTCGGTTTAAAACGTCTATGCGTTACTCGATGTAACCACTTACAATAACATAATTTGAATTCTGCATAGCATAAATGTCACCCGCTGCGCTACAACATATGCAATGTCGTTCAAGTGTGTACAAAATAGGAAATTGCGAACAAACAAATGCACGTTTTAAGCGTTCTGTTTTTAGCATTAATGTCTAAACTATCTTTTCGTACTAAATCGATGATGCTCTGCAGTTTTATAATTCACCTTTTCCCCCTGTCTTGAACCGTTTCTGAGATAGGAACGCTAACTCCTTTGTTTTCCAACAGCTGGCACTGTAGGCGGTTGAATCGCGTAGCTCATGTTCACGTTGCTATACCTACATACCGCTTTTATGACTATAGCTGCAGCTCTTCAGCAGTTAAAAGAGTCTGGACTGACTTTTTTGGGCACCATGTATTTTCTTTTGATCGTAAATATATTACAATGGGACCTATTTCAGACCAAGACCTTTACAATAAAAAAAAAGTATCAAAATCGGATCATCCGTTCAGAAGTTAAGAGCTAACAAACAAAAACAAAAAAACATAAGCTTTGAATTGAGAACCTCCTCTATTTTGAAGTCGGTTAATTAAAGCATCACTTACGAAGTTATAAGCTTACAAACACCAACAACACATAGCTCGAATTAAGAACACCCTTCTTTCTGAAATTGGTTAACAATGACTTTGCGCTAATATACGTGACCGCTTACAGTAACAGTTTTTTGAACCACAGAGTATACGTGTCGTCCACTACGATGCAAAGTGTGCAACGTAGTTCAAGTGTGCACAGTGTAGGAAATTGCGAACAAACAACTGTACGTTTTAAGCGTTCTAGTTTTAGCAATAATGTCTAAATACTGTCTTTTTGTAGTAAATCGATGATGCTCTACAACTTCGTAATTAACTTTTCTCCCATCTTGAACCGTTTTTGAGATAGGAGCGCTCATTCCGCTGTTTTTCACCAGATGACATTTTATTTTCTTTAGAATGTAAAGATATTACAATGGGACCTACTTCAGACTAAGATTTTTACAACAAAACAAAAAGCATCAAGTAACCGTATTTTGAACTATATAGCGTATGTCTCACCAGCTACGCTACAACGTGTGCAATGTAGCTCAAGTGTGCATAGTGTACGAAATTGTGAACAAACAAATGCACGGTTTTAGCGTTCTGTTTTAAGCATCAATGTCTAAACTATCTTTTCGTACTAAATCGATGATGCTCTGCAATTTTATAATTCACCTTTTCCCCCTGTCTTGAACCGTTTCCGAGATAGGAACGCTAGCATGACTGTCTAAACTATCTTTTTGTACTAAATCGATGATACTCTTCAACTTTGTAATTCAGTTTTTTCTCTAGAACCGTTTTCGAGATAGGAACACTAACTCCGCTATTTCTACCAGTTGGCGCTGCAAGCGGTTTAACCTAGGGACCCTATATATAGAGAGACTGGACATTGACCGAAAGTCGGCCATTTTAGTGCCAATTCAGAGCGATCCCCGTAGAACGTAATGCTTTTTTCTTTGCGATTGACGCTTTACTATACAATATAAATGAAATAAAATTGTGCTAAATTTGTGCAGAAAGTAATGCAGAATATAAATGTGTAATTTTTTTCGTCTTAGAGAAAAAGAATTTGAAGAAAAACGAATTTTGTTTTATCCTTCGACATGGTTACTTTTTCAATTCCTATCGGAAAGCAGAGGAATTTTGTGTTGTATATTTCTATATTAAGCAAAATACGTTGATTGCTAAAGCAATTCTACCTTAGTGAAAGTAATTCTACCTTTTTTTCTGAGGTCATACATTCTATATATAAAAAGTTAGAAAATTTTTAACAAAAATATGGTAATCTTAGTTTTTGCCAAGTATTATAATTCATGAATAAATGTAAAACTACGGCAGAAGAACAAAAATTATTTTTTATTATTTTATAAAAATATTTACGCAAAATTTTTATAAGCTAAAAATACATATTTTATTTATTTCAATTGCGCATTATTAATGATAATCACTTAGTTAAATATTAAAAATAAAAATTTTATTAATAATAATTTGTAAAAATATTGACTAATATCTTTAGAAAAAAAAAAAAAAATGTTTTTATTTATTTTATTTACATTTGCTTATTTCATTGACTTTTTTTTTTTTTTTTTTTTTAATATTATGTAAATAAAAATAATTACTTATTTAAATATTATTTATAAAATTTATTATGGCAATTATTATTTAAAAGAAATTTATATTTCATATGTTAGAAAATAATATACACCTTATTTTCTTTATTAATTTATTTTAAGAAATCTGATACATTTTCCGTACTAACAAAAAAAAAAAAAAAAAAAATATATATATATATATATATATATTTACATAGTTATTTTAAATATGTATTTTAAAATATATCAGAAAAATACGTTGAGATGTATCATAGTAAATATATTGCACAACAGAACTTTAAAACTAATAGCTAGGAAATAAATAATGTAATTATCTCATATGTTAGGAAATAAATACGTAAAACAGCATGCAATAAGAGAATTCAAAGTATTTAAAGCATGACATAAAATAAATAATTACGCATTTTTATCTTTTAAAAGTATTCCAAAATTAAAGCAATTTATCTCGCAACAAAGTAAAAATGTAATAAATAAGTTCTTTTTCGATTATGACGTAAAATAATCAAAATTTCTTCTCAACCTAATGATAAGCAATGGAGCAACTGGCACTAAAATGGAGAATTTCGTCAAAAAGCTGGCGCGCCAATGTCCAGTCTCTCTCTCTATCGAGGGTCCCTATTTAACCTCGTACTGCGTGCCACTTTGCTATACTTACATACAATTTTTATCACTATAGCTGCAGCCGTTTAGCAGTTAAAAGTGTAGGGACAGATTTTTTTGGGCACCCTGTATTTTCTTTAGATCGTAAAGATACTGGACCTATTCCAGACCAAGACCTTTTCAACAAAACAAAAAGTATAAAAATCGGAGCATCCGTTCAGAAGTTATGAGCTAACAAACGTAAAAAAAAAAAACATACGGTTTGAATTGAGAACCTTCCTTCTTTTTTGAAGTCGGTTAATAAAAAGAAGTACTATATATATATATATGTGTGTAAGTTTTCTGGTAGCTAAAACGAGTAAAGGTTGGTAATTACGGAGAGTTGATGATGACAGCAATTCATTATTTATTTATAGGGCTGCCACAGGAGACTTTTTTTCTTATTTTCGTACCATTATTTCTATAACATAAAATTGTTTGCATTTATGCATGCAAAATGCAGATTTACCTACTTAAATATAATATATATATATTGTAAATAATAGTACGAAAAGAATTAACAAAAAGTCACCTGTGGCACCCTGTATTTATAGAATTCTGTTCTCAAATAAAAGATCTTGGTCAGAAAACAAACAAACGGAAAATATTTAATGAATTCTACTTAAGATTAGAAGAAGAATATTAGTAAAACATTACTTTTTAGTAGAAAAAAAAAAAAAAAAAAAAACTTAAAAGCGATCTATGTCCAGAGATACGAGCTCTCAAAATTACTTTTTACCAGTAATATTTAATGGAAATATTATTTTAATTGATCATCGAAAATTTTGCGAATAAATAAGATGAAAATAATTTTCCAGAAATAGTGGTATGCAGAAATCCAGATGGCTGACACCACTGTACTCGTATGTTTTCGTTGACTAAATTTAAATTTTATTTTCATGAAAATGTCTATATAATGCTCCACATTAGACACTTTTACATCACAACTTAATAATTGTCTATCTATGGCTCGAAACATGGACCAATCGGTTTTTTTGTCTTCTTTAATGAGCCACAAAATGAAAGTTTGCTTGTAGGAGTATTTTTGGATTAAGTTCAAATGTTTGCCTGCATGAATTTTGTTAGTTGGGGTGTGAGTTTAGGAGAAAACCACGAAATTTTCAAATCAGCTTACCCGACGAACATGACTGAGTTCCAACCCGAAATCATTCGTGAACATAATCTCTCAGCTATTGGTGGGAGGCTTAAATATAGATGAATTAGTGAAGTTAAAGACAATGCTAGTACAGAACTGTGTCGAAACTCGAAATGTAAAGTAACATGCTGTCTTTACATGTAGGTTATCACGGCTTTGGTAATCACAGTAAATAACGTATATCACTTGACTCATGGTGATTAATTTAGAAACAATGAGGCAATCATGAAGCAATTAAAAATTCTCAGACATTCAGGATAGCTACAGAATTTTGGAAACTTCATTTACGATTGCGATAAAGAAATCATAATACGAAAATTATCTTTTATATACTGTACTATAGTAAACTCGAGATAATTGTTTCGGTTCAAAAGAAAATACGACCCTTCGTCAGGCGAACAAATTAGACGCAAGTGCTGCAATGCAAACGAGGCGGCAACACACATAACCCTTTTATTGCGTTGCTGCTTTGTTTACACTGCAGCACTCGTGCCTACATGACGAAGGGTCTTTTTTTCTTTCGAATCGAAACAACTGTCGCGAGTTCTTGCATTTTATTGTGTTAATTCAAAGTTTCGTACTTGTTATTTTTAGACGCCAGCTGTGTGTTTCTTTCTTATAATACACATATTTATTTAGAAGCATAGTGTAATTACTCCCTAATGTATATACAACACCAAGCATACTAGAATACCTTTCCATTTCCTATTTTTAAGCTTTAATTTGTTATTTTACTGTAATTATAATTAATATGGTAGAGTGTTTTTAGAAACTTAGTATTGTTTCATTTATTTTTTAAATATAAATAAATATACAAGCTAAAAATAAATTTTAATTTATTAATAAACTTACGCATAATAATACACGCGCACCGACCCACCCACCCACCCACACCCACACACATATATATATATATATATATTTAATTTCTCATTTAATATTGTAAATACTATAGAACATTTATTTATTTTAAAAAAATCCAGAATATCAAGTCTTATGCATAAAAAAAAATAAAGTGTTTAAAAAAGAAGAGAAGATCTGAGAAGTCTTTGAAGATATATACCGCATTTCAACCAAATGCTCAACGCTTGTAACCAAGGAATGAAAGATGAAAAACGAAACGGGTTTCTTCCTTTCTTTTTTTTTTTTTTTTTTTTTTTTTTGTTTCTTGCTGTCGATCTCTGAATAACTTTGAGTTATTTGGAAAATGTTTTCCTGGGGTAAACCTTAAAAGCCCTCTTGGGACGAATTTTGTGAAGTTTTCTATTTTGAATCTAAATAAATAAATAAATAAATATATGTAGAGAGAGAACTTGGTGTTCTGTATGGTATTGGGATGTAAGATTTATAACAGAATCTTACATTTTTTTGTTAAGTTAAATCAAGTTTCTAGTAAAGTCAGATTTATGTTAATACATGTGTTTGGTTATTTTTTAGGTGAAAAAAATTATGTTTTCGGAGGTTTGAAGCTTTAATTGATTAAATAAAATATACATGGGATTTTATATTACCATAAAAATACTACATTTGAATATACGTAAGGTGTTCACACATCTTTATTAGGGTTTAAAAAATAGATTAGAAATACAGAAAAGTACAGGATTTTTTTTTTCTTAGAAAGAAATGAAAATTATACTCTACTGTGTTAGCTGATAGCTCTTCTGTTTGATTCTCAGATTGAACCCTGATTTTAAAGATCAAAGGAGTTTTCTTAAGGGTTTAAATAATTTGACTTTTTTTCTTCTACTCTACAACAAATTCCTAGAGCGATTCCTCTTCTCTTGATTCCGTTTTCAAAAGACTTGTTTAAAAGCAAAAATGCATATTAAAATAAAAATGATCTTTGGCTTCATTTACTTCTATTTCTAATTAAAGTATTAAATTTTGAAGCATGATTGATAACCTTACATTTTAACACAGAAAGTACTATTTCAATAATCTGATTTAACATTAATATTGAAAATAGATATTGAAACTTATTCCTTATGGCAATTCAAGTTAATTTGTGCATATGTTACCGTTAAAGCTCAAAATCCGTTAATGCTCAGATTAGCTAGCGAATCTGGAGATTAACTAAAATGACCCGTTAAAGGGCGGAATCAAGAATTTTCCGCGTTCTAACTAGGTAATCTGCACATTAGCGGCTTCTGTGTCGTTAAAGTTCAAATGTTTGTTTCGAGCCTTAGTTTTTTTTTTTTTTTTTTTTTTTTTTTTTTTTGCATTCACTATGACGTCAAACAGTCATGTGATACAGATACTCGAATGACCTTCAAACACAAACTAAAACTTTTATCCCTTCCGCTCCGCTATGATAAACGGTGAACGCAAAACGTGGAGTATCGAAGCCATGCTATGATTAGGTTTCTTATGACCAACACAAAATTTAAAGTAACAAGTAAGTTATAATTGTTTTAATTTTGATTTTATTCATTCTCTTTTTTAATTCTGTCAGTATAAGTTTGATAAGGGTCTGGATTTTATTAATGAAATCCAGTCTTAATTAAAAGCTCTCTCTCGTGAAACTTCATTTCGAATTATGAATATTAAATTTACAACACAGTAATTATTTCCTTCCGAAATAAAACTATTAAACCACAACTTTTTAAAACTAATTTATTTTAAAATTGATTTAAATTGCTATTACTTACGTGTTAATAAAGTTATTATTATTATTATTATTATTATTATTATTATTATTATTATTATTATTTATTTACTGTAAAATTAATATATTTGCTAACGTTGTACAGGTATATGCATGCTGCAAAATATAGTTTAATAAAGCATTGGAAAACTCTCATTTTAATTTTCATGCGTTCTAAAAATTAAAGTGTTTTAATTATTTGAAGTACTTCTATAAAGTTTTATTATTATTATTATTTATTTATTTACTGTAAAATTAATATATTTGCTAAAGTTGTACAGTTATATGCATGCTGCAAAATATAGTTTAATAAAGCATTGCAAAACTGTCATTTTAATTTTCATGCGTTGTAAAAATTATTAAAGCAGTGTTTTAATTATTTGAAGTACTTCTTAAATAATGCTTCTGGCTTCTCATTTCTCGAATTTAATATTTTTTTAGCGAATTAAAAATTGGTGCATAACAGTTTTTAAAAAATAGTAATAGCAATAATGTTGTTAATATTTTTTTTTTAATTTAAATGGTTAAATATTTTTGTTTTGTAAAGAAATCGTTACCGTATTACAATTCTAACATTCATTTATAAAATAGAATTTATTGAAAGCTATTAAAGTTTTTATATTTAATATTAAAAATGCATAGCATCTTCAAACTTATATTGAGAGAATAAAAAGGGTGAAATAAATAAAAAAAATTAAAACAGATATAACTTTAAAAGACATAAAAATTAAAACACATACAGATTAAAATAAGTAAAGAAAGAAAGAAAAAAAAAAAAGAAAACTATTTTTTTTTTCCGAATGAAAAAAGCAAATACAACACAGCGTGCTGTAAAATTACAACACGAAAGATCTTATTTTCACTTTAACGAATGCCTAGTATGTAATGTGCAGATTATCTTGGTAATTCGCAGATTACCTAGATAATTTGAGAAATAAAACAATTTTCTTCACTTTAACTGATCTTCCTAGTTAATGTGCAGATTACCTAGCTAATCTGCAGATTAACTGATTTCTGCACTTTAGCGGTAACACATATTTCAATTACACAACTATCGTAGACAACGGGAGTATTATACTCCTGTTATGTCAGAATTTCGTTCTTAAGTTTTCTTCTGATCGAGATGATTTATGATCTCCTGGGTTAATTTTTATTAAAAAATAGATCAGTATGTGTGCATGTGGGGGAGGGGGTACTTGAGATTGTGATACTCCAAAACGAAAAAATGGTAGAACAATCAAATTTTATAATTTAGACGGACATGCTGTAAAAATGAGTTTGACACTATTTGGTGAAAATTGTAAAGTGGAAGTGAAATATGAAAACCGTAAGTGAGGCCTTTAATTTACACCCATATTTCAAAAAATGATTTAACAATTTCATTCATTTATGTTATATAAGCTTTTTAATGTTTGTTTGTTTTCCTTTTCTAGTCTACTCTATTCAAAAATAACTACATATAAAGGAATAACCACACATCTGATACATTTTTAAGAATTTAGGAGTTTCCTTTACAACGAACGTAAGAACTTGTATTTTTTCTTCCTTATTTAGGAAAATTTTATGAAAATTCTAAAGTTTTGCTTTGAACTACTCTTTTCTACTCTTAGTTACAACACATCTGTATGTGTACATATAAAATTTATTAAAAAAAAAAAAAGGCTATTTTTTCTTAAAGTTTATTTTTTAAAAACAGTGTAATAGAAACAGTTAAATAGAAATTGTTTTATTCCTTAAGTTATTATAATATATATATATATATATATATATATATATATATATATATAAACTTATAGTATTAAGTCTTAATGCAAATTTGTTAATTAAACAGGTCAATAAAATATTAATTTAAATAATAATAATAAAAATCGAGCATTGAAAAATTAATCAATTAATCTTCAAATTTAAGTTTAGAACAAAACAAAAATTAAATTTTAAAGTAAAATTTGTAAATTAATTATTCATAGCTGCCAATTTGTAAGTTTTATTTTCTATTGGAAATTTTTAATAAGCTTTTTAGCAGTTTTCTCTGATTAAATATAATATATACATATATTTGTATATTTTGCAAAAAAGTACTGGTGTTAAAAAACCGTCGAAGTTCGCGCCTGTTATTTATTTATTTTTTTTTCCTTATTAATAAAAACAATTTATTTTTATATTCTAGTTTATTCTATGTGGAATTATCTATAAATCATGTAGTTTATCACTTTTTAGGAAATTTTTCAAGAGTTCAAAAATTTCACGTCTTATGAAACTGTGGTTTTCCTCATTTCAAAAAAACATATGGAAATTTGAGAGCTTTAGTTTAAACTTTTTCTGATTTAGTTTCAACTCTTCTGCATTAAGCGAAAATTTATTTCTGAATAAATGCGTAATTATCAATGTATTTTTTCCATAAGAATACTTTAAAAAGAATAATTTTAAATTTAAATAGCTACAAAGTGAAACATATTCGTATTTAAAAATGTTATGTAAAGAAATTTCGTGTGATATAAAGAGTGTTAATATTAGTTAATTTCTCAAGAAATGAAACTATTATTTCTAAAGTTTGTCACTCAGAACTGTTGACAACTGTGGTATCAAGCAAGAATGATTAATGCGCTTCTCTTTAAAATGGGAAAGATTTTCGTAATCTTTCATAGTTGATTGACACGATCTTAGAAATGCATTACGGTGTTGGGAAATATGCCTGTAATTATTTATGATATGGACTTTAATGACAAGATTTTAATGGATCATGTCTGCCATAGAAAATTTGAGGAGACTTTAAGAAGTATTTTGTCAGTGTTGTTAAGAGGTATTTTATCATATATAGTCCTTACATAGTTTAAAACTTTCTTCTAAATTTGTAAAAGTTGTTACTGTTCCTAATATTAATGGAGATATACGTCCGATAGCTTAAAACCGATTCTATGTAATTTTAGGTTTTCATTCAGTACTATTTATTAGCTATTAAGTAAAAATTTTTAATAGTTATTTAATATTTTTAGTACTGAAATTTGTGTAATTCAAAAAATTTAGTTTTTTAAGCGCAAAATAAATAGTTTAAAGTAATATTTAAGTATATAAATATGTATTGATGAAGTAGAATAACAGTTAAACGATAAATAAAGAACATATTTTCTTTGTTGTATTTGAGTGTCTTTGATGTTATTCGTTCTTAAAATTCATTAGCTCTTAGAATAAAGGATGACTGATAATGTGTGCCCTCTAAATAAGATACAATACTTTTTGGTAGTGATGCGATTTGGAAAATATATACACAAATATCAGTTTTCAAATTTTGCCAGTTTGTTTATATATATATATATATACATAGCTGCCAATATTTTAATTTATTCCGGAGTAATTTTAGCCCCGCTTCTATTTCGTACCACTTATTTTTTAAAATTAATTATTATTATTATTTTTTTTTCAAAGTTATGCACTGCAGAAAACTTTTCTATAAATAAAGTGGTGCTAAATAAATGTAGGGCTAAAAATACTCCGGAATAAATTAAAATATTGGCAGCTATGTATATAGTTTTAATTAGAAAGCAATAAAAGTGTGTAAAAGTTAAAGATAAATGGGCGTGGTTAACAAAAATAAATTAAAAATGTTAATAAATACAAAAACAACGAATTAATGTAACGAAAACCATTTGCAAAATATCACTTAATGTGCAAATACCTATCTGCTTCCTCTTTTGTGAATGGGAGCAGGAGAAAAAACAATGTAAAAAAAAAATGAATAAAAGGCCTAAGAGATTTCGGAAACATGGCAAAACCAGCATACTGCCATGAATGAAAGGAAAAAAAATATATCTATATATAAACGGAATTCAAAAACAGAACTGAACTGTTAATCAAATAAAAAGATGTATAGCAAAAATACATAATAAAAGTAACTTAATAAAGGATAAGCTAGCTCGTCATGTTCCCACATAAAAGAAACTTAACACTTTTGCGATCGCATGTTTTTGCCTTTTTAATGGTAAGCTCCACAAGTGGGCATTATTCTTTTACATTACATTATTTTAAACAATGTTTACTGTATTGATATTTATAATATAAATAAATATACGTTAAAATTATACTATTCCTATTCAAAGTATTTGTGTCCATAGTGCATTGATTGCACAAATGTGTATAGTAGTGGGTATATTGTTAAGAAATAATGTATCCTATGTAAGTTAAAGAAATGCCTACTGGTGGAGTTATAGATTTTCAAATGACGTGAATTCACGTCAGCGGTCGCAAAAGTATTAATAAAGGACATGTTAGCTCGTCATGTTCCCACTAGTAACTTAATAAAGGACATGATAGCTTGCCATGTTCCCACATAACTTAATAAAGGACATGATAGCACACCATGTTCCCACATGGCAAGCTACTTTAAAACTATGCTTTTTTTTTTAAAATAATTATAGTTTTTAGTATTGTCTTTGGCGCTTTTTTTTATACATATATACTTTAATTAACATTTAATCAATATATGTATATACATATATAGAAATGTATATTTATTGAAGAAAATATTTATCAGGTCTGAAAATAAAGACAATGCGTATCTGTCTCAGAGACACTTATAACATTCATAATATAGATCATTTCTAAGGTTTATGTTTATTTGCATTTTGTAATCTTCTCTTTTAATTAAAAATCTGCGTAAAAACATCTTAAAGTTAAATTTGTAAGGAAAAATTCTCTCTCTCTTTTTTAAATCATTTGATCAAGGTTTGCTTTTATTTAGTACACATTTACAAATTTAATTCTTGTAATAGTCTTTTTAATTAAAGTGCAAATTTGACTTTTCCATGAGAATAAATGAATGCTGCAATTTTATTCATTTATTTATTATTATTTTTATCTTTAAAAAGTTAAAAACAGTTTTTTTTTTTTTCTGTGAAGCTTGGTAATAAGCATTTATATGCTGAGGAAAGATTGAAAGGAAAAATGATATTTAAAGATATGCTGAATACTTTTTATATAATAATTAAAAAAAGCAATAACTAAATTAAAACGTATAATTACTTTGGAAATTAATTAATGAGACCTTAAAATATTTTGTTGTTGCGGCTGTTGAAATAAAAAGATATATTTACTTAAAGAAAATACTTGGAAAATTCTTTTAACTTTCTTTTTTATGGGGAAAAAAATATTGATATTAGCTAGATGTCAAACTGCATTATGTAGTTGTGGACTTAAGTAAATATATTTTTCTAAAGGAAGTGGTGTTTAATTATACTTTTATGCCATTCAGTAACGACTTATTTAAAATGCCTTTTTCATTTATTCAAATGGAATGAAGCATAGAGTTAAAATTTTTTTTCAATGAGTATTTTGTCTTGTAATTTATCTGTGAAAAGCGTTTTATATATTGAAGGAATTATAATATTTATTATTTTTTAATGTGGTTTATTTTCCTCTTTGAATTAATAAGTCACAATCATTTAGATATTTGAAAGGTTAAAATATATATATATATATATATATATATATATATATATATATATGTATAGGGGACAGATACTTTTTGTTCTGACTTTTCATACAGTGAATTTATAATAATTTATAATTAAGATATTTCCTGTCTCATGTTAGAAAACTTGAAAGTAAGTGCATTTTTTTCTGCTTCCTTCCTTATTTTTTGCTTTATTATTACTCTTTCTTTTAATTCTCATAATTAAAAGATTTTTAATAAATTGTCTTATTGTTAGCAAAAGTAAAATCATTACGTCGTTTCTTATTTTGGGAAGTGCTGAAACGAGTTAGTGGACGCTTAATATTATTTTTTTAAGCTCTTTCATCTAAATGTATAATCCATGTTTTAATTTAGAAATTATAAAATTAAACAAAATGTAAATAAATAATTATGTTCATCATCAGAGCCTGATTAAAGGGGAAGCACACATTATCTCCGCTCTTACCGGAATATTTTTACAATTATTTTTTACTTCATGTCATAGAAATTCCACGCTTTGACGAGGAAGCACTTTTTATAAAAAATGAACGGTGTAAAACAATCCAATTTACTCACCGTTATTAGACACCAGAATTCTTTTAAAATAATTTTTAATGAGAATTTTCTGTTTATTATAGGAGGAAAGTATTTGTTAAAAAATAACGGTGTAAGTATAAATAATGTGTGCTTCCCCCTTAATCAGGCTCTGTTCATCATATTTCTTTGCTAAAATAATGTATATCTATGCAAAGAATTCTTCAGGAATGAATGTTTAGCTTTTTTTATAACAAAATTAAATCTTGAATTCACACCGGAATAAACTTCTCATTTAAATACATTTATTTTAACATATAAGCTGTGTGTTAATATAAATGTATGTAAATGAAAAGTTTATTCCAGAGCGAAAACGTAATTTCGTTTTCGTTAAGAAAAAAAAAAGGAAGTTTCAATGATAGATTATATAATTTTATTTTCTAGAACAGAACATATATATTTGTTTCAAAGATCGAATAAATCAGTACATTTTCTCCTTTTTTACTATTTTTTAAAAATGTATTTTATCAAACATCAAAATAAATTAAAATAACAGATATAATTTTCAGTTGAAATAGATTTATGTTTTTGCAGTATTATCTTATATACTGGTGAAAAATTTTCATCAAAATCAACACCTTGTTTCTGTGAACAACCTTTGGCAACTAATCCATTTGACCATCTGGTTTGAAGTTTGTTTTTAAAACTCATTTTCACCTTATTACCTTTTTACTTTTTGGTCTATCTACTATTTCCCAAGCTTTTTGCTTAACTAATGAATCATATTCTAATTTCATCGCGTTCTCCCAATTTTTAGCATAAGGTTCCTTCAGTGCATTCGTTACATCTGGATTATTTTCGAGCAATGAATTATCGGCTAATTGAGAAATTTCATTTTTATATTTTGTATCTGTAATAAAGTCCTTGCGGGTCTGCAAACGTTGCCGGTTTAATTTTCCTTGGCCTGCCCCTAGCATGTTTAAAAGGGAGATTTTTCTGATCAATCTCTTTTTCTTGTTTACCTTTATCGTTTGCTTCCCCCCCCCCTCTCCGCATACCTTCTTCTTCCTCCCCTTCCAAAGCATAGGAATTTTCTCCTTATTCTTTATACTTCTCGATTATTAATTTATTAATATTTTTTGCTCTCAATTTTTTTAATTTCTTTTATAAAGTATACCACAAGCTATTAATTTAAAAAAAAAAAAATATGTTTTATATTACAAAGAAGACGATAAATGAAAAATATTTTGAAATTTAATCCATCGTTATATTTGAAAAAGAGAGTTCATGATAAGTAAAAAGATACGAACGAGTGTGTATCGGGAAATACATTGAAATTTATTCAGAAACTCTTTTTGATTTAGATTTTATTTTAAACATTCGATTTTAATTGTAGCTATTTCATTAGTCATTTGTTTTTCTACTAATATTTTTTCCATATTGTTTAAAATTTGCTTTATCGGGGTTATTCATTCATTTATATTGTATAATCGTGTGATGTGTTTAATATTGTGTACTGCGTTGTCTTTCACGCAGTATCATGCTTTTACATTTGTATTTAAAAAAAAAAAAGATTGGAATGCGACTTAACATCACTGATATGATATTAAATTTTACCACTCAAAAATTTTTTAAGAACAAAATAAATAAGAGTACGATGAAGGAAGATTCTGTCGATTAGTGTCAGCTTTCGATATTAATATGTAAGAAACTTTGAATTAATACCCTTAAATGCAAAATTCACGCAACACTTGTTTCTGGTCGAAAGGAAACACGACCCATCTTCTGATGAACAAAGTAGACAGCAGGGCAACTCTCGTACATACTTTGTTCGTCTGACGAAGAGTTATGCTTTCTTTCGACCTGAAACTATTGTAGTATATTTTTTGTCCTTTATGGAATTAATTTAAAGTATTCTACTCATTACTTTTTAACGAAAGTTTCTAAAAATAAACCTTATAAAACTGTCTTATAAACCTAAGTCGAGTGGAGTCACCCAGATTTTTTAATACACATGAGTGAAAGAAGAAACATTATTATACATGTTACCTATTATTATTAAACAACTTTCGATGTTTTTTGCGCAATTCATTTTACTTTATATATATATATATTTCTTTAAGATGTTTTATTTCATTATTTGCTAGCCGAATATTAAAAGTGTTTGAGAAAAATAATTAATTATAAAAACATATGCAAATATATACTAGGGTTCTCATCAAAGGAAAAATCTGAGTGAGAATTTCTCACCCTTCCTCAAAAACAAATAAAAACTATTTGAAATTTTTGAAAATTAAGTGAGATTTCAAATAAACTTCGCAAAAAGGATTCCAGCCACTAAGCGTAAAATAAAATTTATGCCCGTTAAAGTTACGGACATTTTTCTGGCATAAGGGAAGTGATCCTTAAATAAACGGTCAGCGCTCTAATTTTTACAGCACTTTGTTACAAATACACAATTAGTGGTACTGGGCATTTTTTTCTAGAATAAGAAAGCTGTCTCTATAATTTAGCGGTCAGTAAAATACAGTTTTATAAAAGATAACTTTTGAAAGATCTTCTGAATCTAATAGTGTTTATAAAATTATAAAATGGAATTTCATAAATAAATTATATAAGATTAGTGGAAATAGAGTATATCAATCACATTTCAGAAAATTCGACAATTCAGAACAAACCGGCTACAACGGTCTAACTAAAATGGAAACCTTATTCTTCCATCAGAATAACACTAAACATAATCCGTTAAAACAGTGGACTACATCAAAATATCTGTTTTAAAGTGCACAACAACTTGTCAGAGACATTATTTTTACTTATTAAAAATTGTTCTGTAATAAACAAAAATAAAGCACTTTAATTATTTTAATACACATTTTAATAAGAAAGAAATTTACAAAGTATTGTATAGCGATAGATATATTCAAAACTTGATATTTTCAAAGAAAATCTATAGATATGTCTACATGGGTATAAGTAAATTACAACAAAATATGAGTTCACAGAGTATTGATAACGTTTTTGAATTTATATTTGATAGGAATACCAATGAATATGCTTTCTGCATTGTATCTTTATTTGCATAGTTTTTTCTAACTTTTCATGTGGATAACTGTACCTGAAATGCAAAGAGAAAATATTGAAAAGCTGATAAATTTCTTCATGTTAGATTTTCTTCAACGTATAATATTATGTATATTGAATCTTACTGTCAGTTTTAATATTACAGCAAAAAGAATGACTATGACAAATTTTATTTGAAGAATAATCCGAAAAATGTGGAGAAGTAAAATAGAAGGAAAGAAATGCATAAAAAAATACGAATTCTTTTGATATTTTCTAGATTTTTCAAAAGGATAAAGACATAAATATTCAATTTTGAACGTGAAGAATACTGCATTGTATGTAACATCTGTATCACACCCGGCAACAATATTTTGTAATATTGTAAGTACCCGCCATTTTTATACACCACTTATTTTATAGAGTAATTTTCTCCATAAAAAAAATACTCTTCAAAAAAAAAAAAAAAAAAAAAAAAAAAAAAACTGGAGTGAAAAATGCTCGGAATCAAACAATACTAACGGAATATTAATCAAATGTTGTCAGATATGCTGTATGTACCGTGATCCCATATATCATTCCATTTAAACAAATATTTACGTGTTAACAAAAATTAAAACAAATATTTGTGTGCTACATGAAATCAGCGTTATAGGACATAGTAAATGTTGCTTGTTGCCGGTGTACGAAGACACACAAAAAATTATAATACGTTATGATCAATAGCTAATCATGATATATTTTCTAAACGCATTTTAAACTGATTATGCGGAATTATTAATAAAAAAATAAACATACAATATTAAGATGCTTAATAGCATAATTTTATTAGAAAATGTTGCAGTTATAATAAACTAGCAGCCTTTGACTGCTTCGCTGGACATTATATTTAACTAAGTTCTCAAAATTCCATAGCCTTATTAATAAAAATCTCAAAAAATGAAAGAAATAAAGATAATCATTGAAATCAGTGGAAATCTAAGTTAAAGTTGCCGCTGTGCTCGGTAGAGCTTTTCCGCTCTTAACATAAGTTATCCGGTTCCCCATTGTCTTCAACAGCAACTTACCCGCTTTTTACTTCACCTTCCCCAACGGGAAGTTTGAAGTTTAGCGAAATCCCACCAAATTGCATAATGCGTACACTTAATCAACACCAAGACACCAAAAACTCGCCATTCTTAGGTCATATGAAGCTAACTCAAACGTGAAAACGTATTTTTTTCCTCCTCCTGCCTCAAAGGGGTAGGCTAATTTCACATAAGAAAAAGTGACATGACTAACCGACACATCAAAATTTCGCTTTCCTCAGACAATTTGGAGCTGAGTTATGTTTGAAAACGGATTATAGCTGTTACAGAAACAAGAAAAAATATAGCATTTTTTTTTAAAATATGACACAAAACATTTCACACAATATACACACAAATTAAAAGTGATACATTAGATTTTGAAACATAGCGTTTTCATAAAGATTATAGCATAAAAGTACCTCCATTTGGATGATATACACACAACTTTAATAATGAGTAAGTAAAAAAGAGAGATTGATGAATTTTAGTAAGGCTGTAATTTTCAATAGAAGCTGAAATATAGCCTCAGCTTCTTACATAATATTTTTTAAATCAACTATCCATTGACCTGAAAACAAAGCGTTAGTTAGATTTTTCTCTTATTAATAAGCGTGATCCCTACCTTTTTTGGATAAAATCTACTGATTCGCATAACTACAATGACAAACTTTCAGTATTATATATTTTAAATTCAAGGCTTCAAACAGGGAATTGCGACAGAGCAAGACTTCTGTTTCAAACAAACAATCCTGTCTTGGGGGAAAAAATGTTACTTTAGCTTATATTTTAAATAAAATCTTTTATAAGAAAATTTAATATAATATGACATTAAAATTTTATATAGATATAACAATATCAAAACTTTATACAATCTAAGAAAAGTTATAAGTAAACAATGAAATAATGCTATTCAATATAATTCAATGACAGTTTGGGAATCATCATTACGATTTTTTTTTCTATGCTCTCCCGCTTCTGTAGGCTGCAGAAGTATTCATTTCGGAACATAGAGGAATCAAAGCCACAGCAGATCTTACGTATATCACATACCTTCAGTGTATACGAAAACGGTTCTAATATCGAACCTGAAATCTTCCAGTTATGAATTCGGCACTTTACCTACCAGGCTATCAAACCCAACCATTAAAAAATACAACACTATATTGTTTACATTTTTATTGAGTGGCGTGATGTATGGCTTTATGTAGAAATACATGCTGAAATAGATAATCAGAAATCACATATTATAGATAACGTTCACTGATTTAGTCTCGAACCCCCAAAATGGTTTTAATGAGTGAGTTTTACGTCGCTTAGTGATAATATTCTGGGATTCATTCCTAAGAGTTGTCCAGAGATATGCCCTCACAAATTTTATCATCCACCCAAAAAGTGGATATTGTCCGTTGTCCAATGCGTAGCTCTACAGCGACGTTAAAATTTTATACCTAAATTAACCTCGTTATTCTGTTGTACACTGTTGATTACTAAATTTCAGGCTGAAGTCCTCGGATTACCAAAGATTCCGCTTTGGTATCCTAATAGGACAGTGCTACAAAACGGCTACCGAAGCGGGGACTCTGGTAACTATTTTGCTTACCACTATCATTGGATTTGTATAATATTGTAATGCTTGTGGAATCAAAACTGTGATTTGGTACAGTCGGTAACAAAAGTGTCCGAACACTAGCAAAAATTCCTATGTAAAAAAAGTACACTTCATACGGTTTTGTTAATTAAATCCTTATCGAATCATGTTCTTACACTGACTAAAAACAGGATTCGACAAGGATTTATTTAACAACACCGTATGAAGTATACTTTTTTTACATAGGATTTTTTGCTAGTGTTCAGACACTTTTGTTACCGACTGTATGTACAACTTTTGTTGGTAATTCCAGTTCGTCAACAATAACCCACTGCCTAGTTTTAGGTGACGTCGTTAAATTAAACCAAGAACATGGTGAAAAAGTGTAATGACGTAATGTTTACTGTAATTTCTCTAAGTACTTAATGCAGTGTGCACTAACCCAATAGTTAGTTTTTTTTTTCCGAGATAAAATACAGTCGGCTGCAAAATTATTCGAGCACTAGCCAATAATTCCTATATTTAAAAAGTACACTTAAGACTGTTTTGCTAAGTAAATCCTTGTCGAATCATGTTCTTAGACTGATTAAGAACATGACTCGGCAAGGATTTATTTAACAAAGCTGTATTAAGTGTACTTTTTTTTGGCAAGGATTATTGCTAGTGCTCGAATAATTTTGCAGCCGACTGTAATTCCTCTTTGCAGAGAGATTTTTGAAATGCACTCCATAACCTATTTGTTCAAATTTATAAATTAAATTTATTATGTATTATGTAGCGACAGTTTGCATACAGAAGAACTTTTTTAAAAATTTGTTATGATGCAAAATGTATTTTGAAAATTAAGTATAAATAAATATGGAAATGAACTCTGATAAGTTTGTTTCATAGACAGCAACTTTAAAAAAAAAATGAAAAAAAATTGAATATTATAATACATATTACTTGAATATGCAAATATTTCAAAATTTTTTAATTAAGAAGAAATTATTGTTAAAAATAATTATCTTGAAAGTTTTCCTCGAAACTAACAAACGTGTGCAATGCAAATATTGAATTATTCTATAACTAGAATTATTATTATTTTTATTTTGTTACTTTCGTGTTTTCTCTAAAATATATTTATGTTGAATAACTTATTATTTCTAATTCAACGTTAAGTATTACATTTGAAATTTTACGTAACATAATACATTTAAAATTGTATATAACTTAAAATATAATACAAACAAAAAATTACTTTAGAAGTTTCAGATAGTAATAAAATATTTTAATATGTACCGGAAAAACTTAACTTTAAAAATAGAGAAACAGAAATAATATATTTTTCGAAACCTTTTTGAAATTTATATTTGGAGGTAATAAACTCTTTTTTTTTTCCTTTCAATTTTTCATCTCTATTTATATATTCCTTCACGAGTTTTCAAGAGGATATTTCGAGAAAAATTCAAAACACGAGATATTAAAAATTAAAAGTATTGAATACAACAGATTTTGTTTACAATATTTTGACGTATGCACTGAGATACGTCAATTTTAATTCGATGCCAAATAGTATGAGAGTGAGGAATTTACTTTGAAAATTTTTATACAAATAGAAAAAAAAATATACATCCATGCATAAATATTCATAATTCCTTTTCATTATTTATGTTGTCTGTTTATTAGTTGTCACTCTTAAAAATTATTTTTCTTACATAGTTAACTATTTCTCATTCAACATTGCATATCAGATTTTAAATTTTCACTGATATGTGCAATAATTTTTTTTTCATGTTAAAGCATACATGAGTATGGGAAGGGGCTAAAAATGTTACCTAAAAATTACCCCTTGTGGTAAAATTGTTGGATTACTATTTTTTTTTTAATTATTTTTATTTAGAATTATTTAAAAATGTTATAAACACCTTACTTAAGGCATTTCTTTTGATCCCTTAGCTTAATTTGGACATGTATCAAATAAATTCTAGGCACATTGGTACTGAAGCGGGCTAGTTTAAAGAAAATGCACTATTGCCAAACAAACATGAACAACTGGGATGTTTCTAGAGATTATATTGGTGTAAAATTGGTCTAACATTGTATTTTTATGTGATACTTTTCTTATAAGTACCTTTTCTAATTTTAAAGTAATAAATTTTCTTTTTTTAGGTCTAAAAGCATAGATTTTTATTAAAATTTATACGTTTATAGTAAAAAAATTGTAACAATAAAATATATATATATTTTTTTTTTTTTTTTTTTTTTTTTTTTTTTACGTAAGTCTACTTGTCAGTAAATTATTGCAGTATCAATTATTTAATTCATGTCTTTGATTAGAAGGCTTGCGCAAAACAAAAATGGTCAGAATTGCCAATTTTTATTTTTAACCACATTTTTGGAAGCTTTATTTATTTATTTATTTTTAAATGAAAGTATGTTTCCTGCAAAGGTCTTAATTGTTGTTCGAGCATTACTTTACCCAGCATTTTTAAAAATCAATCGGAATAGGATTTATAGCCATACCTCCAAATTACCCCATGTGGACTAAATTGGCAGTAATTTTTATTTTATTTTTTATTAAAGTAATTCTTTTTTATTTTTCTAATTATTTATAAAAACATCTTAGTGTGATACATAAGCCCTGCTGTAGCATTTTTTGCAACGGAAAAACTGTAGAGAGTTTGACTATGATTTAAAGAAAACTGAATTTTTCGACGATTTAACCTATCATACACTACCTGTACTGTAAACCTGGCTACTAGTTCTTACAAAACTTCTTTTATATTAAGTTACCTTGATGTATCGAACACCGACTACATTACATATATTTAGGCGAAATCGGCTTATTAAAATACACATTTGTGTGATGATTTTAATGCACATTGTTTCTAATATTCAATATAGTCGTTTTTGTGTTTCAGGAACAGAATAACAGCTTATTACCGTAATTTCTGGTAGATAAGTCGCAGGTTATATAATCCACTTTTGCACCAGAAATTTCAATTGATAAAAAAAATTGTATTTGTATGAGCTCTTCCTTCGAAAAGTATAGATTTCTCTATTAAATAAAATATCTGGTGGAGAAATGACGCATTTTACCTGCGGCCTATCTACCAGAAATTACAATAAGTAAAATATTTAAATGTTTACAATAAGAAAAATGATGAAAAAATATAGAAAATTATTTTTAAATGTAATATAATAACCTTCATAATCGGATTAGTTTAAATGTGCGTACACCGAGAAAACAATATATATATATATAAACCGCTTTCATTTAGAACGAATAAGTGGTCTTTTCCTAATTCCCTAAACTACAAATATAGATTTCCGAGCTATGCTTATAAGGCACACCAATAAACTAAATAGAGGAAACGATCGAGAATTTCTTGTCTATATATTTCTAAAAGGTGAAACAATATTCTTAATATTCTGCATATTCTGTATCCTTTGTATTGTGAGAAATTCTCACTTATAATCCTTACTAGAATCGAGATTATTTGCAGAGAATTTTAAATAACTTTGACGACGACAGTATAGGCAAATGCTCTAGAACTGTATTAGTGATTTTTAGAAATCACTTCAAAAGGTGATTAGAACTTATAAGGATGACATGGAACTATTTATACTAAAGCCACAATCTAAATTCTACATGTCAGGTACATAGTTTTTTCTCAGTGTGTTAAATATTAATATTTATTTTCAATGGATTTGTTACTTAATAGGATATATTAAAGAAATATAATTCAGTCCAGGAAAATATATGCATATGTCTATACTGCTAGATATTTCTTTTATCCGTGATATTTTGTAAAATTCTTCGAATTTCAAAAAATAAATGAAATAAAATAAAATTGATAAATAAAAAAATAAGTAAATAAATTAAAATAAAAAAAAATATTCTAGAAAGGGGATTAACAAGTGAATGTAAATATGAAAGTAGTAATAATAACAATAACAGAGGAATGCATTAGTTATTTCCAATAAATAAAGAATTTATATTTCGAAGAAATATTCTTATTCCGCTTCACTCTTCATTTCTTTCTCTGTTGACAGTTCTTCATAAGTTATCAAGCGGATGTTACTCTGAGATGAAGAATGAATAAAATACTAAAAACTGAATTTTTCTTTTCAGATATTGGGACGCAATAGTATGTCAGCCGTACCACGTCAAAAGCGAGTAACTGCCTAAAATTAGTTTTGAAATTATATTGAAAAATATAAGAAAAATAAGTAGAAATAAATGGGTATAAATGCACATAAATTCTGAAAAGTTCAAATGATATTTGCCAGAGTATTTTTGAAGAAAGGCATTTAGATATTAAAAATTATTCTGAGATTTTTTATACCTAATGAAAGTACGAGTTTGAAGTGTATTATTATGCTGGTGCAGTGTTGGAGTTAAAGTTAATTGAATCTTTGCGAGACGATTGGTGTATGCTGTAGGGGCATATATATTAACATTTTCACGTTCAAATGTTTTTCTAATTTGAACAGTAACTCACACCATTTGGCGTCCTGTAAATCATTATATTGTTTAACACAGGATTTCATTTTTTTTTTTTTTTTTTTTTTTTAACATTTAAAATTTTTACTGAGCTGTTAGTTAAATGATACTGCTGTACATATACGCCGATGGTAATAAGGGATTAAAAATGAATGCGTAAAATCTCTTCTTCATTTACTAGAACGTGACTTTTTACAGGAAAACTTAAGCAGAAGCCTTAATGTTCATAATGACGCCAGCACTGTAAATACAAGTGTCTGAAACGGGTGTTTAATTTTAAGATGCTAAAAAGTGTCTTAAAAGGTACATCGTTTCACACTCGAAATGTCTGAAATTCCGCCATCTTTGATCCTGTCTGAAGTGAATATTTTTCATAAATAAATAAATAAAAAGATGCGTTTTATACTGTTTACCTGTCAGAAATAGATTTTAGAATCTCCTAGAGAGCATAGGATACATATATTAATAATTTTTACAATAATAGACCCCGTTGCCCCCGGCGGGAATCGAACTGACAACCAATGGATTCAAAGTCGATTGTCTTCCCAATCAAGCCATCGGTGCTCACACTGTACGCTGCTTGTATAACGAAATATATTCTAGTATCCGTAAAACAAATTGAAGTTTTATGTCTTTGTAATAAAACTGTTCATAAGAAGTAAAGCTTAATACATATTATCTTAAATTTCATGTGTAGAGGTTTAGAGGTTTTTTTTTTTTTTTTTTTTTTTTTTTTTTGTAAAATGCGTAATAAATATGAAAAAATAGTAGCCTATGGATTTTAAACGATTTTTTTTTTTTTAAACTGGTATTTGCAAGAAAACAAATTATATACCTGAAACCAAAAAAAAAAAAAAAAAAAAAAAAAAAAAATGATCTTTTACATTTTGAAGTGTAGGGAAACATAAAATAATTTTTAAAACGCGAAAAAAAAAAAAAAAAAAAAAAACAATTATGCACAAATTGTTTAAGATTGTTTAGCTACGAATTCGCTTTCTTAGCTACAAGTTACATGCTTCGTTTATCATAATATTTTTTTGATTTATTACATGTGAGAATTTTAAATAAAAATTAACTTTGTTTTTTAATTTTTAACAGAATAAGATCCATGTCCATGTATTTTAAATAAGTTAACTACTTATATTACATAAAATAATGTCAAATTTATTTGTTTAAAAAAATGTTAAAACAGGATATGCATGCTGCTTAAAGTAGATTCCATATGGAAAATTTGTTACGTAATACAAATGTCTGAATTTCTAAGTGTCTGAAATTTGTAATTTCTGAATTTTTAAGTACATAAATTGTAAAATGTCTGAAATTTTATGTGTCTGAAAATGTTATATGCCTTAATTTCAGACATATCGACCTTATTCAGACACTTATCTGAGCTCATTTATAAAAAAGACACTTACGTGTCTTAATTTAAGACAGCACATGCGTCTGAAATTTTGCATGTGTAAGTGTTTCAGACATTTATGTGTCTGAATTGACATTTCAGACACACTTCTGTCTGAATTTAAGACGCTTCTATTTACAATGAGGTCGATGTGATTGAAGTGAAATTGTGTTAACCCAAATAAATCGTATTTCATCATGTCGTTGATTGCTGTAAAACGCTGTAAAACCAGATTTAATTTCTTATTCATTCCGGAGTATTGCTAATACACGACTTTTTTTTTTTTTTTTCTTCTTTTTTTTTAAGAATAAATTTCTTCTTAATTAATCGCAGTTACATATACTGGAATAATTATGCTATAAAAGTACGCTGTGTCGAAAAACATTCATTAACATACTAGAATCAATTCGAATTATTTTCTTTGACATTTGACATTCATTTGGCAGCTTTGAAGTCCATTGTTACAATGAATTTTTTGTCTCGATTGATCCATGTTACAATTCACAGAAACAAATGCAATCTTTTGGACGTAAGACATCAGAAACATCCATGCCGGGTCCACGGTAGACCGGTCAGTAGAGCTCCTAGTTCGTAATTTAAAGATTGCGGGTTCGATACTCCAGCCGGGCAAAGAGCGTCGTGTATACTAATGATGGCTGGTGTGCGTAAAATCCGTCGTGACCGCAATATCCTCCATGTTCCCATCCTAATTATATCTCTAGAGGACACTAAAACGGGTGATCCAACCTCTGCGTGAAGAATCAAAATTTTGATAGCATGTATCCGGACCACCTTTAGTGGTGTGTCCCTGACCGTCGGCAATTACCCATATCACAACACTAGTGCTATGTTAAACCTAACCAACAGACCAACCAACATCCATTCCCGCACCGGGATTCCAGAAGACAGAGCCATACCGACCGAACCACCAGACTGGAAAAATATTGCCTTATGTAAGCATAAAATTTTCTAAAAACACAAATAAAAAAGTGGAATATGTCGTAGAGTTTAACTTCCGGTTTTTCTGCAATTAATTGTAAATTACCGTAATGATTGTTAGGAAATGTTCACTTTGTTATCTATTCAGAAGCTCAAAGATTGAATAATGTTGCTGGAGAAAATAATATCCGATAAAAATAAACTTCATCTGCGAATATTATGAATAGTGCATCGTGCATTTGGCAGTTCAGCGAATCATCATATTGGACTGTTATACCAATTTTATTCGACCTCATTTCATCATTTGGTGCAATTGGGTTAATATCAGTGTACTCCATCTGTATTTTTGGATTCGAGGCTATTTGGGTTCGAGGCCTATTCCAGCTGATTTCAAACTACCAATTTCCCTATGAATAAGATGTAAACAATTCCATATAAAATAATAATAATAATAATAAATCTATAATAAATCTATAATAGTATGTTGTGGCCATCACAAGACTTTCTTCTATATTTTGCTATACAAATTCACTAAGTGCAAGGGATTTATTAAAACTATTATTTATTAAAATTATCTGACATCAATGCAAATGATTTTCATCTTACAGAAATCTGACACTAAATATTCAAAGACAGACAATTTTATTATCTATAAATAGCATTTTAAAATATGCATATTAATAATATTTATCTCATATATCAAGTTTCTTACAGTTATATTCCATAAAAGTTGTGATATAGCCTTCCCGCTATCGAGAAAATTTGAGGCATTATAAAAACACCACCTATTGGGCGATAAGTATCCAAATCAAATCAGCATAATGTCTCAGGTTGGACTTTTCCCATATCAAGTTTTGTTCCATGATACGCAATAAACCCTGAGATATAGCCTTCCTTTAAACTGAGAAAAATCTCTGTGTAGAAGCGCCATCTAGTGAGCAATTGACACCAAGATTTGACAGACGCTAAGTTTTGCCAAGGTAATATTTACATATAAATTTATAATCTACATATAAATTTATACGCAATTCTGTGCAGTAGTTCCTGAGAAATAACCTTTACTTAAATTGCAGAAATTGCTGTATAGCAGCGCCTCCTTTTGACCTAGAAGCATTTAAATTGAATCAGCATAATATCTCATAATATTCTTTTTATATATCATGTTTTGATTGATTATATGCTATAGAACCAGGGATATAGCCTCCCATTAAATTTCGGAATTTGCTATATAGCAGCACCTCCTGTTGAGCGGTTGACGCCAAAAGTTGATAAGCACTAATTTAGATGAAAATGCATCTACATATACATTTATATGTAATTCTGAGCAGTAGTTCCGGAGATACAGTTGCCACAAAATTTTTGTTACACACACACACTGACAAACAGACTTTTTCTAAAATTTATCAAATCGTTTTCTAGACCTCTCAAAATGTGTATATCAGTTGTAAAATGGAAGTCGAAAACTTTTACGAATCCAGTACTTTCTTCTATAGAATATAGAAAAAAGTAAAAAAAAAAAAAAAAAAAAAATCCTTAGAATACAAACGTAAACATGATGATGTTCCAGTTTTTCATAATGCAGTAACACGTGAAGAGTGTCATGACGTCATACCGATGAAGTCGATTACTGGATTGTTCTAATAATATCTATGTAATTAAATATATGATGATTTATTAAAAATATTATTTATTAAAAGTAAAAAAAAAAAAAAAAAAAAAAATCTTAGAATTTGGCAGTTTTAAGCTGCACAAATATCAGGTTATTTACAAAACTCATGTAAAATAATTTAACGACATTAAAACTTATACCAATTTAAGAATTATTAAAATGATTGAAATAAAGTGGACATGTCCAGTGTAATAAAAATATTCACAGCAATCATCAGTAAACATTAGAGACTTGTAAATCTAGCTGCAAAACTGAAAGAGTTATACACAATATGTCGTTAACTTCCTTGATAATGTGTCATTTTGTTGAATCGAAACCTGCTTAAAAGTAACAAGACTATAATTAAATGGATAAAGTTGTTATGAAAAAGGATTCGCAATAGGATTTTCTTTTCTTTTTTATCCTTTCTTGTGCTACAAAATGATCTGGATGGATATTCTTCATTCAGAAAATAAAAATAAAAAAAAATATAATTTATAACCTCAGGATGATTAGAAGAAAAATCGAATAATTCTGAAAAATTTTTTTTAGTAATTTTTATTTTTTTTTAGTTTCTCTTTAACACTGTCCTTAAAATCTCTAATTTTTGTTATATTTTTATGCTTCCATTTCTCACAAGCTCCCTAAATCCTTTCTTTTATTGTGATTTCTTTATGTTTTCCCTTACCCTAAATTTTACAATGACTTTTAATTCAGGATTGTCAACCCCGCTACCATCCATCATTCTGCTAAGGAAGGTGCGTGACATCAGTCACAGCTGCTTCCACTTCACAGTATATAAAAAATTCCCCTACATTTTATATAAGATGCCGAAAAATCAATCTAAATATTTGGAATGATGCAGTTCAATCTGTTTTAAATATAGAGTTATAACTTTTTTATACAGATATAGCAAGATTATTTTACTAAATATAGACTTGGAGAACATATGGAAATGTATACAATACTTGCCAATAAGTATTCGGACACTTCCGAATTTAGACGTTTTGTCAAATATCTAGAAAAATTCTATAGGAATCATCTTGAAACCTCGGGGTATAAAGAACATGTCATATCGCATACCTTTCAGCAAAAGTTTCCTGTTGGTTGGCAAAAGTTTCCCAAACATTCCCATTGGTTGGCAGTTAGACGGTAACATTCGTTGTAAACGTTGAGCTGCTTACTTTGTATACATTTATTTCTTTACACTCCTTACAGATATACAATGTAATGACAAATTTTGTTAAAAAATGCTGGTGTATATTCAGCCCTGAAGTAAATCATTTACATTCATTTCATTTATGATTAAAAAATATACACGATATTTTCACAGGAATTAAAAAATTAAAATAGTAATATTATTGCAAAAAGGATTATTTTTCCCATCGTCTATTAAATGCAACACATTTTCGTTTAAATTGCATTCGTATAGAATAAGCTTTTGCAGGATTTGGATAGATGCAATAAATTACAATCACCCTATATCATACAGGTTGAACTTCAACTTAAAAATTTCTGAGCTAGTTATAATATAAGTCATACGCTAAGTCTTCAAATAATGCAAATATAATAAAATAGAATTCTCGTATTTTTCAATAAGTTTTTAGAATTTATATTTAGAAATAATAATCTAATATTGTTTCCTTTCTGTGTTTGTAAAGTTCTTTGTACGTTTTGAAACGGATATTTCTACGAGAGATACAAAAGAGAAAATATTCAAAATTGAAAAATTTTCTCATGTGAAGTTTTTGTTTAATATATATTACTGAGATGTTTGCAGGAAGATGCCAGCTTTACTTCAATAGCAAACAGAACCGCAGTGATAAATTTCTTCTATCAATGTTTGAAGAAAAATTGGAGTATAGAAGATATCACGCATGTATGTGAAATCTAAGCAACTCTTTTGTATTCAGTAGAATTTTCAAAAAAAGAATGTAATAATTTAAATATTAAAAAGAAATATATTTCAATATGCAAAAATTTTCTATTATTTATTTTATCAGAAATAAAATAGCTTTTGCCCTGGAAGATTGTATTTATGAAACCGATATAGATTTTTTCGTCAAGATTTATAAAATGAAGGAATTTCTATTCATTGTTTAGCAATGTTTGAAATTTTATTGATATAACATAAATATTTTCTCCTTGTATAACATGAATTAATATTTAAGAATCTCATTAAAGTAACTTAAAAGAATAATAAACATTTTTGCTCTTTAAAAAGACAAAATAAAAAACATTTTAAAAATAAATATGTATTTAAAATTTTGTATTATAAAATGGAATCCTGCTTAAATACTATTTGGCATGATGATTGATAATTTTAAAGAAAAAAAAATAAAAATGTAAATAATGCACAGGATTGGTGTTGGAAAGTAATCAATAAAACACTTTTCAAGCACCATAGATTCTGAGATCGGAGCGGTCACTTTTTGAAATTCAACTTTTTTTTTTTTTTTTTTTTTTTTTTTTTGATAGAAAAAATTATTAATTGTTTGAAATAGTATTTTTTAAATGAATAATGCAGAAATTTCTTTATATAAAAAGTGGTATTGAAATTAATGACTGCGCAAAATTACAAAAGTTGTTACGTAATACCGTCTTTTCCAGCCTATAATCTGCAGTGTGCTGAATCACTTCCATACCGGAAATTTTAATTAAAAAATAATGCTATTGTTATGCAAGGTTTTTGGTCTTGTACACATAAGATCTTTTCTGAAAAATAAACTTTCAGGTGTAAAACTGATTTATCCGACCTGTAGATTAACCACTGAGAAAAAAAAAAAAAAAAAATATATATATATATATATATACTGACTTCATCTAGTAGATATATATTGGATCGGTGGTCAATTTCTAAATCCCTAAATTAGAAATATAAATTTCCGAGCTATGCGTATAAGGCACGCTAGTAAACTGAATAGACGAAATGATCGAGAATTTCTAGTCTATACATTTCTAGATGGGGAAATAATATTCTGAATATTCTGAATCCTTTGCACTGCGAGAATTCTACCATGATTTTCTAGAATTGGGTCATAAATCAAGATTATAATTCCTAAAACTTGCTTCTTGTATTCACATTTAGTTCCGGAGATTTTAAATAAGTTTGGCCTCGATAATTTAGACAAACCCTCTAGAATTCTAATACGGGTTTCTATAATTCGCTTTCAAAGGAGATTAGAATTTATAAGAATGGCATGGAAATACATTTACTAAAGAAACAATTGATAGATGTCAGTTACAGATTTTTTTTTCTCAGTGTAGGCAGGAAAATGCGGTAAATACGGTATTTAAAATTGAACACAAAGCCAATCAGGAAAAAATGAACAGAAAAGGAAAAACAAAATTATCTTTGTCACACACACACACACACATATATATATATATATATAAATACAATATACATATCTCAATATACATATAAATTTTCGATATACATAACATTCAAAGTAACTCGTCAGTAATTATAAATTAATTGTTGAATCATAGACATGTGCTATTTTAAAAAAAAGCTATCTATTTTTCCCCTTCAATTTTAGTAATAATGAAAAATAAAATAAAATAAAGTGTGGTGTGAAACAACCACACGATTTCCATTACTTACTATTACATATGTTATATGCATTTTTTGGAGACAATATGATCAGAAGGCATAAAATTGACCTAAGAAATTAGACACCTAAAAATTTTCCAGTAAGAGAATCTTATACACATGAAAAGATATATAAAATAGATTTACACAGCGAATTTAAAAATAGTAAGAAAAAAAATTGGGTTTATCCATTTTTCGAAACATTAATTTCCGACATCTAAAACTGATCTACCTAATCAGGATGACTGTTAATTTTCCTTACATAACCACGTAATACATAAGGAAGGATATCTAAAAAGGATTTATGTAATGATTTTCAAGAAAATCATTAGAGTCGTCTTTTAGATATCGACTTTTGTCAAAACTTGGCACACTCAGTTATTGACCGAAAAACAGTAATTGCGTACAAAAGGATATTTAAAAGGCAGTTAATATGGCAAATTTGAAAAAAAAATCCGTGCAGCCGTTTTTAAAGAAATGCACTTGCGAGGCCAGAAATTGAGCTGTTTATACAGGACTTGTGAAGGAGAAATCCACCACAGACGAAAGCAGCTTATCCATTGGCCGTGAAGTTTACTATAAAACGTTGTTGAAAAGATGAAGTAATCAAAGTCTTGAGAATTTTACATAGTTTTTTATTAGATGTTCGTTATTAAAGAAATCACATGAAGACAAATACAAGTTCACACATAAAAATTATTTGCAACGCAATCAACCCAGAAATTCCGGTGATCAAGGGAGAGAGAGAGGGCAGAGCAAAAAAAAATAAAAAAATAAACTACGTCTTTACAATCTCGTGAAAAGAGCAAAAACTGTGGGTCTGCTTTTTTTTCTCGCACGGGGAGAACCCCCGGAAGGGAAGTCATATGTTTGCTTTATCTTATTTTCGCCAAAATGAAAGCCAACTTCAGTTCTTTGTTTTAGATAATAAACTAATGTTAATTTTTTGAATTTGTAATGACGGTTTATAATTGTATTAACCCTTTAATCGCCAACATTATGCCAAGCGACAGTTTGACTAGAGAAAATGACCGTTATGAACTGAAATCATTAATATTGGGTAATTTAAAATAAGTTATATCCGGTGTTGCAATAATATAAATTCTGACAATGAGTTTTCTTGTTTTATGACTATTTGAGAACACTTTTTTTTATAATTACGTTTAATGTCAGAATTTCCGTTAGATATTATTTCTTTTATTTTCTTTTTATCCCATAAAATAAAGTACTTTTCTATTTAAAAAGATAAACATTTTATTTATGATTTAGATATAAAACATATACAATTTAGATTTCTGAATGATGTGTGTTATTGTTTTATGTTAATAAATAGTGTAGGTCGTATGTATAATTAAAATTGTGTAATTTTTAACGACATTTAAAAATAATTCTTTCTCCAAATGCCTAAGACAAATTATGTAAATATAATATCCACTTAAAATTTAATTATTTTTTTATTGCAACAATGCATTAATTTATCATTAGATTTTATTTTATTTAAAAATTCAATTAAAATTTAACCAAATATATGTGAACACCTTCACATTTTTCTCCCGGCGACCCAGAAAAATAAAATAAAAAATCTCTCTCACTCCCTAGTATGTCCTATAAACATAATGAAAATTGTCATTCATTTTTTTTTTAAATATATATATAAGAAATCTGCATAAGCAAAAACAAAAATTGTATATAATGAAACAGTCAATTACTATTATAAAATGTGCACATTAAAAATCTGTCTCATCATGAAACACAATGGCTTTCCGAAGACTTTATCATTCGACAATCATTGTGGGCACCACATTTTTCTATAGTTCAGAGTCTGGATCCAGATTTCCCCTACATATATCTCGTCAAGAAAGCTTTGAAAGTGATAACTATTCACTTTTTTGTAAAAATAGTTTTTCTCTACAATGTTCCTATATATATATATCCATGGAATGATGATGTTATGCTTTAAAGGTATTACAAATTACTTTCTACATTGTAAAGAATATTGAACATGCCATATTTAATACTGCAACATGTCAAATAACATCAATGTTAAACAAAGAAAAAAAAAAAAAAACACATGAGTACAAGTAAATTAAAAAAAAATGAACATAAAATGAGAAAAAAAAATAATGTATATACAAATAATAGAAAATATCACAAAAGTGAAAAAAAAAATTGTTCGTGCAATTCCACACAGGAGAGATTCAAAAACGACGCCCATTGGACAGTCAAAAAAAAAAAAAAGAAATATCTCCCCTTAATCTTGTATGCAGGGCCCGACTTAGACTGCCTGCAGCCCTGGGGCAAGCCTATTCTAGGGGGCCCCCTTGCAGTGGCATAAGAGGTCTTTAGGTTGCAGAATTTCTGCATACGCCTGTAGGGGGGCCCCTTCCAGAAGGGGGAGCCAGGGCATTTGCCCCGTATGCCCTGCCGTTAGTCAGGGCCTGCTTGTATGTAGCTACAAGTATATCGGCTTTGGCTTATGGCCATTGTCCTAGCGGGATAGGGCGTGTATAAAGACCTGACTTGTTAGGGACAGGCCTCCGTCCCCCATCAAAGTCAAAGACTTCTGTAGGGACACCTCGCAAAACTGGGTATATATATGTCAATTGAATTGTATTAAACAATTTTCAAAAGAAGTGTGGGGGGGGGGTCTCATCACAATGAAATGCTACTCTCCCGGGTAAATTTTGAACGAGTTAGCATTAACATAGAGGGTAAAATTAAAAATGAAAAAAAATATATATTTAATTAAAATTCTTAGTTCTATCAAAATTTAGTGTGATGAGATAAAGACTACCAAAACAACTCACTAAACCCAATGAAGCATTTAAAAAAAAATAACATAGCATAATAACAATAATAATAAGGTAATTGCCACATATTAAAATTTTGAGATTTTAACTTTAAGTCATTGCACTATTGAAAAGTTTTGTATATAGTATGTAAACAAACAGTATTGTAATCATCTGTTAAACTTATGATATATTAATCTCTATCAAAATGTAAATATTATTAAACAAGATTTTTTTTAAAACTGAATTATAATAAATTTTATTAAATTTGTTGTTAAGAAAACTATAATAATAAGAACTAGAAAAGAAAAAAAAAATTATGCAATATTTCACATAGTGTTGTGTCATCCATTGTAATTAAAAATAAGAAAAAGAAAAAAAAAGAAAAATGCAGAGTATACATTGGTCCAGCCAATTGCCTGCATACAATGAATGACAGAACTATAAATAAACAAACATAAAAAAAAAAAACAACTCATGCACTACTGAGCTCATGGAATGCATAAGTTTTGTAAAACATTGCATAATATGATATTAAAAATTAATTCCTGTTTCTTATAATTGTGGCTTTGTCTTGCATATTAATTAACATTTCTATTAGGACTTGCTTCATCAAGTAAGTGGCTGTATCTAGGTGGTGCAATAATAAGTCTATCAATATGGACTCGAAATGACAATCTATGAGGTGCCTGTAGTCTTTTAATTGTAAATGAAACCGGTGAGTGTTTTTGTGGAACAATAAAAGGTCCTGTGTACTTTGGTTTAAACTTATCAACGGATTTTAAATAAACAATGTCATGTACAGCAACAGGTCTTAATTTAACATGTCTGTGAAAGTGTTGATATCTCTTATTTTGATTATCTTTTATGTTAGACTAAGCTTTAAGGTAAATTTTATTTAAATCTTCTAATAATTTATGTGTATAAACATTCTTGTCGAGAAAAGGTTGATTCATCTGTTGCTCAAAAGTGTCAAACATTAATGAAAATTCTCTTCCAAAATGTAATAAGTTAGGTGAGTACAAAGTAGATGAATGTTTAGAGCCATTATACAATGATTTATGTATAAACAAAGAGTTTTCAAATGTATGGCCTTCAGACATTAAAATGTTTGCTGAATATTTAATGGATTTATTGATCCTTTCGGACAATGTGTTTGATTGTGGATGTGCTACAGAAGAATGTGTAATTTTTATACCAAGAGTACTATTAAAAGTGTTGTAAACACTGGATGCAAATTGAGGACCAAGATCCGAGAGGATAACTGAAGGTCTACCAAAGGTGGTAATATAACTAAACAAACATTTAACTATTTTTTCTGCTGATGTATCCTTTAATGGATAAAGTTCCATATGGCGTGAGAAAATGTCCAACACTGTGAGTACTGAGTGAATGGTCCTACTAAATCAACACTAATAGTATGTCCAGGATGTGTGGGTGTGTATGTAGGTTGTAATGGAGCTGGAAGAGTGTTATGATGTTTAGAATGTAGGCATCGTGTACATGAAGCGACAAAGTTTAATGTATCTGTGTACATTCCTTTCCAAAAGTATTTGTTTGATAGGAAATTATATGTTTTATTTAATCCAAAATGAGACAAATGTGAAATTGTTAATGTCTTAGCTTTTAGCGAATTAGGAACAATAATAAGATATGAGAATGTTGAGCTATTGGGACATTGCGTTTAATACATCAGTACCTTTGTGTCTGGATGAATAAAATAAATTGGGTATTTTCTTGATAACATTTCTTTAGAATTTCTGTGTAAATTTTTGACAATACAGGATCCTTTATTTGTTCATTTACAAAAGTATTATTAGAGATTACTAAAAGTGGGTCTTTATTATTCGAATCTCCAGAAATTAAGCAATTATTGTATTGTTGTTTGATTTTATTACAGTTTTTATCAGCAAAGTGATTAACAACATTACTATTATCATGTACTATAGGTAGAGGTTGTTTATCAAAAATTAATTCAGGATTAGAGTTCAAATCTTGTTGATTGTGAGTGAAGTCACATCTCGAAAAATAATCTGCTAAAATATTTGATGAACCAGGAATGTGTTCAAAATTAAAAGAATATTCTGAAATTTCCATTAACCACTTAGTGGTAAGGTCTGTAGGATTAGTTGTTTTTTTTGTATCTTTTTAATGGAGCACTGTCAGATAAAATTGTGAATTTTCTGTTGCACAAATAGTATTTAAATGCAATTATTGATTTGTAGATAGCCATTAATTCCAATTTTAGTGCAGGGTAGCGTTTTTCAGATGGCTTCAATGATTTAGAAAAGAAGGCTATTGGAAGTAATTTATTATCATGTTTCTGCATTAGTACCCCAGCAATTGAAATATTTAAAGCATCTGTATTAAGGTAGAAATCTCTATCCCAATCCGGTAGTCTGACCACTGGTGATTCAAAGAAAATTTTTTGAATTTTGTTAAAAATCTGTTGATGTTCAGTAGTCCAATGAAATTTTGATTTTGGTTTAGTCAGATCAATTAAAGGTTGTATTAGTTTAGTAAAGTTGGGTTACAAGGGATTTATAAAATGTTACAACACCAATAAATTTTTTTAATTGCCTTTTAGTTGACGGTGTAGGAAAAGAATTAATTTTTACAATATTTGATTGTATTGGGGAAATACAATGATTTTGAATATGGAATCCAAGATAATTTACACCAGTTTTGTGAAAAGTGCACTTGTTAGGTGCAAGGGTTAAGTTGTACTTCATCAAAATTTCTAAGATTCTACTTAATTTAGTGCATGTTTCCTCAAAGCTATTCGAGCCAAAAATGAGGTCATCTTGATAGGCATGTATTCCCTCTAAATCAATTTCATCAATAATTGTGTCCATTAAAGCTTGATATTGAGAAGCAGCATTTTTTAATCCATAGTCTTTTGTATTTAAAACTACCAAACATAGAAGTAAATGTTAATTTATCTTGTAAATCTTCAGGAAGTGCAATCTGGTGGTAAGTTTGTTGAAAATTTAAACATGTGAAGTACTTGTAGGCTGATAAGTCAGCAATAATTGTTTGTATTTTGGGCAAAGGGTATGAAGATCCCTGAATTATTGAATTAAGCATTCTAAGGTCCATTGCAATTCTATATTTTTGTTTACCTTTTGCGTCAAGTTTTTTTTTTAACTAAAAGAATGGGGCAAGCCCATTCTGAACAATTTCTTTCAATAATTCCAGCTTCTACAAGTTGATTTATTTGACTTTTAGCTTCTTGTTGTAATGATTGTGGTATTGGAAAAGGTAATGTTTTAATTTGGAACTCAGTGATGAATTTTAAATTTGGTATAACCTTGTCTGTATGCCCTAAAGTTTTCATAGATTTAGAAAAGGCAGCAAAATTTGTTAACAAAACTTTCTTTAATTTCTTTTCTTGGTCTCCTTGGAGATGTTTGACATCAAAATCCAAAGGAGAGAGTTCCTTTCTTCTTAAATTTAATATTTCATCAAAAGCTTGAATGTAATTCAAAATTTGTGTAGTTGAATCAGTAACAATTTTACTGTTTTTATCAATTTCTGCTTCCTGTGGAATAATTTCATCAATTTCTGTTAGGGTGCCCATTTTTGTACCTTTATTTATGTGTATACTTTCTTTAGTTAGATTTTTAACACAAATTTGAAATTGGCCTCTATTACAATTATTATCATTATCCAGCATTTTTGAAGTACTACTATTTATCACTGAATCTAGACACAATATATTTGCATTATTTTCTGTATTTTCAAACAAATAGTCCCTGTCAGACAAAAAAAAAAAAATGTATTTACATGTATAAATGTTTCCTCTTCAGGTTCTAAAAATATTTTCTGAGAAGTCCTAACTGTCATTTGTTTACATTTTTGGGGAGGATTTTGATTTTTTTTCTGAGTTTCAGTATTTTTCGCAACACTACAATTGTTTAAGTTTTCATCTTCTACAAGTGTATTTGCAATGGGAATAATTATATCTTTAAGTTTGATATTGTTTTTAAACAAGTCTATTATTACATTATTTTGTTGAATAAAGTCCCATCCAAGTATGGCCTGAAACGTTGAATCATTAGGAATGTCAACAATGAAAAATTTTTGTGAGAAAAATGTGTTATTTATTTTGAAAGAAGTTTGAATACATGAGGAGAATTGTACGTTTGAATTTACAGTCTTAATCGTTACTGGTGAAGACAAGTGTTTATAAGTTAATTTCTCTTTTAAAGATTTAAAAGTACTTTCAGAAAGCAATGATATCGAACTCCCTGTATCGATTAATCCGGTGATAACATTTTTAGCTAAGTTAATTTCAATTAACGGTAGTGTAGGTGAAATTTTATTTACATTAAAAATATATTCATTTTGAATTTCTGTAGTTTGTGTAGACTTGTTATCAGCAATATTTATTTTATTTACAGTTTGTGAGGCAATTGAATTTACTTTTCTTATACTAGATAATTTTGCAATACCACTCAGATTTGACAAACCAAAACTAGGATTAGGTGCTGATGTCTTCGGGTGTGATTGAGATGCAAGGCCATCAGCCACTCTACATCTCGAGTCTAGTTTAAATTATTGTGATTTCTGTTGTTGTCATTTCTCTTAAAAAATCTACCCCTGGAAAAATTATTGTTTTGGGTTTGGCTTCTTTGCCATTTATAACATCTATTAGCTAACATGCCCTTTACGATTACACAGCTGGCAAATCACACCATTATAATCCTCTTTCTTTTGTGGTCTTTTTACTTTATGTGATCTAAAATTTTGTCTATAATCATTGTGTCGAGTTCTTCCAACATGGGCATTTTGTGAATCTGATAAGTTGTTTACCTCCTCTTTTTTTTCTTTTTGTCCAAACGACAAAGCATCAACTTTTTCCGTTAGTTCAATTAATTTTTCCGATAAAGTGTTGACAAATACAGTATCATTTTGTTTGAGCAGAATACTTTCATTCATGTTAATCTCTTGTAATTTTTGAGCGCGATTTACAGCCAACTTATAATCCGATATTCCCTCTTCCATGATTTTTATGCGTATGTTAGATGGTATAGAGGAAATAAACCTTGTAAATTTAATATTATCTAGTGCGTTATCATCCGTAATTTTATTGTAAATAATGTTTGCTAGCATGCTTAACCTATGAGAAATTTTTTTTATGGATTCCTGAGGGAGCAAATTTAGATTATTAAATTCGATTAGAGCTTGAGTAGAACTCATAGGAGTAAAGAATGTTTTAAATTCCTCCTTAAGAAAGTCTAAATCATTTGATTTGTACAATTGGGGAGATTGTGTTAAATATTTTAATGCCGCCCCAGACAACTTTCCCTTCATTACCGCTACAGCTTCTTCAGATGATAACCGATTTATTTTTGCGTAGGTGGACACTTGGTCGAAGAAAAAATCTACTAAAGATGGTTCCCCATCAAAATTCATCAACTGAATGTTGACATTCTTGGCTTTCGCCATAATTAATAATTTTGCCTAACCAATTTAAAACATTGTAAATAAACTATATAATAAACATGTTATGTGACACAAAACAAAAATTGTTAATACCAAGCTTGTTTTTTTTTTTTTTTAATTTATTTATTAATTACTTTGGCATATAATTTTATACTATTGTATGCCACTTTTAAAAAAAGAATACTTAGTTTTATATGCCGATATATTATTATCCAAAAAGAAAAATAGATGAGCATACATATGATAAATATTGTGTAAAAATAAAAATATTGTGAAATTAAATAAAATGTATTTAAAATAAAATATTCAACCAATATTATGAATGAAAAATGTTAGAATTTGTACCAAGCATTTCTGCTGCTCTGATTTATTTATTTATTTATTTGTTTTATGAAACCTTTCATAAAAACAATATTGCATGACAATTTCAGCAAAAATACTTAGTCTGTCTCTATATATATATGCAATAATAAAATAAATATTTGTGTTCATGCAATCAATTATAAAATAAATATTTGTGTAAAAATGTAGTGATAATTATGCACTATAAATGAGGAAAATATTGTGTCTATGAAAAATAAATATATGAATAAATAAAGTTTCAAACATACCAAGCACTTTTGCCCTATTTATTTCAATTTCTAATTATTATTATTATTATCTTTTTTTTTTTTTTTTTTTTATATATATATAGACCCAAAATATTACAACCTCTGACAATAAAGTTCGGTGAATAGTCCTGTAACATTAACGTAGATGAAATATTAACGAAAGTTGCCTTACTGTCCTTCGAAATAGTCACCTCCCATAACTATGCACCGCTGAGATCTGCTATACATGTCCTGGAAACTTTGCAAGTAGTCTTCGTTTGGGATGGTGTTCAAAAGCCTCGTCACGTTTTGTTTTATGTCAGAAATATCGTCAAATCTCTTTCCTTTCAAATCGAGCTTGAGTCGAGGGAATAGAAAGAAGTCTGGAGGGTTGAGATCTGGCGAGTATGGTGGATGTTCAATTTGCACCACCCTCTGTGTCTGCTTCCGATCGTCAGTCAAGTAATGTGGCACAAGACAACAACACGTTTTTCTCATCCCTAAATTCTGGGTAACGATTTGTTGCACGGATTCACGGTTAATCTGCAGTTCGTCAGCTATCATGCGCACAGTTAACTGATGATCTTTCGTGATTAATTTCCTCACTTTCTCAATGTTTTCGTCACTGACAGAGGTTGCCGGTCTTCGGCTGTGGGGTTGTCAGAAACTCTTTCCCGATCTACTCAAAAATGTGCGAACCACTTGTTCACGCACTTCATGGACAGTGCTTGGTCTTCATAAACACGTACCGCCATCGCATGAGTTTCTTTCGGTGTCTTGCCAAGCTTAAAACAAAACTTTAAATTGATCTTTTCATTTTCCTGTTCTCAGTTAAGAACCAATGCACTAAACAAGCACTTTGTAAAACAAGTCTTACAGGGAACACAAACGACGCTCAACTGAACAACGGTGGGGGCAGATGGTCAACACCTTCCGCTACACAGGTGCAGCGTTTTCTTTCGCCAGTGTTGCCAGATCGGCCGTTCTGACTTCATTCACCCAACTTTATTGTCAGAGGTTGTATATTAGCAAAAGTACTTAGCTAAATGTATATTAAAAAATATATGTATAAAGTACTATGCAGTTAAAAATATGAAATATCATTAAAATTGAAATTACTTTATAAATAGTCATTTATTCAATAAATATTTTATCATATCCTCCAAATTATGTAACTTTCAAAACAAAAATTTACTTACTGTTTCTCTTTTGGATTCGATGTTTTATTATCACCTCACTTTTCAAAAATATATTTATTAAAAAAATTACCTGAGCAGTAATGTTTATATCGTTTATCAATAGTTCGAGGACTACGATTTTATCGCAATTAACTACTTTTTTATAATAAAAGTTATGAAGAAAATTTATTTGATACGTGCATGGCTTTTTTTGTATGAAATCACTAAACAAAAATTTTAAATAACCATTTTACACGAAGAATTCATACACGTCTGGTTTTTTCTCCTGTATGAGCGCGTTTAAATATTTCATGCGTCTTGCACAAAAATTTTAAATTAGCACAACACTTTACACACAACTTTCACACTTATACGGTTTTTCTCCTGTATGAGCGCGTTTAAATCCTTGAGAAGACCTTGTATAAAATCTTTCATACGCCGTACATAAAAAATTTCTTTAATTTTCATTCTTATTGAGCATCCAGTATTATAAGATGAAATGCACCATCACTAAACTTTGAAGCCGGCAGTCGAGAAGAGAACAATAATAGTTGTCTGGAAAGACGAAATGATTTGCAGTTTCTCATCATCTTCTCTCTCGGCGCAGGAATTGTATTTGAAGCCAGCGAAGGACTAATATTAGTATTCTCAGGACGGAATAATATATACGACCAGCGACATCTCAATGAGCTTTGCAGCGGGCTGAATATATCAGGCTCAGCGCAGGAACATGTAGATAATGGAAAGTTCTTGTTTAGCATAGCAGACAGCTCCGAGATATGCAAAAAAAAAAAAATGTCACTGATTCCAGGACGATCTTCTCGATTTTTTTTCCTTCTTTAAAATGTTCGCATATAAGAATCCGGCCCGGAATATTAACTTGCAGGTTTTTAATTAGAATCCAATCGGCCTCATTCTAAAAAGTTCGAGAGTTTAGAGAAAACAAAATAACATAATTCAGTCGGCCTCACTCTCTCTCTCCATCGATGCATTCTCGGAAACTGGTTTTGAGCGCCAGGTATCTGTGAAGGAGAAATCCACCACAGACGAAAACAGCTTATCCATTGACCGTGAAGTTTGCTATAAAACGTTGTTGAAAAGATGAAATAATCAAAGTCTTGAGAATTTTACATAGTTTCTTATTAGATGTTCGTTATTAAAGAAATCACATGAAGACAAATACAAGTTCACACATAAAAATTATTTGCAACGCAATCAACCCAGAAATTCCAGTGATAAAGGGAGAGAGAGAGGGCAGAGCAAAAAAAAAAAAAACTACGTCTTTACAATCTCGTGAAAAGAGCAAAAACTGTGGGTCTGCTTTTTTTTTCTCGCACGGGGAGAACCCCCGGAAGGGAAGTCATATGTTTGCTTTATCTTATTTTCGCCAAAATGAAAGCCAACTTCAGTTCTTTGTTTTAGATAATAAACTAATGTTAATTTTTTGAATTTGTAATGACGGTTTATAATTGTATTAACCCTTTAATCGTCAACATTATGCCAAGCGACAGTTTGACTAGAGAAAATGACCGTTATGAACTGAAATCATTAATATTGGGTAATTTAAAACAAGTTATATCCGGTGTTGCAATAATATAAATTCTGACAATGAGTTTTCTTGTTTTATGACTATTAGAGAACACTTTTTTTTTTTTTTTTTTTTTTTTTTTTTACGTTTAATGTCAGAATTTCCGTTAGATATTATTTCTTTTATTTTCTTTTTATCCCATAAAATAAAGTACTTTTCTATTTAAAAAGATAAACATTTTATTTATGATTTATATATAAAACATATACAATTTAGATTTCTGAATGATGTGTGTTATTGTTTTATGTTAATAAATAGTGTAGGTCATATGTATAATTAAAATTGTGTAATTTTTAACGACATTTAAAAATAATTCTTTCTCCAAATGCCTAAGAACAAATTATGTAAATATAATATCTCACTTAAAATTTAATTATTTTTTTATTGCAATAATGCATTAATTTATCATTAGATTTTATTTTATTTAAAAATCAATTAAAATTTAACCAAATATATGTGAACACCTTCACAGGACTCCTATCAGTTTTCCTGAACTAACCAACTATGTCATTCGAAAGGACATTTAACAGAGTGTTTATATAGCAACTTAGAAGAAAATCGTTAGAGACGTTTTTGAGATACAGACTTATGGTACCACTTCTGATTTCCGAAGTCCCACTTCTGTTTTTCCAATTTTCATTAAAATTTGGAACATTCATCAGTACACCACACCTGTCTCAATTCTAAAGTTTCGTAGTTCTATCTTTATTAGTTTCGGAAATATGATAGTCAGAAGATTCCCCACACATGTACATACACACACGCGCGCACATTGACCAATTGCCAAAAACTACTTTTTTGGACTCAGGAGACCTCAAAACCTGTAAATCAAGTGATAGCTCGATATCGAATTTTCGGACCGAACACAATACTTCCATTACCTACGATAGTCGGGTAATGGAAGTAAAAAACTGAAAAAATTGGAGCATTTTTACTTCATTTTCCTTATTATTATCTTTATACTAATCGTGACGTGTTAAAACCTCGACGTTAGGTTTCCCGCTCTTAGACATCTTTTTCTAATCAATTTTGTCCTTTTATTCCTTCCGGTTTTAGCCTTTTATTTTATTTTTCCCCTACACTTGACATTGTGAGTTTTTTTTCGTCTTCATCTCATGCGTTTTCAGCCTTCCCCCCCCCCCCCCCTTGTATTTTTACATTTTAAAGTGCGGTGGCTATCTCTATATAATAATCTCTCTCCATATTATTTTTTTTATTTATAGCTTTTTCAAAATAAAAAAAATAGTAAATAGTTGAAAAGCTCTAGAAAGGACGAATTAACTTTAATAAACTTTAAATACCTTTAACAATCTTTCAACTTTAGCAGCGTTAATTATCATATATTTTGACTTGCGCTCGCAGTCATCCTCAGATGTTTCAGTAGTGCAGCAAAGCCAACATCTGAGGATGACTACGAGCGCAAGTCGAAATATATAATAATTAAAGCTGCTAAAGTTGAAGGATTGTTAAAGGTATTAAAGTTTATTAAAAAATAGTATTTCAAAACTTTTGTGAGATCAAACAGATCAAAAATGCGTATTTTTTCCTGATGACGACATATACTTTATACATTTTGTTTCGAAAATCAATAAACTGTTTCTGGTGTTTATAGATTTAATGTTTTAGAAAAATGCATTTATAATTTATATCTTAAAAGTAACATAAATTTTTGTATAATATTTTAAAATAAGGATGATAAATAATTTTTAATAGCTGGATGTATATATATATATATATATATATATAAGTAAAAATGATAATTCAATAATTAAAAATTAATTAGAGAATTTTTTTTTCTTTTTGTTGTAAGGATAAACGGTATCATTTAATCAAAGTTTGAGGTTTTTGCAACTTTCTGCAGCAAAAACGTATTGATGTAAATTAAATCTGTAGCTAGCTATCAATTTGTTTTCTTATGTTTTATCTCGACTGCTGTTTTATCCAGAAGTAATACTATTTTTTAAAAGAGTAAAAATAAATAAATAAATCCAAAAATACTTTTCATCTTTTCATATCTTTGCGAAAAGAGAAGTTTTTTAAAAGATTAATATATATATATATATAGTTACATTATTTTATTGTATTTTATTTCATTATTAAAAATCTTTTTTGTTCTAAATTACATGTCACTATTTCTTTTTTTTATACTTTTTTGTTTTGTTCAAATTGAATTTTTGAAACTTTGGTAAACAAAATGTACTATCCTAAAAAACATACGTTCCATATGATAGAAATCTTTTCTTCATGCAAATAAATTCGTTTCATATATGTATATATATATTTTTAAGACAACATAAAAAAAAAAAAAAAAAAGAGTATAAAAATTTAAACGATTTTTTTTTCTTATTTATCGATTTCTTTAGCTTAATCAGAAGGATAAAATCTGGGCTTTTTAATAAAAAATACTAGAAAATATTTTTTACTGCTATGGAAAAATTCCTGGTAATTATACGTCAAAAATTCTATAAATTTAATGACATTTTTATCCATGTATTCTCTGTAAATTTGCAATAATTTTTAGCTAAAAATACTTAATAGAGTTTATCGATCTTTATTCTGTATTTTTTATCTATTTTTGCTATTTAGTGTCTCAATAAAAATAAAAACTGAATGTTTCTACATTAGATAAAGCATTCTAAGTAACAAATGTATTCTCGTTAACAATTAATTAAATTAATATAAGTCATTAAAATGAATATATAAAATAGATTTTTTGAACATCTTCGTTAATTTTTCTCTATTTTACATAGGATTTAAGATAAATGATTTCCAATAGTTTTCTGTTGAAATTTGTCAACTGTGTAGCGAAAAAAAAGGGATAAAGGTTTTTTCTTTTCTGTCCCAGCATCATAACAGTAAATAAATATTTACTTCGGGTTGTTCTCCATATATCTTGGAAATTGGATTTTCTATATTGATAGTATGGGATCCAAGGCCTTTGATATACTACTTTATATTGTAAATAACAGTGTTTACAAAGTTTTACAGAAAAAAAAAATATTTTGGAACAACGAAAATTTTGTTAAATTAACCAAATTTTTTTATTGAAATAACCTCAACAAATTTCTTGTTACCAGAATGTAAATTATTTCATTGTTGTAACCGAGCTGTTTTATTGATTTAATCAATTTAAATCAACAAAATTATTTTGATGATCCAATTAATATTTGTGCAAATAAGCAAAACCATTTCGTTAATTCAACCAATGTTTGTTAAATCAACAAAATCACTTTGGTGATCAAAGCACAGCTTGACATCATGAAACGGCGTACGCATGTACTCGATATGCGCAGTGGTTATTTTTTACATTTTGTCCAAAAACTTATACAAAGGCAAACATCGATGTTCGTTTATGATTCCAATAGCCTCTATATTATTCATATATATGAAATAATTGATTCTTGAGAACTATTAACCGAAGATATAGAATTTTTTGAAAAAACTTTATATACTCTAAGTCAACAATTCCAATGCGGACTTGCAGGGCACCTTGTAAATAAATAAACATTCAAACTATAATACACATTTTTACCACATTTTTACTTTTGTATATGTTCTAAAATGTGCACGTGCATAACTCACATAAATAAAGCTTTTTCTAGACAAAAAATAATATTTGAAAACTTTTACGAGATCAAAATGCTCAAAAAGGCGTAAATTTGAGACATTTTGAAATAACTAGTTTATGCAGTGCTTTTGTTGAAAAGAATATTTCTCATGAAGAAACATAAATGCCTAAAGAAAGTTTTTTGTGTAATGCTATAAAATGCCTAATACCCCTCTGATGAGATCACATTGAGTAAATAAGATTTTATAAACTATCTTTGAAAAGTCATAAATATTTTATGGTGGTATTTCTATTGTTACGCATCCTAAAAGGCGCAATAAAAATAGAAATAATATTAGAAACTTTTATGTGTGTTCGAAGTAGAACAGTAAAAACGAAACTTGCTAAAATTTTCAGCTTAACATCTCTGATCAGAAGCTAAACTGACTCTTCTTGTTGCTACATTTTAAGAGGATGATGAGTGTTATTCTATCGGTAGATCTACTTAAAATTACTGCAAACTATTTTTATAGAATGTAAAATATTTATAAAATGTTATATACAGTGTGTCCCATAAGTCTGTAGATATTTGAGAAATTCATAACTATTGAATGAATTGATAGAATTGAACGCGATTTGCAAAAAAAATCATTCTAGAGAAAGGCGATCTTTTATTTATTTATTTATTTTGTTAAAAAAAAAAAAATAATAATTAAGCTATTTGTCGATAGAGAGCGCTGTGCGTGACAAGATAAGATCACACAATTTCATGAAAAACTATACTTATTCGCATGCAAATGTTTACAGACATATAAATGCTATTCTCTGCACAAGTACGAGGCAAAATAAGAAATTTGTTCTAATCGCAAAATTGTGCAATTTATAGGACTTTGATTTGCATTGTCCTCTTTCATATCCGTGCGAAAAATTTAACTATTTGTCTAAGAAGCGTCAACAAAATATTTAACTATATTTTTTTCTTTACCCCTCCCTCCCCCCCCCCCAAAAAAAAAAAAAAATGTATATATCCCCCTTCCCGAAAACAATTTTTTCATTAACCGCGTTTAATTTTATCGATTCATTCAATGAATTTTTAAAATGTCTACAGATTTATGGGACACATTATACTTTTATAATATGCGGTATACATACAATGCATCTCTCTATCTACCTAGATAGATAGATAGATACACACTTTCTTTCCTATTTAGTTGCATAAGATCTTCTAACTTGAATGCCGTTTTAAGTACTAATGCACATTAATGTATCATGATATGTTTTTAACTGCACACTGATATTTAGGTATGTTTAAACTGCAAGAACTATTTTGTGATTCCTGAAGGTGTTTTAAAAAATTAAAGTAAAAAACTTCAAATAAATGTATACGTGTTATTAAAATATTTTTATTTAAATTTAATTTTTTTAAATACATGTTTGTAAAGTGTTTTCTTAATGAAAATTATATACGAGTATTACAAGTATTATTTCAACCATTACCTCTTTTAAGACATATAATATATGCTTAATAATACATCAAAAGTTTGAGATAAACGCAGGATTTTTGTGCAAAGTAAAACTTAATAATGGAATTGTAACTCGAATTATTTTGTTATTTGTACTGAACTGAAATGCCTGAAAATTATTTATTTATTTATTTACTTACTGGCAGACTATACCTGCTTCTCTGATCACTATATTTAAATTAAAGTTCAAAAGAATCGAATTACTATTTTTTTTTACATCACATTATAAAAAAAAAAAAAACTAAAGACTAAATTGCATTGTTATCGCTCTAAACCTTGCTTACGGTACCCGCTGTGTACGACAGCTTCATTTTTGCCTGAACTGCGTTGGGTCCAGGTTCCCACTGCCTACAGAAAATTCCTTCCCGGGCACTTCTGTTTGGGAATTTATCTATGACCGGTGGATCTGCACTTCTCTAAGAACTAAGTTTCTAAAAAATGGCTATATTTCAGCATCTATTAAATATTTCAATTTTTGAACCATGCATTTTATAGCTATCGCTTTTTACACTATACAACCCTTTGTTTCCGACTTATATAATAACTAAAAGAAAAAGTAGATTTTCTTTTAAAATGAATTAAATAATGAAAAATAATCTGGTGTGTCAATCACACGACTTTCTCTTACCCTGAAATTTAATACTATAAATACAGGTTGCAGATTAAGAGGTAAGATAACGAGAACTGTCATGTAAACCTAAGCTAAACAATTCAAATTAGGCTTCAGAAGTGTTTTATACGATGATTAGTTCTGTGTGAGGGGGGCGGTCCCCGTTTCATTAAGCAACCTACATTTATATAGAATTTTGTTCGGTTATTAAAAATTAATTCTGTTTTTTTTAAATAATTTATAAAAATTATTATTTAAAAAAATTCTATTTTATGATAATGCAGACGATTTCCATATTAGAGAAGTAGCGTAAAACTAAATATCCAAAAAAAGTTCATTTTACTCTTAATATTTAAAAAAAAAATAAATAAAAAATAAATAAAATAAAAAATAAATAAATAAAAAAATACGATTTTTTTTTCTAAGTTTTTTTTTTTTTTTTTTTTTTTTGTTAAAAGTAAAAAAAAAAAAATCTATAACTTTGTTTTAAACTATCACAGATTTATAGTTCAACCATTCGTTTTAAAGGTATTGGCGAGCTCTTTTGAATGATACCCATCATGAAAATTTACTCCCCTCGAGGAGGGACTTTCCCCCCAGGGGGGGGGGTAGGCGAGACTCCTACATACACAAAATTTGTTTCCCAGTTAACTATTTGTATTACAAAAAATATATATTCGTTTCATTTGATTTAGTGCAGTCTGTAGACGTTAAACTCTACTTACCTGCAATTTCCCCTATAGACGTAATATATTAGAAATTTTCTTGATTGTCACCATGCACGAACCATTTGCTTGATCTTAACGAAAAGCTTACTGTAGCATCCCTATATGATACACATTTAGAATACCAAGTTTGAACTTTCTGCCATAATTTGTTTTTGAGATATGCTGATAACAGACAGACACACACACAGACACACACAGAGACACACAGACATACACACAGACCATTTGCTAAAAACATGATTTTCGTATTCAGGGGACCTCAAAACGTGTAAATATAACAAAATCTCGCGTTCGAAAATTTGACCCAAAAACAATACTTTCTCCACCTTATGGGTAAGAGAAAGTAAAAATTAAATAAACTTAAATTTTAATCATTTAAATCCTTTCTACTATATACTACATGTTTTTCCCCTGATAAATACTATAAATTAAAAATAAAGGGGGGAAAAAAAGAGAGAGAGAGAGAAATTTCTCTTTCAGAGGATTTAATTAAAAAAATAATAATAAAATAAAAAGTTTTTGTGCTATAAAAGTTATACATACACATAAATGGTACAAATATATTTTTTAATAATAAATTTAATATATTTAATTTTTACTACCGTTTCAAAACGTTACTACTTGATTTTCAATAAATATAATAATAATATTAATAAAATAAAAAATGATTTTGCCTTCAAATGAAGGAATTCAATAAATAAAAAAATAAATAGTGTAATAGCCGTTGCTAAGGTAAGCAGACATTTGAAATGAAAGAATAAACTTTAGAAAATGTAACAGAAAAGTCAATGGATAAATTAAAAAAGAATTAATTTAAAAAATTGAAATTCGAAATCCGAAAAAATCTCGATGAGATGCGCACTTGCAGGATTCCAGCTGCTCGTCTACCATGTTTTGTAGCTTTGTGATCAGTAGTGTGAACACTAAAGCGCAGACACACAGATACACATACAAATACTTCTTATTTATACAGATTTCGCGCTATTACTGAACCTGACTTGGAGAAAAGGTATAACAGTCGTTAGCATATATATATACCGGGTGTCCGAATCAAATGTAATTATTTTGAACAGTCGATTAAAATCAAAGTTTTAGCTCTACGAGGGTGATATTCGCGAAATGTGGGAGATGCATTCATAGAGTTGGGCGACAGTATTTTTTCCTCGAGTCTGACGCGCATGCGTTTTGCTGAGCCGACAAACGGAGAAAATGGCGTCACCGTAACATAAGGCAAAAGTTGTTCTGTGGTATGAAGAACACAAATCCATAGTAAAAGTGCAAAGAAGGTTTCGAACAGATTATAAAAGAAATCCACCCCAGGCTAAGAACATAAAAAAGTGGCATGAAACGCTTCTTGAAACGTGTACAGGAAAGATCCGGAGGTGATCGCCTTTCACGTTTTGATTGAACTGATTGAAATGTACTGATTATTTAATAAAAACTTTGTGAGCATTGACATCTAATTTTACAGTTTTCTTATGTTTTTAAACTCTCTGTTACGTACAGCGACCTCTCCAAATTAGGAACATTTGATTCGGACACCTTGTATATATATATATATATATATATATATATATATATATATATATATATATATATATATTTGGCCAAATTAGATCTAATTGTGATCGTGAAAACTGAATTTGTCAAATGTGTAGATAAAACAGTTCCATTTAAAATAAAAATAAATTACATTGATTGAGTAGATTTCTCTCGTGAACTGTTCTTGGATTTAAAGTTTGTATATTGCAAAAAGTATATTTTTCACTTTAAAAAAGAATGAAAAGTACCGTTAATCAGGATTTTAACCCTTTTAGATGCTACGGAATTTAACTCAATTAAAATCAGGATCCACCAGAATTTGAAAACTAGAAGAAAAGAAATAAATTTTCTTCGGGTAAGATAAAATAAAATTTTATTAAAAAATTCCAGGATGAATTTTTATAGTTGACAATTGCAATTAGGTGGTATAAAATATATTCCATCGCCCCTGAAAGGGTTAATTATTTACGAAAAAATAATGAAGACATTTATTAATGTTTTACAAAATAAATCTCTAACAAAATTATTTCTTTTCATGAACTTGTTTTTAAGAAAATAATATAAGTTAATATAACATTTCGAAAAAGCAAGAAACAATTTTTTATTTTTTATATCTTTTATGAAAAAATATGTATTTTTTCTACAGAGAGGGAAAAACATTTCTTTTTTGTGTTAAAATACATTTCACTACTGTTTACCTTCATTCTTCATTAATTTTTCAACTAATATTAACTTTTACTTTTAATCTTATACAAACAAAACTCGATTGTTATTTTAATCTTATGCTCTAAATATACAGTCGGCTGCAAAATTATTCGAGCACTAGCAATAATCCTTGCCAAAAAAAAGTACACTTAATACAGCTTTGTTAAATAAATCCTTGTCGAGTCATGTTCTTAATCAGTCTAAGAACATGATTCGACAAGGATTTACTTACTTAAGTGTACTTTTTAAATATAGTAATTATTAGCTAGTGCTCGAATAATTTTGTTGCCGACTGTACGTGACACTAGAAGTAAGTTTCATATTGCAAAAATAAACCTTATTATATACATATATATATATATATATATATATATATTTTAAGTAAGTTATAAAAAAGAAATGTTTTTGTCTATGCTATGATCTGTTCCAGTTAAAATTGACTAAATGAAAATGTATTATATTATGCATTAAACTTTCTTTAAAAATATCTTGCTTTTTCATATATATGTATACCGGGTGTCTGAAATTAAACAACACTACTTTAATATTGTTTACAGTCGAAACTCTTTTCAGAAATTTATCAAATTATGTGTGGGACATAATGAAGGTATGGAACATTGCTTAAGTATATAATCAAAAGAAAAAAAATCAAATTTTAGCTACCCGGTGGCGATTTTTAATGAGTTACGCACTTCTTGATCCGTTCATCGGAGACTTAGTATTTGTATGTACAATAATTATCGTACAAATGGCAACGCTGAATTAAAAAACAATTTACTGAAATTATTTCAATATTATTATTATTGTTATTTTCACAATTTTCACATCATTATTATTGTAAAAAAAAAATTAACTAAATTTTGTTAAAATCATCTAAAGTTATCTGCAAAAGATTTTTTGAAAGACTAAGTCAAAAATTAATTCGCAAGAAAAGTTTTGAAATTGAACGATTTGTTAGTAATTTTAATTAATATCTCAGTTATTCATAATGTGTATGTTCATTATAATATAGTGTTTCTCTTCCACAAATAATAGTATAGGAGACTGTTTGGCTGTAAACGAATTATAATTGAAGATTTTCTTAATTAATTAATTAACTTTATATTATTTTTATAATTATAATAATAATTATTATTTTGACAGTTCATTGTCATCTTACGATGCATTGTTTCTTAAGTTTTTGAAAAAGAAAGAAGTATAATTTCCTTTTGTGAAAAATTTTCAGATTCCATACCTTTTATGAAAAGTATAGTTTATGACGTTTATGTTATAATTTGAAGTTCAAAGAAAATATTTAAAACTCTGTTTTTTGATGACGTCATTAGATAAGAATGTTGATTAGCCTTATTCTTCAATTCCGATCAAAAGAGAGTTCAAAGGAAAATGTATTTATTAAATAACAAGAAGAAAAATTCCATTTGTTATATTCTTCGTGAAAATATGAGAACTTTTCTAAAGGCACAAACGATGAAAAGAACTTTTCTTTTGTTACTTTGCGTGCATTAGACTACTCTATGTCATTTCAGCGTCATATATATATTTCGTGTATATGTATCTGAATTTCTCTGACGAATTAAGAAAACCTTAAGAAAAATTTAATGTTAGTTACATATTTTGAAAATAAATAAATAAATAAATAAACATGTATAGCTTAACGATCAATGTACTATCCCCTAACACTGTCATGATATTATTTTAAGACCGATTAACAGCAGTATTAAGCAACAAATCTTTAATTTAAATATTCGCTAACATCTGAAACAGTGTTGCCAGATTTTTTTATTCAAAATCCCCCACTAAATTTTAATTGTAACTGTTACCTATTCATTTCGAAGATTAGTCACCTATGATGTTTATCAAACATCACTATTCGAAATTATTGGAGATTATTGAACGGAAAAGGCAATTTGGAATCACTGCATGTGACAAAAAGCGGGTCCGCCATGTCCCCCGTTTTTCAACGGGGGTTTACGAATTTTATTTTATTTTATTTATTTATTTTTTATTTTTCAATTTGTGTAATCGTCGAAAATAATCTTGACACATTCCTCTTTAGAAATAGTGTGGATATTTAATTCGGATTAATTAAAAAGGTAGGCAGCTATGAAAAATACAATCTTTAAAAATTATGGTAATTATTAAATAATAAATTCCTTACGAATTGGCAACACTGTTGTGAATATTATAAAATATTTAAATATACAAAATAGTGTTGTGCAGTAATGATACAAAACTGTGTTGTAATTGTGGTAATTATTAGAAAATAAATTCCTTACGAATTGGCGAGACTTCGAATTTGTTATGAATATTATAAAACATTTAATGATATAAAACAGTGTTATATAGTATTGATACAAAACAGTGTGGTAATTGTGGTAAATACTAGATAATAAATTCATTACCAACTGGCAACTCTTTTATGAGTATTACAAAACATTTAATGATAAAAACATTTAATGATACTCGGGGTCTGTGAATTGTCCGTGAATGAACGGAATAATAAGAACTAAAATATTCCAGAATATTTTAGGCCTGTCAACCAAGAATTAGCATCAGATTCACTAGAGAGCATAGCTTAAATAACAGCTGACAACATAAATAGCACAGCATAAATTGTATAACAGCATTACATACAACATTGACGATAATAAATAGCATAACACACAACATTGATTAAAATGAAGGGCATAACACAAAGCATTGGCTTAATTGAATTGATTTACCAATAGCATCGGCTTGGTCTGCGTTCTTAGCCTTACAAGATCTTGGCTTCTACTGCCGGAATGTGATAATTTTATATAGCTTAGCATATTTCCAGATATTTCGTGAAATATTCGATTTAGAGCTTAGATAATCGATATGTCGAAAATAAGGATTTTCTCGCCAAAATCGTCTAAAAATTCGCCAAGGGGCGATTAACTAGCCAACGTGGCGCCAAATTCGCACCAAGGCCAATTGTGCCCTGGAGAAGATTTTATCGTTTTTTAAAGGAAATTTTTAACTATTTTAATGCCAAATCAAGGAAGAAACGCAAAAATTTAACATTTTGGAACTTGACTAATCCTGTTTAAATGAGATTATATAAAAAACGACTATTATTTACAAGTCTGTAACAATAGTTTAATCTTAATCACAAATTGTACATCTACATAGAATAGGTCAGAATCAAATGACATAGGTTTAAAAAACTGATATTCTAAAGTTTGAAAAAAACCGTCATCTCAAATCTAATGCAACGGGATTATTTTTAAAATACATTTTTTTCTCCAAACCAATGCAGCATGTGCGTATTGAAACTTTTGAAAAAGAAAAAATAAGTTAGTGCTTACTTTGGTTTGTAAATCAAATTCTGGGAAATGTGCATTATAACAAACTTATCGCAACTGTGAAAATTTAAGTCTTTTTTCATAAATGAATGTATATTATGTTTTTACTTAATTACCTTCAAACATTTTATTCTAAATATATGCACAAGTTGTGTATGCACTGTTAAATCAAGTTTCTATTGTTTAGACACCATAGCTTTTTTAAGCATATCATCTGTTTGAATATATCGAATCAATTGAAATAGTTTTTAAAAACTAGTGTTCATATTTTTAAAATGTACCCTCTTTTCAAAACTGATATAACATGTATAACATGTGCTTACTTTTGAAATGTAACTTCTTTTCAAAACGGATATAACATATTTTTTCTTTAAATTGATTCCATATATTCTCATTTTCGAAACACTTTTTTACTCGAAAACGATTAAATCTCATATAACGTACGCAGGTGCGGCCGTATACAGTTTCAGAATGGAAATAATGTTATTTTACGCTCATACATGCATCCGGAGAAGAACTGGAATAGAACAAAGGAACTAAAAACCGTAGGGGAATACTGTAATGATAAACCAACTTATAACATAATTATTCATTGTCATGTTTTCGTGTTCTATATGAAGTGATACTTCTCTAGCCTGATAAACCTTTTTAATCATTCTGATGGAATTTGCGTTAAATTGCGATAAATTTTGTAAAGTGAAAAAAGAATAATTTTTCTTATTCAATTGCAATTACACAATGAAGAAATCATGCTCTAGAAGAAAAAGTGGTATAAAAGACGCCAGTGATTAACAATGCTACTGAATAAATTAGAATTGTTAGAAGGCACAAGTATATTCAGTATATGAAACATGAAAACGATTTCAATTAACTTAAAAAAAATATTTGAAAAAATTCTCAACATCGATGATTTTGTTTTATATGAATGTAGATACCATTAAGCTGTTATCTCAAAAATACTCTTCTATAAAATCACAATTTCTAAAATATACTGTTTTTAACGCACACATTTGTATAAAGTTCTTTTAGAAATTTTGTTGTGTATTGTGAAGTTCTAGATTCCGAAATTCAAAAATGAGGAATAGTTAGATAAACTTCATTATTAATTTTCATACATTAAATTTTAAAAGAACGAAAAATTTTAATTTTAATTTTAATTTTGTTTTCATTATACTTTATTTTTGTTTATGCATTTATTTTACTTATATTTTTTATTTCTATTGTACAACAGAAAAAATAATTTGAGGTGAAAGCAGTTCTTTCAGAAAATAACTTTATCGTTTGTTTAGAAAATATCATGCTAAAAAGTAAGTCATGAGTAAAATAGAAACTTTTGAGTTAAAAAAAATATAAAAGATTAAGGGTTGTTTAAAATTTGACTTTTCCTTTCTTTATCTAAGTAATAGAAAAGAGTAACAAAAGTGTAAACTCAATAAAAATAAAAACTTTCACCTTTCTTTCTTTGGACACGTGCTACTTAAACTGCTTTTCTCCTCTTTGTAAATTTTTCTTTCAGTCACTTAATACATACTTCTCATTTACGTTACAAAATCACTTAAACAAAAAAATCGTTATTTTAACTAAGAAACATAGGGATATCAGTTTTACAGTTTATAAAGTTGAAAGTTGCAAAGTTGCAAAGTTGAAGACTAAAATTTTTAAGTTATTTTAACTATGTTACCGAAAGTAAATATGTGAAAATGACAGTGTTAAGTAAAACTTACATAGCTTATTTTAAAAAAAAAATCTTAATTTTCGCTTTATTCTTTATATTGGAGAAGAATTTTAATCATTTATAAAAACTTTAATTTCTAGATTTTTTTTTTTTTTTTATCACGTTTTCAGATGTCTCAAACTAGGAAAAATACTATGAAAACTTCTGCCTTAAAAAAAAAGAAAATACAGGAATAGTTTGCACCCGCCTTTCGGTCAATTTTCATATCATTTAATGGTAATTACACACAAGCAAATTACTCTTCAAATAATGTGGTGTGAATAAATGACAACGTTACGCGATAAATTAAAATAGTGACATACAGGGCCTGATTAAGGGGGAAGCTCGCTCTTCACACATTATTTATACTTACACCGTTATTTTTTAACAAATACTTTCCTCCTATAATAAACAGAAAATTTTCATTAAAAATAATTTTAAAAGAATTCTGGTGCCTAATAACGGTGAGTAAATTGGATTGTTTTACACCGTTCATTTTTTATAAAAAATATTTCCTCGTCAAAGCGTGGAATTTTTATGACATGAAGTAAAAAATGATTGTAAAAATATTCCGGTATGAGCAAGCTTCCCCCTTAATCAGGCCCTGGTGACATATATGAAGAGCTACATTAAAATCCTTCAGCAACAAGTAAGATACATGAATGAAATTCAGATTTATTTATTTAATTTTTTATTTATCTGTAAGAACATGGGAAAAATAGTATACTCTTTGATTTCCTGTTTAAAAATATAAAGAAAGAAAGAAAACTTCAGTTAGAAATATTTATGACACATGCAAGAAAAGGGGCTCTTTTGAACAACTTATTTATTTATTATCTAATTTTTGAATTGTTTGAATTTTTTTTCTTCACAAATAGAAGACTTTTCTTTCTTCTCTCTCTCTCTCTCTCTTTTTTTTTTTTTTTTTTTTTTTTTTCTTTTTCATTTCTTTTTTAAAATATTTGTCAACCCAATACTTAATAATAATCGATTTTTAAACATGTAAAACATTTTAGAATTACATACAAATTATTTGTACCCCAATTTAAATAAAAGAAAAATGTTACACTTTTTTTTTCTTTCTTTCTCTTTTTCTTTTCTTTCTTTCTTTCTTTCTTTTTTACGTAAAAAAAATATTATTATTATCCGTACCCAAATAAATTTATTTCCTTTTATAAAGGAAAAAAATAACAGTAAACTCGTATTTATTTATTTAATTATTTATTTACAAGAGGGGAGGGCTTGTGTGTATAATAAGTCGTTTTTCAATCTAATTATATCAAAGTTAAAATTGTGATTTTTATTTAATATCTTTTCACCTGATTAAATTAAAAATTATAACGACAGCTATATTTTGTCCCAATTAAAAAGTGCATAAATTTTCGCTGTGTTCTGTTGAATAGTATTGCTTTGCATAGCAAAAGACTAGGAATAGTTAAGATAATACGCAGCAAATAATAACGATGGGAAATGCCATTAAAAGCTATAAAAAGGGAGAGCTTCGTATAATGAAAAAAAAAAAAGAAGAAGAAGAAAGAAAAAACACGTAAATTAAATGAAAAAAAAAAGTTTTTTATATTATTTTATTTTATTTTTTTATTTGTAATTATTATTATTATTATTATTATTATTATTATTATTTGCACTTCATGTTTAGAAAAATATAATATGTTTCATGAAGGGTATGCTTTTTGTAAAGATTTGAAATTGACATAAAAGTTTTACGAAAAATCGCCGTTTTTAGATGACATCATTAAATAAGAATGTTGATCTGATTCTTCAGTTCCAATCAAAACAGAGTTAAAAAATAATTTCTTTTTCTTAAGGACGAGAAAAAAAATTTCCTTTTTCTTCTCATTCTTTATGAAAGATAAAAATTGTTTTTAAAGGAAATCAAAGTAGAAATAGATTTCTTTTTCACTTACCGTACTTATCTGTACTGAAAGTCTATTCTTTGTTTGATATTTGAATTTACAACGTTTAAACCTTTTCGAAATTAAACGTTTCAAGAAGTTTAATGTTAGTTAAACTTTTGGAAAATTGGTATGTACTGACTCTATGTGCATATATATATATATATATATATATATATATATATATATACATACATATAGGGTTTTTGATATATATCAACGTACATAATAGCACCACGTATAGGTTTTTGTGCACAAAATTTTAATTAATATTTTCTCAAAGTAAGGAATTTTTGTATACAATTTAGGGAAATTTTAACCTATAGATGCAAAGATATGGCCACATGAAAAATAACAAAAGGTCATTAGTCGTATCGCCCAGTTTCAAACGATATAAAGGCAAGTTAGGTTTTCATTATGCTTAATAATGAACGTCTTACATATCAAATGAATTTCTGTGCTGTAGAGAAAGATGTCTATACACGTGCTATAGAAACATAACTTTCACGTACACGGATAATATTGACACTCAGCAGCATGACTTGTTGGCCAATATTCACCAAAATTTAATAAGCGTACAGTTTAATATTAGTGCTGTCACAAAATTTTGTGCAATTATACACTGCAGAAGCTCAGACATGTCCTTCCTGTAAATAGAGCATTGTAAAAATGGAAGAATACTGGTGTCTTTCCTGTAAATGGAACAAAACTGGTTGTTAAAAAAAGGCTAGTTACAAATAAATTCTAAATTCCACATATAAGCAGAAAGGTACTTGCATATGTTATTTGGTATATCTATATATTAATAGGCAAGCATAAAATTTGTTGTCCCATTTTAACATATTAATTATGGGAGTAGAGGGTTGAAAATGGTATCATTTGAAAGGTATGGTTAGCCGGAAGGTGCGAATACAAATATTACTTTCTTACGATGTCAAGAAGGTATTTAAAAATACATTTATTTTTTATGCATTTTCCACCATTTTTCCCTTTCATACACGTATTCCTTTACACTAAAAAATATCTAAAAGTGGAAAGTTGTTAAATCTGGCAATTTCATAAAACTCAAATAAAACCATAGACACAGTAATTTGTATAGCATCCTTATACGCAAGCGAAGTGATGACGTCACTGGCCGTCCGTAGAATCACCAAAAAGATTTCCTAAGGATTTGATTTAAGAGAAATCATTTAATTTATTTTCTAATTTATTTATGATCTAATTTCTTTCTTTTTTGTTTTATGATTTATGTCAGCTGTAGTGTAAAAAGATATTAGCCGTACGATAAATTTCATGTTTGTGTATTAATATGTAAATAATATATACCATTTAATTTTTGAAACTTCAAATGTTCTTTGTTATTTGTCTTTTGGCAACAAAAAGTGACTTTATTTATTTATTTAAATATTTGGTTCTTTTATCGTTTGGAATTGACATTTTTTTTTTTTTTTTTTTTTTTTTTTTTTTTTAAGTGCATTTATTGCTAGCTTTTGCGGGTATAATAAGCAAGTAGAAGATACGGAAAAACTTTTGATTTCCGGTGTTCGATGAAATTACACGTTTTGAGATTTCCAAGCATTTCAATTAACTGAAATTAACTACTGATTTTTATTTTTATAAAAGTTGATTTATTATTCTTTCCTTTGTATATATAAGTAGAAAATATAAGATTCAGAAAATTTTAGATTTTCGGTTTTCGATAAAAATACACGTTTTGAAATTTCCCGAACTCAATTCGACCATTTTTGCAAAATATCTTTCTTTTTGAGTTCAAACTCTGTACTTTATGAACCAATCGAATTAATTTAACAGAATTTGATATTTGGTTTGACCTTGGTTTGACGTGGTACCGATTAGCTTTTGGGCTGTATTACCCAACAAGGGTCGTTTTCACGTTGCGATTTTCTCTCATTTCAGGAAAGACTAACATCTACAGAGAGAAATAGTTATATTAAGTAAAACTCTTTTGATTCAGTTAGAGTGCATATCGGCAAACAATTGCCGCAGCTGTGTTGCAATTTAATTGACTTTAGGACAAGGCAATAACTTTGCTTTGCCTTGCTTTGCAAAAAAAAGGTCGAGTTTCGACCACTGGGCGATACTAGTCTTCTTAATTAATCAAAGATTTCTTCAGAAGTTGAGAAAAATACTCCAAATAACATTTATTTAAAATATTCTTTTTCCAGTTTTAACAGTATTAGCATTACATAAAAAATATTATTTACAATGTAACATAAATGGCGAAAGATAGATTTCTGTAAAATGCTATATAATATTTAAAAATCATCTGATAAGAATGCATTAGGGTAAGAAATATTTTATAGGATATCTTCGGAAAGTCATAAATATTTCATGGCAGCTTTTCTCTTATTATAAAAAATAAAAGCGCAATAAAAATGAGAATAATGTTAGAAAATTCTGTATCTGTTTATAGAATAAAACAAATGAAACATGTTAAAATTTTTATTTTAGCGTTGCAAAAATGAAATAAACAGCATTGGTTCATGACTACATTTTATGGCGGTGCTGCATGTTATTTCACCAAAAGACTGGTTTTATATTGTTTCAAACAAAATTTTATAAAACAGAATATGTATAGAAAATATGTATTTATATGAGTCGTTAAGAATTAATGCCATCAAGTCACCTTTTTTTCTTTCTTTTGTAAATTTTGGTGGTAAGTTTTTTTTTTTTTTTTTTTTTGAAAAAAATTTAAACTGATTTAAAAATAGTTTATCTGTATATTGAATAAATTAATAATAAAGTAAATTTAATTTAATGTATTACAATAACAAATTTTCTCCGCATATCTTTTCGGCGCATAACGGTATTGGCTTCTGAGGAACTCATATATATTAGAGGGACCGGAAAATAATGTCGTTTTGAATTAAAATTTTGAACTTATAAGATTGTTATTTGTAAAGTACAACTTAAACACTGTTAAACAAAAGTTTCCGGTTTCATTTTATTAATTCAAAACGACATTATTTTCCTTTCCCCCTAATATATTGAGACGTTAACTTATTTTTATAAAAAAAAAAAAAAAAAAAAAGCAAAAGCAAAAGCAAAAGTTCAAGCAATACGAGGGTTGCTATTTATATTTCTGGCCTAATAATGAAAAAACAAATATGTAGGATCGAAATTGGTTTTATTGTTTTTCAAAATATTCTCCATGATGATCAATACACTTTTGCATGCGTTTGAACCAATTTTCAAAGCACTTTTTCCAGTCCGATTGAGGTAACTCCAAAACATGCGTTTTGAATGCATCAACCGCTTCTTCGGGGGTCGAAAATCGTTGTCCACGTAATTTATTTTTGATGTGTGGGAATAAGAAGAAGTCATTGGGTGCCAAATCAGGGCTGTACGGCGGATGACCCATCAGTTCGATCTTTCGCTCAGTCACAAATGCATTTGTTTGAGTCGATGTGTGAGAGCTCGCATTGTCATGATGAAGAATGATTCGCCTGTTCTTCTGCTTTTTTCGAATTTCTCCGATGACTTCTGGCAAACAAATGGTCGTGTACCATTCAGAATTGACCGTCCTGCGTTGCTCTAACGCCACTGTTGCCACATGACCATTAATGCCGAAGAAACAGGCAATCATTTGTTTCGATGTGCTTCTTCCTCGAACAACTTTTGTTGGTTTTGCCTCGCCTTGGAAGACCCATACAGTTGATTGCTGTTTTGTTTCCGACTCATATGCATAGATCCATGATTCGTCACCTGTGTAGATGTTATACACAGCCTTTGATGTACCTTGAACGTATTTTTCCAACATTTCCTTGCACCAATCGACACGAGCCTTTTTTTGAGCGTTTGTCAGATTATGCGGGATCCAAAGCGAACAAATTTTTTTTACGCTCAAATGTTCATGCAATATTTTATTGATGCTAGTCATACTAATGTCCAAAGACGCCTCAATCTCACGGTATGTCACATGACGATCTTGCTTTATCAGTTCAGGCACAGCATCGATCTTTTCTGGCACAACAACGGATTTTGGACGACCTGCATGGGATTCGTCCTGGATCGAACATCGACCACGATTAAATTCGTTATACCAATTTTTTACAGTGCTGTAGGATGGCGCTTTATCGCTGTATAAAGAATTAAGTTCATCGAAGCACTCTTATCTTGACAATCCACGTCGAAAGTTATGAAAAATAATCGCACGAAAATTTTCACGATTCAATTCCATTTTTTGAAAGAGAAGAACTTTTCAATTTACTGTCAACAACACAAATAAAGCTATAATGGTAAATTGTCTGCTGAATTTACGTTTAAAAATATCAAACTTTCGATTAAAATCGTCTGCGGTCGCCTAGCAACACTTACTGTTGCCAAGGCCAGAAATATAAATAGCAACCCTCGTATAATTAATTAGTTGAATTAGCAGTAACTTTCCGAGTGAATCTATATTAAAAAACTTTGTTAAAAAGCGATTGTATTAAAAGTTTTTAATTAAAGAAAGAGGGTGAATTTTTTGGACAAACATTTTTAACTCTGTTTATTACAACGCTATGTATGTTGTGCATCTATTTTTTGAAATATCGATAAGAATATTCAACGCTTTTACAAACTGTACAAATTCTCAAAATAGCGTATATTTCAGTTATTTTTTCTATGTTAATTTTACATAAAATTATGTTTACAATGTAATTTAAATACCTAATAGATTTTTCTTAAAACTTTTGTGACCACTGACGTGAATTCACGTCATTTGAAAAGCTGTGATTCCGCCAGTGGGAGTTTCTTTAGGTTATATCGGTTACATTATTGTTTAACAATACTCCTAATATTCACATTTATACAATCAATGCATTATGGATACAAATACTTTGATTAGAAAGAGTAAAACTGTAATGTATATTTATTTATATTTTAAATATGAATACAGAAAACAATGATTTAAAATAATGTAATATACAAGAATAACGCCCACAGGCGGAGCTAATGTCAAAAAGAATAAAAACATGCGGTCGCTAAAGTGTTAAACGCTGCATAATGTGCAAAAACCTTCTTACAGCAACGTGGTTAGAGTAAACAACATTTTATAGACTATCCTGAAAAAATCATAAGTATTTCATGACAATATATCTCCTATCATGAAGTATAAAGGCCAATAATATTAGGAATACTATCTGAATACTTTATATGTGTTTAAAAAATATTAGTACAAGCGGAATATTAAAATTTGTAATCTTGCGTTGGTGAATAGGAAATAAACAGTATCAGTTTATGATAATTTTATGGCGATGTTACGTATTATTTAACCATAAAATTAAACGTATGTTAATGTAAAAATAATTTTATAAAATAGAGGATATTTGGAAATTATGTATTGTGTTTGTATCGCTCAAAAGTTAATGCTGTTGAAGCCTTTTTCCGATATCTTTATTAATTTGGTAAATTTTAGTGGGATAAATATATTTTTTAGTTAGGATTTTTACATTTTTTTTCTAAATATTTACCTACATTCTGATTAAATTATTGTATATAATAAATATGTTAGAAAAATACTGCATTAAAAGAGTCAATTTTTTCAAATATTGTTATCCAAACTTAAACACATAGGCTTCTGAGAAACTCATATATACATTTTGACAAATAGGGTGAAAAAAAAAAAAAAAACTGATTTTCGTAAAGAAACTCGAGTATGAAAGCATTCGCATTCGTGGTTACCAGTATTTCCATAGGGAAATATTTATTATATTCCTTCAGTAAATGTTATGACAGAAATTATTAATAAAAAATAGTAGTGTAAGAGTATCATCATGAAACAAAACTCCTTTAGAATTGTAGAAAGTAATAAAAAAGTAAAAGTTCGAATGACGTAATTACCAGATTGAAATAGCACTAACTTTCTGATTAAATCCATAATAAGAACTTAAGAAAAGGGACTGCATTAACAGTTTTTAAAAAATAAAATATTGTTAAATTTTTGGACAGTAATATTTCTCAGTGTTTATCTCAACGCATAAATATCCGTGCATGATTGACTGAAAATATCGATTCAAATATTAAAAAAATTAGAATTCGAGAAAAATACTGAAAATGGAATGCAATACACAAAATACACTTTCAGTTTTAACAATGTTATTTTTATACAAAGTATCATAAATGAGTAAAGAAAATTTTTAACCAAAATGCTATGTAAAACCCAAATGTGTAATAAAACCCTCTGATATATTTGCATAAAGGAAATGACATATTACAGATTGTATTAAAAAAATCATAAATATTTTATGACGATATTTCTTGAAGTATAAAAAGCGCAATAAAAATGGAAATGAAATAGGAAAATTTTATATGTGTACTAAGAATATTAGTGTAACCGAAATATACTTTTTTTTAAAGTTTAGCATTATTGATTAGGAAGCAAACAACACCGATGATATTATATATTACGGCAATACTTCATAGTATTTCACTAGAAGAATGACTTTTTATTATTCTAAATAATATTTTTATAAAAATGAATACATTTGGAAAATATTTGTTTTAAACATAAATTGTAATTCTTTAGGGGAATAAATGAGTTGTACTTATTTACATAATATATATATATATATATATACTAGCAGACCCGGCCACGCGTTGCTGCCGCTAAGTAATACGTTGATAATTTGATAATGTATATAGTATTTCCCCACAACTGGATTTGGTGATTTTTTTTTTTTTTTTCGCCTTTTTGAACGATAACGAAGTCGTTCTGGATTCTTTGCAAGAAAATATGGTAACCTGCATGCTTTTATTTTAGATTTATGATTTAGCTTATGATTTTATCATTTAAGATATTTATGATTTAGCAATAATCGCCAAATCCAGTTGTGGGAAAATAATATAGTTGTTACCCACAACTATAACTTATAATATAACTTCAGTAATTACAGTCGGTAACAAAAGTGTCCGAACACTAGCAAAAATTCCTATGTAAAAAAAGTACGCTTAATACAGTTTTGCTAAATAAATTCTTGTCGAATCCTGTTCTTAGACTGACTAAGAACGTGATTCGACAAGAATTTATTTAAGAAAGCAGTATTAAATGTACTTTTTTCATATAGGAATTTTTGCTAGTGTTCGGACACTTTTGTTACCGACTGTATATTCGGATAATTATAACTTCAGTATATCCCCACAGCTGAATTTGGCGATTTTTCTTTAGCGCCGTTTTGAACGATAACGATGTCGCTCTGGACTGTTTGTGATATAATATGGCAGCCTATATGTTGTTTATTTTGGATTTATTATTTTATATTTTTGATTTTTGATTTATGATTTAGATTATCATTTATCATTTATCATTTACGATTTATAGATTTATGATTTAGCCATAATCGCCAACAAAAAATCGCCAAATATCGTTGTGGGGATATACTGATTAATATATTACTGAAAAGATTAATATATTTTAACGAAGTGGTGAAAAGATTCTGAGTATGTTAAAATTTTAATAGTAAATTCAAGTTAATCAAGAAGGAAAGTATTGAGGATTAAGATAAGAAAATTGCAAAATTTTAAGATCGCATTTTCAGCAATAAATATGAGTCAAAATTTAATGCAAAATACATATATAAATCATAAATTTAATCAGGAACGTTAAATTGGTAAGTTATTAAAGGAAAAGTAAAAAAAAAAAATTAGAGAAATAATTAATTAAAGTTTCGAACATCGATCATATAGATTAGCGTTACAAAACAAATAAACAGACTTAAACTCTTCCAGACTTTTAAATAAGTTTTAAATTAAGTTTTAAATTTAATGTTAAATAAAACAGACTTTTAAATAAGTTTTAAAATATTGAAATGGTTACTTTTTATTTAGAACGTTATGTATAGATCACAAATTTCTTAAAGAAAACGAAGTGATACAGATTAGAATAATGCAACAGAAATTGAAAAAGCAAGGTTAAGTTGTAAATAAATTTTAACACACGTGTCACGTGAAATAAATTGTAGCATATACATAATGTATCTGATATAAGATATTAACATGTTGCAGCGGAATAAATTTCATATCTACCATCCTTGGTGGAAAAAAAATAATATCGCCAAATTAGCTGGCGCACACATTTAATTCCTTTCAAAAATCATGGTTATTTTTACAACTTATATTAAGAGAATAATGAATAATATGAAACAATATTTCGCACAATACATATTACGGAAATATACATCTAGCTTGTATATTTTCGTGTTACATTTTTGATCGCCAAATATGAAAAACTCCAAGGACGACAGAGCTTTGAAATTTAAAATTAAAATTTTGTCAATTTGACAGCAAAATAACTCAATCTAACGTTTGCACATGATAAATAATACATATCTATACAAAAAATATGGGGTTTAAAATCCGTAAATATTTTTCCTCGTTTTTTAATAATTTTTTACAAAAAATACAATAGGCGATTAACATAAGAAATCTTTTTCTTGATTTCACAGACGGTCAGTGACGTCACACTTCGCTTGTGTATAACTGCATACTTTATCAATGCGAATAAAATCTTTAAATTGATTATGACGTCAATTTTCGTGAGATGTATAATTTAACTTTTTATAATTTTTTAACGTTCACGTTTGATTCAATGTATTCAAATAATTGCAATAAAACAATATTGTGACAATAAATTGAGATAAAAACTATCCTATCTCTCAAGTTGGACCAAACTGCACACAGTGTGCAAAATTTCATTAAAATCGGTTCCTTAGTTTAGGAGTTTATCGCGGACAAACATCGTGACACGTAATTTATATATATATACAGATATATTCTTATAAAAAAAAAAAAAGAAAACTAAATTTATTTTATTGGCTGATTTTGTAAATTTATTTTGTCAGTTTAACAATAACTTTGTACAGTTATTCATAATATTTGCTTCGATTGAATAAAAGAATATGGTTAAAAAAAAAGAAGAACACTGACCAGATAGTCTGATAAAGTACGTCATAGATCTAGCCAATGAAAGAGAGATGTATCCTTTCGAATCTGATAACAAGCGTTTTATCATAGCCTCCTAAACTAGATGCCTATCGCGTTGCTCGTAAACTTGGCAACAGTTCAAGCGGTAGATAGCGCCACCTGGTACAGATTGAGCGACTTTTTTATTCAACTGTCACCAATAATTTTAAGAAGTGATATATGGCATATGTAATCGACGTTTCTTCGATTCTATTCGCCTTTTATATATATCAAATCCCACTTTTAAAAATTTTGGGTGGTTGTTTAATAAAAAGGTCGCTCAATCTGTACCAGGATGCGCTGTCTACCGCCAGAGCCTGATTAAGGAAAATGTCATAGAAATTCCACGCTTTGACGAGGAAATTTTTTTTATAAAAAATGAACGGTGTAAAACAATCCAATTTACTCACCGTTATTAGACACCAGAATTCTTTTAAAATAATTTTTAATGAGAATTTTCTGTTTATTATAGGAGGAAAATATTTGTTAAGAAATAACGGTGTAAGTATAAATAATGTGTGCTTCCCCCTTAATCAGGCTCTGTCTACCGCTTAAACTGTTTCCAAGTTTACGAGCAACGCGACAGGCATCTAGTTTAGGAGGTTCTAGTTTTGTGGTGGATAAATTTGTTCTCAACAAAAATTTGTTTTGAGATTTTGTTATGAAAAATAAGTGAATGCATGCAAAGTTTTTATAAATTAAATTTTAATTTAGAGTGGAATGTCAAAATAGAAAAATTGAAATATTATGTCAATTTTACAATTTTACAGTACACAAATTTTACTAAATATAAAACTACATAACAGTATTAATGTATAGAAAAGAGTCCTTATTATTCTATGCTGAGTTATAAGCATTTATATTTTTTCAGAAATATTGAAACTGCTGTAAAATAACAATTTTAAGCATTCATTTATAAAAACTAACTTTTACTTAGTAGCGTAATTTTAAAATCTTCTCCATGCATCTTGTTTTTATAAATCTTAATGAACATTCGTTTAATGGTTTGTATCTATATCTAATATTTATATATATATATATATATATATATATATATATATATATTAGCACAAAACTTAGTTAATTGCGCTGCCTGTTAAAAAAAAAAAAAAGAGTGAATATAGGAGCATTTTTTAATTTAACGATTAATTAATAATTTTAATTAACGGTTTAATTTTTTTTAATAATATATGTTAGTTTATATGTTGTAATTTTTCTCTACAAATAATACTATATGAAACTGTTAATTTCAGCAATAATAGATTATATTTTTAAGACCGCTCTCGTTTTAAAATATATATAGTAATTATAACAATATCAGAGCTGCCAAATTTTCAAACTTTTAAATGAGAATTGACATCAGTATTTTTAAATGGAAAATGTTACGTATATTTTCAACGATTAATATTACCGAAAACAGCTATAATTTTTTATCAGTTTGAAGTCTCAGCCAAAAGCAGTAGACTTGGCACCTATGAAATATCGTAATACTCGTAAGGCCGTCTGCTAAGTGTATAATCTGCAGGTCTACTAAATCAGCTGCACACTGAAAATCTTTATTGATAAACGCAACTATTATTAAACGAAGTTCGTAGACTCTTAGATTTTTTTTTTCTGCACTACTAATATTATGTAGCAATTCTTGATACGCCTTTAAAAAAGGCGCGTCCGGAAGAACTATGTTAAACGAAGATTTGTTTTGTACAGACTTAATTTCGTTCGTAAATTAAATTTTCTGGCGTGGAACTGACTTATTTGACCTGCAGGATAGTACGGTATTCACAACGCATGGTTTTTCTTTTTTTATGGTATCTTTCGTTTTTTTTAATGGTATACCTTCAATGAATATTAACATTTTATTCTTAATTTTATTAATTTAATTTTATTAAATAATTAATTTATTTATTTATCTATTTATTTGTTTACATATTTTAATTTATGTAATACTTCTTTAATGAGAATAAAGGATGGCAGAAAATTTGAGTAGTTTGAAAAAGCTGCATTTTTATGAAATGAAAACGTGACGTCTGAATATTTTACGAATTTCTTGTAAAATTATACACATAAAATTGAAGAATAGAATTGAAAAATATACATCTGAAAATTTAAAATAAGTTTCGATAAATATGTTTTTCACTATTTCTTAAAAGCGTATACGTGATCTTTACAAACGAATAGGTTGTTAAATATAAAAAAAAAACCCTAGGATTTTCTAAATTAAGAAATTTTTATTTTATTTATAAATGTGAAAAGCGTGTCTCTTGAAGGTTTTATATCATTAAGTTTCAAATGTTTCAGAACCCTCAGAGAATTGAAAGAAATTATTTTTGGAATGTATAAAAGGTGGGTGATTAATTTTCAATTTTAAACTATATTTATTAAATATGCTTTGTATAGTTTATCCTATTGCTAAAAGATAAATTTGGGACTTCTATACCTTTAATAGTTTATTTGTATTTACCATTCTTTAGAAATAAAATGAGCTGTGTAAAAATAACGAATGAATATTTTTGTATTATAAAAATGTTTGCCATTATTTTTATTATTTTATATTTATAAAGTCTATTTTTGCCATGTTTGACAACTTTAGTACGTATTTTCTATTGGAAAATTTTTACCCTTATCGCTCGTATGTCCCTTATGAGAGGTCATTAAATAATCGAACCACGCCTTAAGGTGTTCCTCTGAAAATTAAATGTTATTTTTCTAAACCGTGTGAGTATAGGCTGCCTTTCGGCTACAGGGAAATTTTAACAGAAATATTTATTTTATTTAACGATGAAATAAAATAAAACAAATTATCACAATTTTTCGGTAGTCAAAAGGTAGTAAGTTGGAAACTATACGTGTGACGTTTTAAAGGAACGCCAAAAGGCGTGTCTTACTGTTCAAAATAGGAAAATATGCCGAGCGTTAAGGGTTAATACTATATCTATATATATACATTTATACAACAGTTTTCACTCATTTAAGTGAAACAGAAATTTCTATTAAATTTTTCCGGTCGCCAAAGAGTGCCAATGTTGGAAACTATGGATTGCCTGTGATAAGAGTTGCCAACTTACAAAGGTTATGTCAATGAAATGAGTATATATTTTAAAGAAGTTGATAAGTTTCATTGATTTTAATTAACACATGATATTTCTGCAAAACTTCCATATAGCTAGGAATGTGGAAAATGGGGGATTTTGTAAAAAATCTAGTGATGTCAGTAGTTTCGATGTTACTGGCATTTCTTATATAGGTAGAATTTCCGCTACACAAGAAACTGTATACTGAATCTTTGTTATTTTTTTCTTTTTTGTTCCGTACATTGTACTGATCGACTAAAATTTTCAATGAGAGCTAATTTATATTTTTTTTGTCAAACAGCTCTTAGTACTGTAAAAAAAAAAAAAAAAAAAAAAAAAAAAATCCCTTTTTTGTTTCTGTGTAATAGGTCAGGGTGGTCACAGATCACATTTCCCCCCCTAATTCTTCCACCAATATTTTTCTTTTGAAATTTTTAACAGTATGTTTGCATTATTAATTAAATAAAAATTATCATATAAATGTTCTAATGGAAAAATCAGGGCAAAAAGGCAGATCTGTAACCATCCTAAAGGTATAAAATTTTGTACAAAACATAATTTAATTTAGTACGATGTCACTTTTTTTTTTTTTTTTTTTAATTCTATTCTTTTATATAAAGGCACGCAATAATTGTGTTGCGTTTCTTAGCAAAGGTTTCTATATTCATTTCTTAAGATTCCTTTAATACATGTTTAGGATCCTTTCGACGATTTTAAATTTTTGTTGCTGTTTTGACGATTAATTAAAAATAATCTATTGCAACTGATTAATTGATTGCAATTGCGTTAAAAAAGACCTTGGCGAAAAATGTCTTAACTACACTTCTGTACCAAATTTAAACTACGCCAAGGAGGACCGATATTAAAGTTTCTCCATTTCTTTCACTCGATTTTTCTCAATTTTATATTAAATATTTTTTACCTTGATTGGTGGTAAAAAGAAAAAACTTTTTTAATTCGGCTAAACATACAAAAAGTATATCAATAATAAAAAATCTGGCATATTCAGTGTAAAGCCCAGTACATGATGATGATACAAAATGCTGACTGAATTAAAAAAGTCCTGGCATTATGGAAAAAAAAAGAGGGAGGATCTTAATATTGGCAGACCTTTATTAATACGCGCGTTACGATTTATTTATTTATTTATTTTCTGTTAAAACATCTATTTTTACATTTTACTTTTTAAAAAATATTTTAACTTATATTACACTTCTTTAACGAGAGTGAAAGGTAACAGCAATTTTCACTTATTAGCAAAAGTTGTATTTTGATGAAATGAAAACGTGACTGGAATCACAAACGTCTCTTAATATTCTAAGAAGTTATGTACATAAATTAAAGTGCAAAAGAAAAAAAATGTAACTAGAAATTCAAAATCAGTTTACATAAGAATTTTTTTATTATTATTTCATAAAAACATATACGTTATTCTTGCAGATGATTTAAATATAAAATATCGCACAAAACGTCTTAAAATTTCTAAATTAATGAGTTTTGATTTAGAAATGTAAGAAACGCTTATAGAAGTTTTATATAATTATATTTTGAATATTTCAAAGATATATAAATGGCAGATGATTATTTTTCCTTTTGTAAATTTTATTTATATATACTGATTTTTCTAGTATTAAAAGTCAAAATTAATCTTTCTCTACATTTTATTAGTAAATAACATTGTTTACTATATGATCTGTACCCGCTTTAATTGTTATCGAGAAGTAGTTTTTTCTGCATTTTACTAGTAAATAACTTAGTTTACTATACCGTTTCTGCTTGACTTAATTACTACCATAAAATGAAATACGTTGCAAAAATATCGAATAAATATTGGTTTATTTTAAGAAAATACGTGACTATCTTTACTATTTAATTTTAAAAGTTTTCGCCTGAGGCCGTTGTTGCCAACTTACAAGATGTATTTCAGTAAAACATTCAAATATTAAATCATAAGGCTAATGATTCTCGTAAGCGTAAACAAATGAATTCTAATGAAATACATAACTTTTTTTTTTTTCCAAAATTTGTATAAGCGGATTTATTCACATTGATTGATTCAGTTAAAATCTTAACTGTTGCAAGAAAAATTAACTAACTAGGTGTCACTAACATTATGTAACAATTTAAAACAAAATGTCACTAACATTCTTTATTTTGGCAATTAATTGTTAACGGTTAGATTAGGAAATAAAAGGTACAGTCACCATTGCTCTAACGTTTCTTTTCTTTTCAAACATCTCTAAAATTTTGTAATCTATGGGTTACGCATAATCGTTCCTTAAAGTTAAAACTTTTTTTTTTTTTTGGCGTTGTTTGATTAAATTTTTATGTGTTTTAAATATTATTGTTACAAATTTGTAAATAATAGTCCTTATTTTTACGTAATTTCATCTAGAGAGGTTTAGTCAGGTTATAAAATGTTAATTTTCTGCATTTCTGTTTTATTTTTGGTATTAAAATAGCTTACTTTACCATGTTTTTATTAACTTCGATTCTTGTTTGTTTGTTTGTGTGTTTGTTTGTCAGGGACAAATCTTGCAATCGATTTTTAACTAACTTCCCGAATAGCTAGATATTTGAAATTTTCAGAACAGCTCACAACAAGGTGACAATACATTTTTCTAATAATTTTAGTCAACTATTTCAAGTCCCGCTGCCTTCGGCAGCGCTTATATGATTCGACAGAAAATTTATTTAACTGACTTCCCGACTAGCTAGATATTTGAAACTTTCAGAATTGTTCAGAACACGGTGAAAATGCATTTTCTTAATACCTTTAGCCAACTGTGTCGGGTTCCTGCTGCCTTCGGCAGCGTTATCAGTACAATGCTTGCAATCGATTTTTCACTAACTTTCCGACTAGCTAGACATTTGAAACTTTCAGGACAGCTCACAACACGGTGACAATACATTTTTCTAATAATTTTAGTCAACTATTTCAGGTCTCACTGCCTTCGGCAGCGCTCATATAATTCAACAGAACATTTATTTACCTAACTTCCCGACTAGCTACATATTTGAAATTTTCAGAATAGTTCAGAACACAGTGAAAATGCATTTTTTTAATACCTTTAGCCAATTGTTTCGGGTGCAAATTATTTTAGCTGAATTAAATTTAAAATTATGATTCGCCTCCCAGCAATGTTCAGAAATAGCCGATTTATTGGTTTCTTTTTTGCGGACGTAATTCATATGTTTTTTTAGACGAAGTTTAAGACTGCGTTTAGTTTGGCCAATATATGATAAACCACACTGACAGGAAATACTATAAATGCCCCAAGAATTATGCATATCAATGGGATCTTTTAACTGAGAAAGGGTGAGTTTATTGGAAGGCGAAAATATTATTTTAAAATCATATTGTTTGAGAATTTTAGCTATGGTTTGACTGGATTTAGGAAAATAGTGTAATAGGGTAGGAAAATAGGGTAATTTTAAAATTATCCTATTTAGGAAAATTTTAAAAACCTTGTAAATTGTGATTTCGCTGTTCCCTATTTGTCTGATTGTTAGAAATTTTACATTCAGTCCACATTTTCTTAATTTTTCGACTGTTTACACAGCTAACATTCCTAAATTCCTATTGACCACACACTCCACCTTTCCCGTAATCCTATTGGTTGAACTAAATTCGGTCCCTCTCCTATATATACGAGCACTTCTCCAGATTCAGAATTCTTTTTGCACAGAAGACAGTACGCTTAAGGCTACCGAAACAGCTGTATGCACCGCAGATATTTTTCTTTTGGCGTTTCTGACGCAGCAGTTTATTCGGGTTTTAATATTCCAACGCCAATTCTCCTGTTATTATTATGAAGAAAATTACTCTAAAAAGATTACGATGTGAAAAAAGGGCGGGACTAACAACATTCTGGAATAAATTAAAAAACTTGGCAGCTATGCTTTTATCTATTTTATTAATTTTTGTAAGATATACTCAAGTGCACTGTTTTTTATTCAGAAGTAAATGACAGAGATAAAATTATGAATATAAAATAGAATTAACAGTACAAACAAAGATTTTAAGAAATCCCATTTTAGATGCAGTATTGACAAATTTATTAATATTTTTGTTTTTATACTTTGATAAGCATAATTTTGTTATTCGAAATAAGTGTTTAATGATGATGTTTCTGTACTCCGAGAGATGCAGATAATAGAAAAGAGTAAACAAGTTTACATGGAAACTAAAACCTTGTCGTTTGTCATATATATCAGTATACATTTTATTATCATTAAAATGGATTTAGAGATTCTAAAAGTTAATTAATTTTTATTAATAGTATTTAAAGTTAACTTTAGGTTAGAAGAATGTTTAAAGGAAAATGTAGTATGTTATTTATTCTTAATAAAAAATACAATAACATCATTTATGTAACGATATATTCACCCCGCGACAAAAAGATAGGTACAAAGGGTTTTTCTTTGGTTTTTCATAAAATAACATTATATAAATTGTACTTATCATTTATTATTATCATAAAATAACACTATTCATATACGAATTTTTGTTTTAAGACTAATTTAGAAAAATTTTAAGACTAAAATTTTTCAAATTTAAGACTGCACACCGCGACTAAAAGATAGGAACAAAGGGGTTTTATTTATTTATTTTTAATTTTGAATATGTTTATTTTGAATATGGTTCAAATATTTAATATGTTTTTGATATGATAATATTTTTTTATGATAATAAATGATCAGTACAATTTAGATAATGTTATTTTATGAAAAATTTTAAAAAACCTCTTTGTTCCTATCTTTTTGTCGCGGTGTGTAGTCTTAAATTAGAAAAATTTTAGTCTTAAAATTTTTCTAAATTAGCCTTAAAACAAAATTTAGTCCGGGAATAGTGGTATTTTATGATAATAATAAATGATAAGCATAATTTAGATAATGTTATTTTATAAAAAATCAAAGAAAAACCCTTTGTACCTACCTTTTTGTCGCGGGGTGTAGCTTAACATCATCATAACAAAATCGCTTTTCGTAATAGTAGAGGTATAAATCAGCCAAAGTACTTGAGCTACAGTCGTCAGTAAAATTGTTCGAGCACTAACAATAATTCTGATACAAAAATGTACACTTAATACTGCTTTGTTAAATAAATCCTTCTCGAATAATTTTTTTAGACACTAAAAAGTACACTTAATATTGTTTCGTTAAATAAATCCTTGTCGAATCATTTTCTTAAACATTAAGAACATCACTCGACAAGGATTTATTTAACAAAGCAGTATAATGTTTATATTTTTTATATACGGATTATTGCTTGCGCTTGAATAAATTTACTGCTGACTGTACTGTACATCCTCCTTGTGTGATTCCTACTTTTAGAAATAGGTGCTGTTATTTTGGAAAATATAATTGTTACGGATAACAAAATTAAGAAGAGTTTTGGAATTTTCTGCTTTAAAATTGATAGGGAGATCAATTTTATATACATATAAAAACAGAAATATATCTTGTTCGTTGCTGCTTTTCATTGAATAGTTTTCTACATTTAATGAGAGCTGCCAACCTAATCCGGCAAATTGTTAGTACCACCCTTTTTTCTACACCACTTAATTTTTAGAGTAATTCTCTTCAAATATATTTATGATGCATTAAGAAAACAAATACTCTAAAAATTAAGTGGTGTAGAAAAATGGGCGGTCCTAACAGTTTGCCGGATTAGGTTGGCAGCTCTGTTTAATGGAGACAAAATATTTTAAATGTTTAGTACGTTATCCGTTTTACATGACCTATGTCCGCTTATTTTACTATATTAAATAATAAGTATAATTTGTGAGTACTACACTTAGGTACTGAATTACAAAAAATCAATATCTATTATAAGTATTTAGCTCTTGCTTCTCTAGTAAAATTAAATATATTACTAAAATAAGGTTTATTACAGGTTTTAATTATATAACTCCGGGAGTGGAAATTTGGTGCAAATCTCATGCCGGTGTTTATGAAATAAAATTTTCTTGTTCTAAAAAACAACGATTTTATAAGTAGAGAATAATTTTTAAAAATACCGATATGAGATCAAATTCCCATCCCTGTAATCTGTTACGTTTCTGAAATATTAATGAATGATAGGCATACTTTTCATACATTTTTCAATATTTAAAATAGAGAGAAACATGTATTTATTTGGAAATATACATTCCTACTTATACTCGGTAGAAATATGCATTGCTAAATGATGTAGTGATATGGCAAAAGTTACGTAAATATTTACAAAAATGTTATTTTATTTACACCTTTTAAAGATAATAAAAAATGAGGATCTGTAACATATATGAAATACTCATACCCTCCTGCCTTTTGTAAGAACTCTTAAACAACAATTTAAAAAATTTCTCATCGTGGATATTTTATTTTCCAAAGATTTCTGTATAAGTTTAGCGGTATAGCAAAGTATGCACCGTACGCACTATGGAATATAGTCCCTAAAGATTAAATTAAAAAGAAAATTTGAAATAAAAACTTAACCCTTTAACAGACTTTTTATTTTTAGTATTGATATATTAAAATACTTTTGGGACTGAAATTGATTTATGAGAAGAAATCCATTTAGCTTATTCGATAAAATTAATTTGATTTTTTATCCTTATTAGGGTCATGAGAAGTAAATATGGCTGCTCCCAATGCATCAGTTTTAAATGAAAAAGGCGGAGTAAATTACTTTTCCACACTTATTTTTATCTAATTACACCTTTTTGCGGTAAAAGTACTTACAATGTTCTTAGAAACAGAACTTGAGGAGAAAAAATACAACACAGAAAGCGGCACTTAGTTTTTTTTAATAAAGTAAAAACGACAAATGTAGTAAATGAGCTTACTCGTCTTCCCCATTTAAAAATTGATTATTTTAGTGCTCCTTAACCAAGGACCCTTAAAGGGTTCAACCTGAACTTTTGTAATTTATTGTATGATATACGATATATGCAATGCTATTTCTAAAAATATTATGGGATGGAAATACAACGTATATTAGTTACATGAAAAGTAACCATTTACTAGCCACAGTGAAAACTCAAATTTTAGATTCCACTGATGTAGTCCATGATATATTTATAGATGGGTGAAGTGAATATAGACTTATTTTCCTGATTAAACAAATATGAGATATTCAGCGTCCCGGACAGAACACAAGAACAGCGTTCCCAACTTTTATAATTTTTTCACGATCATATTTCGCCCCTCCTTCTTTTCGCACCAGAAATTTTGTAGATTATTTCTCTTTAATATGTGACAACGATTAAATGAAAAGAAAATCAGTTCTCAAAATTTTCGGTATGAAAAAAAAAAGGGGGGGGGGGACTAAAAATGCTCGTGCATAAATTATAAAATTTGGGAGCTCTGCACAAGAATGAATTAACCGTTTGCTCTCGAACGTCGCCTCTCAGGCGACATTCTATTCATTTCTTCAACTCGAACGTTTCTCGAGAGGCTCCATGACCAATTAAGTTACTATATATTTTATATCCACCAATAATGTTCTAGAACTAAAAGTGCTATAACGGGTGTAATAATTCGTTAAGAAAGAGACTCCACCTACATTTTTCATTAAATGCTTTTGGGCGTTGCTTGCCTTGGCCATTTACCAATGGCCGAGAATGCTTTGCAAAATATCACACAATAGAAAATTACAAATCATAATTTTCATATATAATGCTTGTAATATGTCAATATACATCATATATAGAAATGAAATGTTTATATTTAAATTTCTTGTGTTTTATATTTCGCATTTTTTAATTAAAACTATTGCCGGGTACCTAATTGCGCTTACTAAAAGAAGGTTCGAATGCAAAAGGCTAATTTTCAATCACACTTCAGACCGGCACTTGGAAAATACAAAGTGGTGAACATAAAAGAGGCCACTGACAAAAAAAAAAAAAAAAAAAAAAAAAAAAAAAAAGAGCAGCCTTCGTAAAAATAGTATAAACATGCATTATGCTAGCCTTTTATTACGCATCCAGCATAACAGAAGGACTGCCAGATCTTACATTAAGCTAGATTAGCTTTACCTAGACTAGCCAAAAGGCGGAAACTACGAATCCTGCTGTACTTGTATACTTTTGAATAGATCTCTTACACAATTCTAATTCTGTTCTCAAGCGACCGTTTAAGAAGTATTAGGTGTACCGGAAAGTTATGTCGTTTTGAATTAATAAAATGAAACCGGAAATTTTTGTTTGACAGTGTTTACATGGTGCTTTACAAATAACCATCTTATTAGTTACCTAAGAATATCTTAAATTTTATCCAGGATGAATTTCCGAAGTCAGTAAGAACTTTCCGGTACACTTAATATTTTCGAGTACGAAAAATTATTTCATCAGTACCGGAAAAATTAGGAAGTTTTAAATGCGGATCGCCAAATGTCTGGAAAATAGGTTCGAGTTGTTGATTTACCCGTGCGAAAAAGGCTACCAGAGTAAACGGTTTAACAATTTTGCCTTCCGATTCACTACGTATTTACCAAAATCGAGACAACGGCATCTCACCATTGCACTCTTTCAAGAACGTGTACTCTACGTGGTCCTGCACATCCAGCAGAGCTCATGAAAATAATATTTAAAAATTCCTTTGAAATTTTTCCGGTATGAAAGTGTATCTTATTTTTGTGCTTACTTCTCCCCCCCCCCTGTTTTTTGTTGTATTCCTCTCTGACTGGTCTTGCTAGATGCTTCCGTTTGGTTAGTTGTGTTGCTTTCCCCCCCCCCCCACCTCTGGTTTTCGTCATGCTTGTGAATTCTGAACTTGGAGAAGAAAGGTTAAGCCTTTCGAAACCGGTTGTGCTGTCTTTTACTTTACAGAGTGCGCAGAAGTTTTAACTTTAAATATTGAAGGTAAAACAGTTTTAAATTTAGTTTTGTAATAAAGAAAGATCTACGAAACATCAGAATTGAGATAGTTTTGATATACGGATAAATTTCCCAATTTTTGGTGAAAACTTGAAAATAAGAATTGGGACCGTAAATCTTAGATCGCAAAATTTTCAAGATTGCGAAAATTAACATTTAATATATATATATATATATATATATATATATATATATAATGGGATATATCAACTAGTGCATCATTTTATTTATCGACAAATTTTACAAAAAAAGATGTTCATTTGTAAATATTTCAAAATTGTTGAACAGATGAAGTGCAGCATTCTTAAATTATTTCCTGTTGTTAAAACAAATCTTGAAATTTTTAAAACAAAATGCTTATTTAGAAAAATAATCGAAAGAAAAAAATGCGTCGATTCTTGTATTTTTAATTTCATGAGTTAATAATAATAATAATAATAATAAATACATTAAAATATTAAAATATATACAAATATAAAAAATATAATAAAATTGTATTTTTATATAAGAGAAATTTAAATTAAAATTTTTAATAGTTTATTTTATCTATTTATTTTAATAATATCAAAATATAGACAGTCAAGTTGCATCATTCTTAAAATAAATAGAAAATAAATCGAAGCACGAAAAAATTAAACGAGAAATTATATTATAATATTAAACTTCAATTTCTGGTATATACTATTTTAAATTTGCAGGAAAGGGAGTTGTAATTAAAATTGAAACCGTTGGACATAGTTTCCACTAGTCTTCAGTGTAGAATGCTCTTATAGTTAGTGAAAACGACAACATTTTGAAGTGAAAATAAACCTTTTAATTTATAGAACTAAAATACTGTTCCTAAGTATTTTGCAGAGAATTTCAGAAACACTTTATAGGTTAACGAAAATGACCAGGAAAATGACGTCATTTACAAAAGTCATACAAATTAAAACAATTTATCTAGTTTAAAATCTGAAGTGTTTTGTTATTCATAAATGAAAATTCTGTATATGAAAACTGCGACACTTCTTTACTGTCGTTTTATCTTTATTGTTAGTTATAACTATTATAAATATTTTCCCACCAAACTGGAATTACCTCCCTCAACTATTTTATCCCCTCTAAACTGGAATTTTGTTACGAATTTAAATTTTAATGATCTAATGTTATTCACAGTGCAACACACTACCGCCTCGCAGCTAATAAAGATTTAAGAACAAGAATGACCTTTATGACATTTCTTGCTTGTTTTGATACACTATGGCTGTTATTCACCAATAACTTCAACTCCCTGTCGAACATGAAAATTTGAAAAGCGTATAAAGGCGGGGCACAAATTTTCAGTAAATTTTGCCGCGTTGTTTCTGCCATGTAGCGGCATAGTTATTTTCAGATTTTTTAAGTGAAAATAACCAATCAAAGATTATATGAAATCTTCGACGCTAGTTGGCAGAAACAGTGTACCAAATTTTGCTGGAGAGCTGTACCCTGCCTTTTGATGCTTCTCAAGTTTTTTCTTTGAACCGGGAGATAAAGTTAATGGTGAATACGGCCATGAGTTGATCCAACATTAGCAAACAATAAACAAATGAATGATTTTGTTGCTTTTCATTTTTTGTTTTAGACAAACATTGAACTCTCTCACAACTAGCAAAGAATAAAGAACAAGGAAATGAAAATGTAATGTTTCTTCTTTATTTAGATATAAGTAACTATCCTGCATCTGGCAAAAAAAAAAAAAAAAAAAGAAGGTTGTAACGTTTACCTTCATTTAGATAGAATGAACAGTTCCTCAATTAGCAAATAATAGGAAGAAGTAAAGAATATGTATCCTACCTTTTTTTATTTAGACATATTCCACTGCTCCACAAGTTGCAAAGTTGAAGAACAAGGCAAGAAGTTTGTAACGTTTCTTTAAACAAACATTGAACTGTTCTTCTACTGGAAAAAAAAGAAAAAAGAAATAAGTTTATAAAGTTTTTCTTTAATTACAGACACTGGAGAGTCCCGCGACTAGCGAAGAATAAAGACCAAGTAAAGAACTTTGTAACATTTCTTCTTTATTTAGACGCATTGGATGTCTCGCAACTGGCAAAAAATAAAGACAAAGGAAAAAAGTATGTATTTTTTTTTTCTTTACAAAGAAACATTGGACTGTCCCGTAACTAGCAAAGAACAGAAAACAAGAAAATAAGTTTGTAATGTTTATTGTTTATTTAGGCATATGACAGCATCCTCTCAGAATGCCGACAACGAAAACAAGAGGGAATAACAGAGGATGGTTATCTGTAATTAAAAAATTGCAATTAATAGAAAGCAAGGGGAAAACAGGGATAAACGCGTTCAAAGACAAGTAAAACATAAGCATGGTTGCAACATAAAACTATCACCTTCATGTGTAGTTTCCTTACTCGCACTGTACTACGAATCATTTTATATTCGTCCCTTCTAACTCATTTTAAGTTCTCGCCGGACATTTTCAGTTCACCCTGTATATTTATCTTTTTTAGCCAATCTTTATGATTTCTTGAACAAATTTTATTAAAATATATTACATAATCTTTAAATATACAAGAAAAAAAATGTATAAATATCAATTTGTTTTTAATCTTGCCTACTTTTTTTTATTTATATATATTTAACAGAATATTTAAGAAAAATTGTCTCACTCCGTGCCTTTTTTATCTCTTTGTAGCTCTTTCAATTACTCCTGACCCATCCTACATGTTATATAAGAAAGAGGTTTTGAACAGTTATTCAATTTGTCATTGTATAAAAATCGACATTCCACAGGAAACGTCCCAGTGCTCAGTACTAAACATAGTTATAAGAAAAGCAAATTTTTAGATCAGTGCTTCTCCGGTTCCATTTACTGTTTATGCATTCGTTTGAAATCTTAGAGCTGTCTAAACAGTGACAGAAATCTGGAAGGCGAAGGATGAAATTTATTTTTCTTTATTTTTATGAAATTCAAAATATTGAAATAATTCGAAATATTTCATTTTAAAATAAATTTTGAAGAATACAGTGATGGTAAAAATTTAAAAATACGGTATATTTCTGAAGAGATTTTCAATCGGATGTTTAATTTTTTCAGAATAAAATTTATAAAGAAGTTCAAGAAACAGTGAATGGTATTTGTTTTAAATTTTCGATTTTGGGAAGTAAAGATTTCGATTATTTCTTACTAAATGTTAAAATAAATATTATGTAACAAGTTGTCTGCACTTGTTCCAGGGCACACAGCGTTCCTAAATTTTTACGCGTATTTTCTTAGTTTGACATTTTAACATTTTTATATTCCCATTGTCGTAATTTTACCAATAATTTACCATTAAACTTTCAAGAATTTTTTTTTCTTCGATGATAAGGGTGACAGTATAATAAATCGCATGTAAAGTGCATGTTGGGTTTTAACTCAGTTTCTTATATCTATATGGTAACGAATCATTTACTATGTATTATTAAAACTGAAGGAAAAAAAAAAAGATATGAAAAAAGAATTTAAAAAAGCTTGTATGCTATATGAAAGAGATAATAATATTAAACGTAGAGGTAAAACGAATGTAAATATGTGATATAAAATTATCTTAAAATTTATACAGGTATTAAAAAAAAAAAAAAAAAAATTACGAATCGTATAATACAGGCTTCGCACATACACATTTGTGTTATATTTTTAGAACATAAGTTATGCTGACATTTTCAAGAGTTACTCGTTATTAGACAAAAACATTGTAAAACTACAAATTCTATTTTTTTTTGTACTGTTTCTTTCAGGCAGCGTAGTTACCAATTTGTATCTGCTGTCTTAAACAAACAATAAAGCATTTTTTTTTTTTTAAATATATTTAAAGCTGCAAGTTTGTCATTATATCTGTCAGGAATCTAAGCACAGTTAATTAAATTTTATCAAATTTGTACACTTTTATACCAGAACAAAATCTAGCTAACGCCGTATATATCAGACCAATAGGGTAATTGATTAAATATATATTAAGTAAAAGCAAGTTTTAACTTTAAAATTACGTAAAAGAAGAAAAATAAATTGATGCCAAAAATAAATAAATAAACAAGTAAATATATTTCTTTTCATGTCGAGAGAAAGAAAAAAAAAAAAAGAGAACGTGCCAAAAACTTTTTTAAAAATAGTTAAAATAAAATAGAGAAAAATCGTGTTAAAGAAACGAAACAGCTACTGCACACAACATCTTGACGAAATTTGAATTTTGACACCGAAGTAGTTCGGAAGTTTCTCGCCAAGTTCTTTGCTTATGCAATTGCGAGAGCAATTTCAATTAATCGCCAAAATGACAAAAAATAAAAAAATAAAAAAATAAAAAAATAAATCCGTGAATGGACTTCTATATTTAACCTATACCAAAGAAATTTTTAAAAGCTGTGACCGATGCTAGGCAGGAAATACAGATACTGCATGCTTTTATGTAGAAAAATATATTAAAGTAAGTTATGTTGCACCGAATTAAGTTTTGTTTTGCACAGAATTTTATATATATTAATTAGAAAACAAAAATAGGCTTAGAATTTTCGATTTATTTTATTATTTATTCATTTATTTCTTTTAAGAAAACTTAAAATTTTTAGTAATATATTAAACTGATTTTATTATTATAAATATGTTGAACAAGTTTAAAGAAAAGATTTCTGTATGTTATAGAACAAAAATTTACATTCATAAAGAATAACACACAGACACACAAAATAAAATAAAATGAAAAAAAAATAAAATAAAAATCACAGGTTAACACGTTTTAGTACCGAACAATAAAATGAAATAAATAAATAAATTAGAGTTTATCCAAGATTTTCTGTGCGGAAATTAAAGTAAATGAGTGCATTTGTTAATATTAAAGCGTTTAATATATTATTAAACTGCTCTTGGTTATACTTTATATATCAATAATATATGAGGAGTAAACATTTAAACCGTGTTTTCTCGAACAATAACAAAATACTGACTTGTCAACCATCTTATTAATAACCGTACAATTGTTAACGCCCCCTGAAAAAACGCCCCTTTTCTCACACCACTATATTTTTAGAGTAATTCTCTCCAAATGTTGTTACGATTAAATAAGATTAAAATTACTCTAAAAAATTATTGGTGTGTAAAAAAAGGCGGGTACTAAAAATTGTACGGTTCTTAATGAGATGGTTGACAAGTATGAAAATAGAGTTAGGGATTTTTCCTTAAATATAACATGTCTATATGTTTTCTTTATTAGTCTTTTGCGTTTTCAAAAAAAAAAAAAAAAAAAAAAATATATATATATATATATATATATATACGAAGGGGAAAATTGAAAGTTTGCGCCTCATATATATGTATGTAGTATATTTATACATCATCACTGTTTCATTAAAAAAAAAAAAGTTCTTCTTTCTTTTTTTATTCTTATTTAGGAAAAAAAAAAAAAAAAAAAATTTCGAAATTTCAATCTTAGAGCCTATTTGGCTAGTATTACACGTCATTTCATAAAAGTAAGTGCGATATACTCTATATATATTCAAAGTTTGAAATACTTATATGCAGTGTATACAGCTGAATTTTCGCAGTTATATATATATATATATATTTACGCAACGTAAAACCAAGAAATATCTATCTAAAGTAAATAAAAACTCAATAGAAAGTTTTTTTTTTTTTTCTAAATTAGCCCTTTTGTTTAAACGAAAGTAATTTTTAATATATTTTTAGTCATGGAACATACATGCGCTTTGTCTATTTTGCTGATTTAAAAATTATCAGCTGTATCTTTAGTATAAAAATTAATTAAGTAAAAATGGAAAAATAATGCACAAGACAACTATTATAAATTGTCTCCACTCATTAATTTCGATTGCTGATTTTGAATATTAATTCTAAGAAAATACATACAAAAATTCAAAGCTGAAATTAAAAAAAACATTTTTCCTGCAATATAGAATTTGAATAAGTAAAAATATATTTAAAACGAGCATAAAAAATTAAATCCCATCGGATCAAAATATGTAAATAAGTTAAACAATATTATTCAGATATGCATAGCAATATTCAACATTAGACAGATTACTACAAATCAAAAACATGTCGCATGATTTATACTCAAAAATTTAAACTCAGTAACCTATGTAGCTGGAAACGTCCCTTAGGACAACGAATTTGTAACAGAAACATAAAGTTACCAATAATATTTTTACAAACAAAAAGCTTTTTCTTTTTCTTTCTTTTTTTTTTTTTTTTAACTTTTAAAAAACTTGTATCAAGACTAGCTGCTGAGATTTCTTTTTCTTTCAACTATACATACACTGATAAACATCTAAAATCCTCGTAGCGTAATTCCTTAGAGGCAGGCAGAAAGTTCTAATGCACTTTTGTTCGATAAAGTATGTATATATATATATATATATATATATATATATATTATATATATATATATATATATATATATTATATATATATATATATTATATATATATATATATATTATGATTACGATATTTAAATGCATACCTTGTACAAAATATATAAAATACATTCATTTAAAAAATATATTAATTTTAATATTAAAAATAATTCTTTTAATTTTGCTTACCAATTTAAAAAAATATATATATACATTGAATGAATAATAGATATACATTTACTAGTGTTTAAGCATTTTGAGGATATTAAATATTATTTAAGCAACCGTGTTTTTAATTCAGTTATCTTAAATCTGTTTCTTTCAGAGACAGAACGAATAGAGTCTTCAGGGTTTCATAGAACTCAAGCTAGACAAGAAAACCAACTAAACTGACAAGGAAACAAATTAGTTGTCATAGGTGGACTCCTCTCATTTTCTCATCTTATGTTTGTTTTCATAAAGTTTTACTACACAGCAAACTATAATTATTTTAAGATAAATTAATTACACTGATCACTTGATAGAGTGACAGACTAAATGCCCATCTGATAGGCTACCCATCGTTTAGTTAGATACATTTACCTTATCCTGACTTAAAATTCGAATAACTTACGAAATTTCCAAATTGAAATATTTGTGTTAATAGTGTTTAAATCAGTATCATAAATGATATTTTAAAAGTTGTCTACTATCTTTACGATAAAAATATCCATCAAAATGGAAGTTTCGCAAAGTTTTGCCTTATTCTGCTACATTGAAAAAAATCGTAAATTTCAAATAATTTACCAAGTTTTCAAAATACAAATTTCGTAGATAATTGTGTTTATGATAGCTTCATAAATGATATTTAAAAAAAAAAAAAACTCCTGACATCTATACAATATAAATATTCCTTTTAATACATTTTTAACAGAAATTTTACGCTATTCAACCATGTTATGAAAATCGTTCATTTCAAATAACTGACGAAGTTTATAAATTAGAATGTTGCTTATCACTAGGGTTTTTACCAGTGTGATAATAATAGTTTAAAACTGGTCCGATCTTTCTGCGACCATTTGTTCATGAGATATCGTGTACAAAGGCTGACAATATAGCAGACTAACAGACTAATAGAAGATCAGACAAACTGACTAACATCCTAACACACTGACATTCAATAGACGGATATTATACCGATTTTGCGATTTTCGGTTTCCCCACGTCTCAAAACGTGCAAGCTAAAACAAGTCGAAGTCAAAAATTTTTGCGATTATCTAAGTTCCTCATATTCGTAGCACAGTGGGGAACTAAAATCATAATAGCCCGTGGGACGAGATCGGATATTGTTTAAATTCTTTTGCCATGTCACATATTCTTCAAACACATTTCTTGAAACCATGGTAGCATCGGCGCAAGTGTTGGTTCAACGAGTCCACTGTTTAAATAGGGGTGATAGTCATTTTATTGAGAAAAAATAAGCGCTAAGAGAGAACTCCGAATGACTGAATTGTTTTCCAAATCCCAACCTGTCGGTCAATATAGTACTCCTTCAAGCCTTGGTACTCGTCCTCACTGCTGGTATTAAGAAATGTGATTACATTATAGCTAAGTGAGTTTTTGTGCATGGGTTTAACATGACATTGATTTTAAAAATTTGGAATAATCCCCAATCATGATTCGCACATTAGAGTTAGTCCTTAAAATCCTTCGCATTTCTGCTAGATGCAGTGTTCGTAGATTTATTAATTCATTTTTTTTTTTGGTTAAATTAAAATTAATTGGATCATATTAACACATTTTCTGATTTCTTTTAATGGTCCTTTTCCTTTGTTTACTTAATTGTTTGCTTATTGATAACGTATACTTTGAAATGGTGCTGGAAATTAGTATTATTAGGTTTAAAAGACCGAAAGAACGATTTCGAGTATTTTTAAAGTCTAAAATAATTAGGATGGGCGGGAACTGTAGGTGAAGGAACACGCGAGCCTTGCGCGCCTGTATGCGCTGCCGCACATGTGGTAGCCCGAACCGATTATTCCACTGATGGGAGAAATTTATTTATTTTTATTTTTATTTTTTTATGTTTTTCCCTTACGATAATACAGTGATTCATTAAGAGTGCTTAACATAAATGCTCGCGCAGCGCACAATTGCCTGCGCTACCAAGGGCCGCGGGGACCCGTTGCGACATTTTTTCCAATCACATTTTTTTTCTCTTTTTTTTTTTTTTTTTCGCATGATAAAAATTCATGCAATTTTGAGAATTCAATAACTATAGTAATTCATTTAAAAATAGTGACCAGCGAAGCGGGCGTATCCTGCTAGTATATATATATATATATATAATGGAATGAAAATAGGTTTATTGCATCGACAAGTAAGTTTTTAATAATCGAGAAGTACTAGCATATTTCCTGACATATATTTGTGTAGTGATGTGTGAAAAAAGAATAGTACGTAAAAGAAAAATAAAGTCTTAAGCAAAAATGAGAAAATATTTATCAGTGCTTGACATATTATGAACTACCAGGTTACGCTCGCTTCGCTGGCCAATATATTTAAATGAATTTTCATAATCATTGGATCAGTATTTATTTTTTACATTACATTAAAAAAACACATTACATTAAATACTTAAATCGCTTTAGATTTCACTTCTTCGGGTACCCGTTGCCTAAGGCAGCTCTTTTATCTGCCCGTACTGCATCGGGTCCAGTTTTCCACTGCCTACAGAAAGGTCTTTCCCGGGCACTTCAATCTGGGTATTTATCGAAGACTTGTGGATTTTCTGTTATTTAAGAACCACGATTTTAAAGATGACTGTATCTCAGCATCTATTATATATTTTAGTTTTCTAACCATGTGTTCTATAGCCCCCATTATTTACACTATATTACGATTTGATTCCGACCAGTCCAATAAAATAAAATAAAAAAGTAGAATTTCTTTTAAACGGTATTAAGTACATAAAAAACAAGCGAATTTAATCAGTTTAATTCTTTCTACTATAAACTACCATTTTTTTCACCCAATAAATATTATAAATAATAATAATAATAATAATAATAAAATATTTTTCTTTTAAAGGAATTTGTCATAAAAAAAAAAATAAATAAATAAATAAATAAAAATAAAAAGTTGTTTAACTATAAAATTTATATATAAACGTAACAATTTATTTCTATTGCATTACCATTTGATTTTCAATAAATATAATAAAAATTAAAAACTTAAAAAAGAAAAAAGAAAAAAAAGAAAAGAAAATCGCCTTCAAATGAATGCATTAAATAAAAAATGAATTCCGTAATAGCCGTTGCTAAGATACGCAGACGATTACAATCGAAGAATAAATTCAAGAAAAATGAAACATAAAAGCCAATGTTTAAAATCGAAAAAACATGAATTTAAAAAATTCAAAATCGAAAAAAAAATCTCGATGAGGTGCACACCTGCAGGTTCCCAGGTACCTATATGCCAAATTTGGAATCTCTGCGATCAATAGTGTGAGTACCAGAGCGCAGACAGACACACACACAGACACTTCTCTTTATTTATATAGATGATAATCGTTTGAAAATTCAAATAGAGAAATAGTTTGTGTTCAAAAAGTAAATAAAGTAACATCAATATTGCTATTTAAATTATAGATTTATTTAAAAAATATATAGACGTACAAAAGTTGTTCAAAGTACTTCCGATTACATAAATTATATAAATTATTTTCTGAAACTCTTATCCTAAGCTAAGAGTGATTAACTGCTGAAGTGTGATTAAGAGTTGTTAAATGCAAATGTATTAAATATGAAAAGATTATTGGAGTAATTAATCCCGAAACGTCATCAGCATTAATTAAAGGCAAGTCCCTATTAAATAACAAGTTATGTTTAATTTAGTTCATTGTTTCGTTATATACAGCGTTTAACATTTTTTCGTAACACGCAGACATAAAAAAGACTTACAGACGTTTTCTAAAGGTGACTAAATCGTGTTCAGGGCATCTCAAAACACAGAAATTCATCAAAAATTGGAGGTGGAAAAATTTCATGGATTAAAATTTGTCTTGTAATATTTATAAAATATAATAATAATAATAAAATAAATAAATAAAATAAAACCTAAATCCTCTTTTCGAGAATTTTCTTTCTCGCGCTTTTTTCTGTGTGTGATTCGGGGCCGCGGTAGCCCAGTTGGTAGAGCGTCGGCCTCGTAATTGGAAGATTGCGGGTTCGGTACTCGAATCGGCCAAAGACCGTCATGTACACTAATGGTGGCTGGTGCACGTAAAATCTGTCGTGGCCGCAATGTCCTCCATGTTCCCATAAAAAATTATACCTCTAGGGGTGACCGAAGCGGGAGATCCATCCTTTCCGTGGAGGATCAAAATTGTGATGGCATGTCTCCAGACCACCTCTAGGGGTGTGTCACAGACCGTGGCCAATTGCCCATCTGCGCAGCACTAGTGCGGCATAAAAACGCAAGCACCAACCACCAACCTGTGTGTGATTCGAATTTGATGATCACTTTTTATTAAAGTCATCTACATTCTTCATAAATATAAATGGAATTAAAAAAAATAACATTTAATATATATATATATATATTTTTTTTTTTGTAAAAAATATTATTTAAATTTATTTTTTAGAAAAATAATAAAATATGTTGAATAAATAGCTTTAATTCTCTATCTAAATACAGAATTTTTCAATTACTGTTCCCCCATTTTAGACGCGATGTACACGAAAAAAGTTTAGCTTGTTATACTGTTTGTCATGTGCATTAAAATCGACAATCCGTCTGAAAGTGATCTAATATTCAGCACTAAACGAAGTTACAAGAAAGGAAAAATTTTGGCTCAGCGCTTCTTCCTTTGAATTTCTTGTTTAAACATTCGTTTGAAAATCTTCTAGAAAACTGACTAAACAGTGATTTAAATATGAAAGAGAGAGATTGATGTTATTTTTTTTTTTAAATATGAAGTTCAAAATATTGAAATATTTCATGATTTTTCATTTAAAATAAACTTTGAAGGATTCAGTGACAGTAAGTGTTTTGTATTTTTAAAATGAATTTCAAGAGGATGTTTAATTTTTGAAAGTAAAATTTACAAAGGAGTTTAAAAAATAGTGAATAGTTGTTTTAAACTTTCATTTTGAAAGATAAAGTTTTCGATTTAAAACTTAATCTTAAAATAAATATTATTTTATGAGTTTACTATATTTAATGATGTTTATGTTGGATTTTAAGTTAGAAAGTTTAGGAAATTGATGTTATAAAGAGTAATATAAGACATATGATTATAAATTATAAAAACCTAACTCTAATCGACTATGACTGAAAGACCTATGTTGAAAGAGAAGATAAAACGAAAAAAGAAAATGTAAAGTTACCCACATCTTCGCTTAAAAATGTGTGTTCCAGATGCTCCAAAAGCCACAAAAAATAATAAAAAACATATTGTTAAAAAAGTATACACTGTAGCACTATACAGTTTTCACTCAAATACACAGGAAAACATGCGAGATTTTTGCAATAATAATAATAATAAAAATAGTTACACTTCTTACTAATAGATGGCGCTGTATTCACAGTATCCCCTTACATTTAAAAAAGATAACCTTTATAGAACGACGCCACGTATTATTGCGAATATATATTGCAACGCAATATATATTGTGGCGCTACATATATTGCGAATACTGATTAATCTGCCTTCGGCGTGTTGCACAATATTTCAGATGTAAGCCAATATTTAAATTAAACTGAGCATTCATTGCTTATTATGGCTTTTAATCGTTATGGAAATTACCATATCTTAAAAAAATTATGATATTGTTAAAAGATATAGCATTGTTAGTTAAGCGTTATCTCAAGAATTTCCAATGCACAACTGCTGCTTTGCTATATAGGTATCGTATAAAATCCAATGGATATAGAAACTGAAAACAACTGATTTAGATAGGCGTCCTGAATTCGCAAATTCGAATTTTCTATAAAATATTGCAGGATTAGCAATAAGATTTACAGGGCTACATAAAAATGCATCAATTGCATTAAGGTTTATTGTTGAAAATTTGCTGAAATAACATTTTCATTTATTTTAAAGCACTTTTAACACCTTCTAACAATTTTGTGTGAATACGATTTCAATAAGTGTATCGTCTGTCCTATTGTACGTCTGTCTATTTGTCTGTCGGCCGGTATTTTTAGAATTTCTTACAAATGATATATGTTATTGAACTTCACTGTGGAATGTTTCCTATTTAAATATGCATTAATAGGTTTTGTACAACTACTTTGTGTACAGAGACAATGCCAAAGCATTCCGTTTTAGGACAGACACTTTTAAAAATCACATTTAAATAACTTTATACTGCAAAAATCATTAAGAAGTTAAATTTATTGTTTATATGCTAAAATAACGTTTTGTGTAAAATATGATACAATTAATCTTCAGATTTGCAGGGCTACATTAAAATATTCAAGCACATTAAGGGTGTATTTAGAAATTATTGCTCATATGCAAAAATAATATTTTGTATAGATTATGTTAGATTTAGCGTTCAGATTTACACGGCTACACAGAAATATTCAGTTATATTAAGGGCTGCATTTCAATAATCATACTGTTAGCAACACGTTGCACAACTTAGTTCTCTTTGTACACACACTGTACATTTTGAACGAAATGCATAATTGCAATGTGGCAACAGAATTTTAATGTTTCGTTAATGATGGTTTGTTGAAAAAAAAAAAAAAAGGACTAACTTAAAAGATATCCCAAGACGAAACTCGAAAAAGTAATTTAAATTTACTTTTATTTTTTATGAAAATAATATTCAATATTCCAATTAATGTTCATGTAATTCTTTTCGCATGTACAACGTAGGAATAGGAACTTGCCACAGAACTCATACCACTATTTATGAAACAAAATTTTCTTCTTCAACTAATGATGTTTCAGTTAAAAGAATGTTGTAAAAAATATTTGTATGAGTTCTGTACCAAATTCTCATCCCTGAGAGCGTTCAAAATTTTAACTTATCTTTAAATTTGAATGTACCAGCCTTATTTTCATACCACCTCTTCAGAAGAGTAAATTTTCTGTTACTTAACTATAATTACGCAATGGAGAAAATTTTGTGCAAAATAAGTGGTGGGAAAAAATGCGGATACTATCAATGCTATGGAATAAATTAAAAGTTTGGCAGTTCTGCGTATGTTTATTAAAATGTTCGTATCAAGCAGTTTTTCTCTTTTCTTTGTACAGTATACGCTATGGTCTAATTGATCTCTTTATAGATAAATTATTTAACCTCGATGTTTCCTTAAAAAATATTTATATATATTAAAAAATAAAACTACACAATGATGAAAATGGAAAAAGAAATGTAATTTTTTTTTTCGCTTTTATGTAAATACGATTGAATGTTACAAAAAAAGTTTCATGTAATGCGCTACGGATGTTCATTGAATTGTGACAATAAAACAGTACTTTTCTTTCCCGTTTATCTTTATCCTACACCTAAAAAATTGTCTTTGGCAAAAAAAAAGTACCATTCCAAAGAAATTTCTTAATTTTCTGTTTGAAGTACTTTCAAAATTACCTTCAATCATGCATAAAATTGAAGGCGATATAATTGAAGGGTATATTAACTTTCAACACACACATAATTATCCAATGACAATGGTCACAAATTAATGGCACCCTATGAATATTTGACTACCATATTTTACAAGATTATTATAGTGTCTTAAATCAAATATACCTTTCTGATAAATATAGTGATGAATGTTTTCGTCATATTAACATTTCTGTATAAAAGTAACTGTTAAAATATGCTGCATTTATTATCGTACTTTATGGCACGAAAAGAAGAAACTTAAGCGCTAGAACAATTTTTATACTAAATTTTCATGAAGATTACAATTTAATTTTTCTACGTTGAAAACTAAATTTTCAAAGAGAAAAATGAAGAGAATGATTAAATATAAATTGACTTTCTTAAGACATGCCTTTGAATATTATTTTAATGAAAATTGTCATACAGGGTAAAAGAATAACTCAATTTTGAAAAGTAATATTTCCTAATTTTTTAAAGCATGGTACACTGTTTAAGATTTCAGTTCAGTCTTGAACCACTATATGTCGTGAAATTATAAGCAATACCATAATATTCTTCGTGCCCCCACTGCCTTCGGTAGCGATTATATAATTCAACAATCATATAACTTCCCGACAAGGTAGACATTTGAAACTTTCTGAATAGCTTAGAACGTGGTGAAAATGCATTTTTAAAATACTTTTAGCCAATTATTTCGAATACCCGATGCCTTCGGAAGTGTTTATATGGTTCAACAGAAAATTTAAAAACATGGTATAAAAAGAGTTATTTTTATCTTATTCTTTGTAACTTTTTAACTATAGCAGATTCACTGATTTAGGAATTAATATATTATTTTTGTAACGAAATTCCGGAATTCAGAAAATTACAAAATATTTTGAAATGTGCAACTTTTCTTTTTGCATGTGTGTGCACATCCTGAAAGAAAGTTTAATTCTTGATTGAAATATTGTGTGCCTAATATCATATTTTATATTTCCTTTTCTTATTCTTACATTATGAAAACAATGTTATGAACTAAAATAAAATGAAAAAATTGAAATAAAATTGAATAGGAAATTTTAAGATCTAACAGATGTTTGAAGAAGTTATCCTTTTTATAATTGTGTGAATACTTTTGACATTTTTAAAAGTTTGTGCTTGATTTGTAGTGAAACTTTAAAATTTAATTAAACTGAAGACTTTGACTTTTCACATTTACTGATATTTTTATAAAAAATAAAAATATAGTTTTTTTTTTTTTTTTTTTTTTATGTTATATGTGTATTACATGACATTTTGTTTAATTAAAAAAATAATTTATTCTAAAATTTGTATCAGCTGAGAACTAAATTTCGGAATTTTCGAAAGCTTTTCATAGCAATAACTGATACATTTTCAAAAAGATGTATATTTATTTGCATAATATTGGTTATATACATAGAAATAAAAACTGATATATTTGTATCGAATTCTATATTAAACTAATTTCGCTTTTAATTTAATCAATATCTATTTTTACTATAAAATAAAATGAGACATTACATTGCACAATTATTAACTATTTAAATAAAAGAAAAATAATTATGTGCGTTTAAATATACAGCTGTGTGAAGTGGTTTCACTTTTTTTAAAATTCTATCTATCGATCTATCGATCTAGTATCTCTCTATATATTTATAGATATGTGTGTGTGTGTGTATTGGTTCTTTAATTTAAATTACAGTTCATTTTTTTTTTTTATCTTTTTCCGTTTCAATCCAACATTATATTTTATTAATTAGTGATAAAAATCGATATTTTAAACATTTCAGCAACATTTGATACATATTGCAAAGAAAACCATTTTTTATTTCTTTCTGTGCACATTCTTTTCCTTATTACATGTACAAAAGACAGAAAATAAAAGTACATTTCTCAAAGTAAATTTAAATTTAATCAAGTATATTTTTTCCTCTCAGCTTAGTGAAATGCACAGCAGTTTAATAAAAATATGAATAAAAAAAATATATATAAAACGAAATTTTTTACTTAAGTGAAATGAAAGTTTTTATAATTATTAAAATAAATCCCATATCGTCTCGTTAAGAATTTCACTCGGAGCATATTACTAAAAAATGCAGATGAATAGTTTTACTTATAATTATTGGAGTGGGTATTTAATATTACATTTTTTAAGTGTTTTTTTTAGATGTTACTTTCTTTTTGCATTAAAAAAAAAAAAAAAAAACACTAAGATACTTGGAAATTGAGAAGAATGTGAAAGGTTTGTAAGTTTTTTACGTATTATCTTAAAATGTTATTATACTTAAATGAAAAATAATTTAAAATTATATATTAATTAAAACTGTTTTTGTAAGTTCTAAATGGTAATTAAGAGGCAGAGGTTGTGACTGTAGTTGTTAAGGTCGATTGACGGTCCTAGGCCTAGGAATGGAATGACTTCCGTGTATGTCTTTCTAAGGGATGCTAGCCCATATTTAAGTGAGTATCACAGAAAACTCCCAACGGCTGACAAGCGGGACATGTGTTCGAACCGGATAATTTCTGTCTACCAGTTTTGAGTACAGAGCCACTCGGCCACTAATGAGGCATTATAACACAGTGAAAAATATAATGTTATGTATTATAAAAATGAATTTTATTTCCTATAAAAACTACGTCACCACAATTCTATATTAAGGAAAAAAAGCAGGAGGTTCATATCAAAAGAACACACACACACACACACACACGCAAAAAAAAAAAAAAAAAAAAAAAAAAGAAAAAAAAAAAAAAATGAAAAAGAGAAAGAAAAAAGAGAAACAATAAACAAAATAAAAAATCTCAGAGTAGAAAATCTCAGAGTAGAAAATGCGAAAAAAAAAAAAAAAAAGAAAGAAATAAACTGATGCACATTAGAAATGCTTGAAAAATAGTCAAGAAAAAGTCAAATGAAAGCTTGAATTGTGGTCTTTTCCAAGGTTTAATATGTTAATTTCAAACTTACTGTTGAATATTGTTTAAGATTAATGGCATACATGTAAATAGACAGATATTTATTTAGACAGACAGACATTCTTTGTAATTCTTCTGGATTACAACTATTGTCAGCAGAAATTTTTGAGTCCGGCGATAAAGAAAATTTAATAAAGAAATTTTGTGATTTGATTAACACTATGCAATTCGAATAACATTATTTAAATTAACATAAATTGATTACCAGACTTTTGATATGAGTATGAATATGATTTGGCTACAAATATTGTTAAAATGTTCTTAACTAAAGTAAACTGTCGTTAAAATAAACAAGCATTTTTTTTTCAAAGAATTGAATTAAATAAATAAATAAAATAAATGATATCCTGATTCTCCACATTTCTCAAAATTTACTGAGAAGTTGAATGAGCAATACAACGAAATATTTCAAATATAATAAAGCCAACTATATTGCTAATTGAAGGGACACTACATTTACCTTTTTAAAGTCCTGAAGCATATATACTTGAAATAATAGGCTAAACAATCGCCTTATTCCATATATTTCTCGAAAACTGCTGAATGGGTGTACCGATAGGTATCTATGTTTCTGGCTATTACACAGATACGGATATTTTAATTTATTCCGGAATATTTTTAGTCCTGCCTGTATTTCGTATCACTTTTTTTCATAGAAATTTTCTTTAATATATAACTTAGAAAAATTTATTCTTAAAAAATAATTGGTATGAAAAAAGGCGGGGCTACAAAAAGGAATAAATTAAAATGTTGGCTTATATGCTATTAATGGTTCGTAATTTTCCACAGCAGAAATATAATATTAGGGATGGAACACGGGCTCAGAATTCATACCAGTATTTGTTAAGGAAATTCCTCAACCTGTAATATCGTTGATCTAAGAAGTTTAAAAAAAATGCATTGATAGTGGTATGAGTTCTGCACCAGCGTTCCATTCCTGTTATCGTTATTTATCAGTCAAACATTTTAGAAGGCTATATATTTTAAACTGTATGTTTTTTACTATTCTTTTAACAAAATTAATATATTTTAAAAGTTAAAAATATATATGATCAAATATATATGATTAAAATATATATGATTAAAAATATATATTATGCAAAGTATGCATGAAAAATGCAAAAATGAGCACAGATTTCCTGTTAAATAAGGTAACGAAAGATTCATATGAGCAATGTAAAAAAAAAAAAAAGTTACTTTGCGCAGAAAGTTGGTGTTTATTTATTTGCTATAAATGATGGTGCACAATTTTACTATATTTTAGGTTTAATACTATGCAAAAACATCAAAATTTTGTAAAGGTTTTGCTCCCTTTCTTTACAGTCAGCAATTTTACACTGAAATTTTTCACACTACTGATTTTTTTTTTTTTTTGTGTGTATGCTTATAATACGGAAACTTCTTTTTAAATATTCATAAAGTTTATTTTTACATAAAATACAATAATAACTATTATAACGGGCAATCAACTAGCATTTTATTAAATAATGCGTTGTTAAATGAAATTACAATTTTTATTGCTTTCCCTTAAAAATTACGATGGTAAATAATTATCTACGTTTTTTTTTTTTTTTTTTAATTGAAATAAGGTGCACAAAATGAAAAATTGATTTTTGAATACCTTTCAGCTATGCACGATACATATTGTTAAGGGGAAAAAAAGAAATGAAAAAACTTTTTACTTTATGCGTTTTTTTTTTTTTTTTTTTTTTTTTTGGTTAAAGAATAGCAATAAAAGAGAGAGAGAGAGAAAAATAATTATCCGAGTAAAATTAAATTTGATCAAGTATGACTTTTTTTTTTTTTTAATGCTAAGTTAAGTGCATAGCAGTTTAGTAAAAATATGGATTAAAAAAAAAAAAAAAAAAAAAAAAAAAAAAAAACGCAGTTTTTTTAATTTAGAGAAATGAAAGTTTTTGTAACTATAAAAACAATTCCCGTATCGCCTCATTAAGAATGTGTCTTAAAGCATATTGCTAAAAAATGCATCCGAATGCTTTTATTTATAATTATTGGAGTGGTTATTCAGTCATCACAAGTTTTATTGATTTTTTTTTTTTTTAGGTGTTATTTTGTTTGACGTTACTTTTTTTTAGCATTAAAAGAATTCTTAAATACTCGGGGATAAAAAAAAAAAAAACTCTTATGATTTTAAATTATAATAAATCATTTTTATTATATCCTAATACAAACAAGAACGCAAAATCGTGGGTACGCACTGGTTATCACCATTTTCCAAATGTACGTACTCGTTGTATTGTTTAACCTTCAAAGTTCTTTGCCTACGTTATCACACAACGGACAGACAGAAAGTCTGAAAGCCATACCGACAGACAGATTGAATTCATAATAATTCTAAAACAATGTTGAAAACTGCTATAAAATGCTTAAGAAAATGCAGCCCTTATTGCATCTGAATATTTTAGTGTTGCTCTGTAAATATCACATTCTATACAAAATATTATTTTATTTATATTATAATTAAAAAGTATAGTATTTATTACAGTAGAAAATTATTTAAATGCGATTTATAAAAATGTCTCTTCTAAAACGCAATGCAAACAAATGTCACATGGATTTAACTATTACGCGCAAAATAGTGGAATCTTTTTTTTAAAATTGATATAATGTCGAATAAAATAATACATGGAAATATGTTTTGCACATCATGTCGGGATGTATCACAGAAACTCAAATAAGATATTCAATATAGATTAAAATTAGTGCGAAGTGAGTAGAGTACCATAAAGCTTTCTTTTATACAATTCTGCATTAAAGCGGCACCTGTAGATAGCATTCGCAAAAACTTAATCATAGTTTCTTTTAAATATTTTTTAAAATATGAATTTAATGCATTTCTATCCAATAGACAGAAAGATGTAGTCTTATGAAAAATCTGATAAAACAAGCAAAAGAAGAACCTGTCGGCCAATAATTACCTATATTTAATTAGCATTATTTTTCAAAATGACGTAGTCAGAGATTTGTCAGATTGAGGCTATGGTAACTGAGATATACCAATCGTGAGTTTGGGAGCAAATTGTAGAATAACTGCGTCTCCTGAATGACGCAGAATGAATCCTGAATGAAATGCAGAAAAACAACTTCCAAACTAAATGGACATTGTATCATATAACAATTATTTTAGATATTAAGTTTTATGCACGAGTGAAGCTTAGATATAGCCTTCCTGTAAGTCGAAGAGAACGCAACACTTGCTGTGAAGTTTGTGACAAATTTGAAGATCTAACTGCTGTGCAGTTTGCAATACATTTGATAGATACCAATTTATTTCAAAATACAACTATATTTAAACTGTCATGGAATTCTGTGATACATTTCTAGATGTAGAGCTGCAAAAACATTTTTGTAGCAATAACCGTTCGAAAAAAGGGAAAAACTGGTTCAGGATTTCTTAAGTAGTCAGACACCTTTGAAGGAAGAAAACATCAGAATAAAAATGGCCATAATTTTATTTACGAGTAGAATAACTTACAAAATAATTACTTTTTCAACATGTAAATTTTAACACATGATAAAAAAAAAAAAAAAATTAAAATTAAAATGGCTCTCTAACATCTATTAAAATTTCAATTTTTCCATTCACTTTTTTATTAGAAATCTGAAATATATATTTATTTATTTATACATTAACTTGTGTGCCCAATATCTTTATGATTGTTTGCCAAAACGTAATATAAGCTTAACAGCATTTAAATGACATATAAATATATGAAAAACAACCAAATGATCCTTAAACATTAAATTTTTGTGATTATAAGCATAATAATAATAATAAAAAGGAATAATAATAAATAAAACAGGGACGAATTTTTAATAAAAAAATTATTTATTTATTTTTAAAAACGAGTTTCCAAGCAAAATAATTTTTTGTCATTTTATTTATAGCGTATTCTTCCATGTGTTTTTTCATTTTTTCTTTCTTATTTCCCTTTTTTTTTTTTTTAGGTTCATGTGATGTATAATTTGCATTAAATCCTACGCGCAAGATTTATACTGACAAATGCTTAGAAAAAATTTAAGAAAGTTAAGAAAAAATTTTGTTTGAAATTTTTTAGAAAAAATAAATAAAAATGCATAATTTTTCTAAAAATCTTAAGGGAGGGATAAAATATTTCTTAAGACCTCTTAAAATTACAAGTTAAAAAAAAAGTTTTTCTCCTAAGTTATTGAAATATGAATTATGATAATTTTTTCTGATGTTTCCAATGTTCAAAAATACCTAACCATTTAAAATACATAAAACGGTTAAAAAAAAAAAAAAAAAAAAAAAAAAGCAAAAGGAAAAAAGAAAGGAACTTTTACGAATCGAATGTTTTTTATCACTGATAATTGAAGAAAGTGGTAAATCATTTCAATTAGAAGAAAGTCATTATTTATTCATTTATTTTAAAGCCATAAATACAATTTTTTATCGATTTGTTTTATGCAGTAGTGTAGAACAATCATTTTTAACAAAAAAAAAAAAAAAAAAAATCAATTATTACGAAAAATATTTTATTTTTTAGTTTTTTTTTTTTTTTTTTAATAATTTATATATATGGCTGAATATCACATAAATGTGCATTTTAGTGTTTCAGGTCTTTATTATTAATTTTAAGCAAATAAATTGTAAAATTTTATTATTATTATTTAGAAGTACCTTTTTAAAAAAGCATCAAATCATAAAATGTGAGTTTATAGCAATTTCAGTATTTTTTAGAAAATTTTAAACCTTTTAATCGTCATTTTCGTGACTGTCTCCAAGACCAAATGTTTACATACAAAGTATGTTTTTTACTAAAAAAAATAAAATGATAATTATAATAATTGTTAATTCTTGTAAAAAAAACTATTTGTTTTCAAAGGAAATTTTTTTTTCTTTTTAATTACGTTAATTTTCATGCATGTGTAATTAAAATGCTTGTATGCAAGTCTTGACGACATTTTCGTGACACATGAAAATAACTTCATATATCATTAAGGGATGGTGCCACCATTCACTTTTTTTAAAGTTTAAGATCAGAAATCAACATTGACGATATGTGGGGAAAAAAAATCTCAAGAAAATTGAAAACAGGTAAGAGTTAACATTATTTTTATTGTTTACATGCTGTGCGTACTTTTATTGCTTGTCATTTTCGAGATGCATAAAAAATAAAAAAATATTATTATAAAATTTAGAACAAAGTTTTATTTTAATATAGAATGGCGACCAGAAGAAGAAAATGTGACGATATCGGCTTAGTGAAAGCATGTTTTTCAGTACAGAACGAATTATTGACGATTTGTCATTTTCGTGACGGTCATTTTTGTGACGTCACGAAAATGACATTTGTTGCAGATTTACTATTTTGTAAGCCCTGGATTTAAATAATTTTTTATTTTGAATTAAAAGATTTGTTGGTGTAGGATAAGCTTTATATTTAAATATTTAAAGTACTTTCCGCTATCCAGGTAAATATAAAAAAATTACATACGACATTAATATTAAGATACAATTAAAAAAGCAAACTTTTATTTATTTATTTATTTAATTTTTTTTTTTTTTTTTTGCCCCCTTTAAGGTGTCATTGAGAATGTTACTCAAAATATTTTACTTGTGTCATTTATGGCAAGATGCAGAAAAAATAATTTGCATGGCCTGACAAAGAGGATGTCCATGAAATTCAAGTGCCACATATTCTGTGCAAAATTAGGAATTCTCCTGAACCTGCTTCAAATAGATATTTTAAACTTGAGGATGAAGATTTTAATAATGTTCAAAATGCTTTTTCTGAATTTAATTCAGTTAATCATTAAACTTGTAACTACAAGGATTTTAATACAATAAAATTGTTTGATATTCTCATTATTGCTCTTTCTTTTCCCTTCACAATCTTTTCGCTATTGTTCTAATATGTTCCATTTTTAATATTATATGGTCCTATTTCATTGACAAACAATGTTATGTGAGTGAAAAATAGTCATTTTGACAAATATTGTCATTTCAGTGACAAAGAGTCGTTTCAGTGACAAACATTGTCATTTCAGTGACAAACCAGTCATTTCAGTGAAATCATTTTTTGACATCTTTAAATGCTATAATTAAAAATTTAATGCAAGTAAACTAATTATTTCCAGTTTATAGTCAAGAGGTATGCAGTCTATGATATTTCCCATTGATATAATTTATGTTTATAAAAAAATAAATTTAAATTTATTTATTTATTTATTTTTTTTTTTTAAATTTAAAATTTTTGGGTTTTTTATTTTATTTTATTTTTTAAAATGGGAAGAACTTTTTAGAAAAGCCTAAGTCTTGTATTTTTTAATGAATCTGAACCACAAAAAAAATTTTTTAAATGGTAATTTTGATTTTATAAGATAATTAAAATTATAAATTTTTATTGAAAAATTTCAATAAAATTTTAAAAAATTATGTTCGATCTCTGTCAAACTCAGAATTTATTTAAGATGTACTTACGGACTTATTTTCAAAAATTCAAATTAAAATACAAAGTTTGAAAAAAAAGTTTAAAAAAATCCAAAATGCACACTTATGTGATATTCAGCCATATATATATATATATATATATATATATATTTGTTACACTCATTTTTCAATTTTCTAAAGGAGATGGTGTTCTATTTTTTTCTTCGTTTTTACTTGAAAATATATGTCTGAAATATAAAATCAAATCTAACGAAGCATTTAAAAAGTAAACTTTAATTCAATTCATGTAATTAACACAATCATGAATGGTAAAAGTTTACATTTTTTTAGTTTTCTTTTCTACCAAACTGTTTTTTATTATTAAAATTATTTCCAATTCAAGTTTTTGTTTTAATAAAGCATGTCTATTGAAATGGAAATAAGTGCAGGAGATTAAGGTTTCTGTAATTATATTATGAAAATTTATTATGTATTTATTTATTATTAGTATTATTATTTGCCAGAATATTTATTTTGAAAAGAAATTTTCAACAATAAATAATATTAAAACTAGTTGGCATAGGTGGACTCTGCTCAGTTATCCATCATATTTATGTTCTCATAAATTTCTAGTGCGAGATATATTATAATCATGTTTAAAAAAAAGAATTTGACCAAAGATTGATACAGTGACAGAATGAAATCCCCACCTAATAGGCTATCCACCGTTCACTTCGATATATTTTACTTATTATAATCTATTAATTTACTATATCAGGGTCAATTCCGTTGTTTAGTTTTCATGCTACTATTTCAAATGCAATAATCCTCAAAATTCATATTTATATGAAAAATTTACAATTTCGCTATGTTGGTAAAATCGTAAATTACGAATAATTTGCGAAATTTTCCTATTAGAATATTTGTATTCAATCATTGTCAAACAAATATCATAAATGTAATTTTGAAGTTGTCTAATGTATTTATGATCCTCAAAATGAAAATTTATGCTCAATTTTGCCTTATTCTGACATGTTAAGTAAATCGTAAATTTCCAATAACTTACGAAATTTTTATATTGGAAAATTCATAGTCATTAATCTTCATGCCAGTGTCCTAAATAATATTTCAAAAGTAGTCTGACATCCTTAAGATGAAAATACCTCTCAAAATTGACGTTTATGTGAAATTTTGCCCTATACTGCCATGTTAAGAATTTCGTAAATTTCCAATAACTTGCGAAATTTTCAAAGTAGTACATTTATAGTTACTGATATTCATCCCGGCATCAAAACTGATATTTTAAAACTGGTCCGACATTTTTACAGTAAAAAGTTTCCATTTAATGCACGTTTAAGTGAATTTTTGTCCTATTCTCCCATGTTAAGAAAATCGTAAATTTCTCATAACTTACGAAGTTTTTAAATTCGAATGTTGCAAATGAATAGGGTTCTTGCCAGTATCGAAAGTAATATTTTAAAACTGATCTGACCTCTCCGCGACAATGTGTTCTTGAGATATCGTTTTTACAGACTAACAAACTAACGGACTAACACACTAACAGACTAACACACTAACAGACACCCTACAAACTGACACCATACAAATTTTGTCATTTTCGGATTCCTCACACCTGAAAACGTGTAAAAACATCAAAAAACCGAGGTCGAAAATTTTCACGATTACCTAAGTTCCCCATACCTATAGTATGATGGGGAACTAAAAAAAAAAAAGTCTGATGTGGACAAAACATGACATCCTTATGCAAACATAGAAATATACATAATTTTATGGAAAAATTAACAGTTTTGTGTGAGGTAGCTGATTCGTAAATAAACAGGCAGGCTCCAGTGCACAATCTCCTTAAAAAAAAAAAAAAAAAAAAAAAAAATGCTACTCGAAACAAAAAACTCACAATAATGCGGTTATATATCCCCCCCCCATCACAAATCTACTAGTTTTTTCAGGAATACTAAATGGCTTGTTACCAAATATCTCATTGCAAAATGCAGTTTAGGGTACTATGAAAATTATTCGAGTATACATAACTGAGTTTTGTTCTCTTTGGCAAAAATTAGTGGTGGGAAACGATAATGTGACATTTTCCAGTTAAAGCCCTTAATAGTTCTGAATAGATTTTATGTGCCTCTGTAAATCATTAAGCTAATTATTCTATATACTATAGAAAACATTATGTTGGGAATATGAATAATGATTATCAATTTCATCAAGACTTGCATTCATCAAATGCAAAGTAAAGGTTTTAAAATATGGTTTGTAAAAATACCGTTAGTTGAATGCAGTGCTTGGAATAATTTTGTGTGTCCCTGTAACAGTGAGGGTGTTTACACCATTTTCAATAGAAAAACATTCTAGAATAAACATGAATAATACATGTCAATAAAAGTAAATAAATAAATAAATCCATTAGTATTTACGGTATTTTAAGTACAGACAAACAAACCAAAATCAAAAAAACTTTCGAACTTACGTTTTTTAATTACTAGTTTGTTTGTTCTCAATTATTTTTATATGTTATATTTAAGAATCTATATATTTTTTCCTGAATTTTCGATCCTTAAAATGCTAAACATCTATAGATATTTAAGAAAAGTCCTTTTTGTGTGTATGTGCGTGTGCGTGTGTGTGTGTTTAAGGAAACCTTTTTAAAATAATTAGGGATGGGTTTTGAAATTTATTTATTAGTTTTCGATGAACAAAAAAAAAAAAAAAAAAAAAGAAAAGAAAAGAAAGAAAGAAAGAAATAGTAAATAAAAATAATATAATATGATATACGTCTAGGCACAAAATTGAAAAAAAAAATGCTTTTTGTTAAATTTATATTTTTAGTATATTTCTTGAGATAACGAAAAATCCATCCCTAATTCTTTTATATAGGTTCTATTATCGTTAAAAAAACTTTAGTTTTTTCTTAAATATCTGTAAAAGCTTTACCATTTTGAAAAGGATTATTTCATGAAAAAATGCAAAGTAAAAAGAAAAAAAAAACGTTATTTAAAGATTTCAACTCTGTGAAAAAGGATATCGAAGCAACAAGAATTGTTTCCTGAATGTATATTTTACTGGAAAAAAAACTAATATCGTTTAATTTGTAGTCAATAAATGAAATATAAGCTTTTATACGAAACTTAATGATTTTGTCAAAGGTTCCAGGTCCCATTAAAAATTTCACTCCAATATAATACTTATTTTACCATACACGAGTAAGAAAAAGTAAAACTGATATTTACACATGTTTTTATTAAATTTTGCTTAAGTAAGATATCGGTAAATTGTCGTAAATAAATTTTAAATTAACAGTAGACATAAAATTCAGACTTTGACACAATAATATTATTTTTGGAATATTTTAAATAAATTAAGGTCTTAAAAATTATTAGTAAATTTAATTTTAATCATTAAATTGATTTTTGATTTCCCATGTTTCTAGTGTTATATACCTTTAACAAATTTCTTAAATTTAATCATGTCCAAATTTAGATAATAAATATTAACAAAACAGTAAATAATTCAGTAAAAAATATATAATTTTGTTATGATTATATTTAAGAATGTTTTAATCTGAAATTAGCTTTCGAGTAAATTAAGCATTAAATAAAAAATCTTTGGAATGAATAATGATAAATTTTGTGAATTCATTCAAAATAATAGTAAGACACGTTCAAAACAGATGTACAGTCGAACTCAAAATTATCTTTCAAAATAAATTTAATAGAATTGCACAAAAGGTAGATGTCGAATCAAATACGCATTGTTATATATTTAAATTAAAAAAAGAAGAGAACATCTTTGTCTCAGTATAATAAGCTAATTTTTTTACGGTGTCTATTTTAGACTATTTGCTTTTCAATGAAGTGGAATATCATGCATGGTATATTTATCAATGGCGCAGAATATCTGATTCATTTTTGTATGAGATTTTAAGCTTAAAACTTACTATATTTCAATGATAAGTTAAAAAATTACTCCTCGTGGATATGTGTCTGAAGTTTTTAAATTTAAATATAGTGTGACTCAAGTATCTTAATTTATAGTGACTTATTTAAATATTAATTTATAAGTTATATCATTATTCAGGATTTTTCACTTAAAATATTTTCTTTTGAACTTACAAATGCAAATTTGATCTTTATTAAATTAAAAACAATTATTTTGAATTTAGTTATAAATATATATTTATTTAAACTTAACTAAATAACTACAATAATTCTCTTCATTAATTTCTCATATATTCTAATGTTACTTTTTCTACAAAAGAAATAAAATACATAAAAATAAAAATAAGTAAATAAATAAATATAATTTTAATAAGCAGTTTATTTAGTTTCATAATACAGATCATTGAAATACTTTTGAAGTATCATTGTTATTATATAGTTATTATTGTTATTATTATATTCCTAAAACTCCAATGAAAACATTTGATATTTAATTTTGGACATTTTTTTTTTATAAATGTCTCAAGACTATATATAACGAATGCGTAACCACAGGGTAGTTCCTGAGTTGTTTTAGTTGTCATATCTGAAAAATAATTATATTATTACGAATGTATCGTTTTTTTTCTTTTCTTTACTGTAGATGCCTCCAATTGCCACAGGCAATATGAGGAAAACCTAGTTACACACAAGTCTTGTTGCCGTTAAGAAAAAAGTTAATTTCTAGCACACCTTAGAAATAATTGACAATTTTGGCAAGAAATTTACATTTTCAGAAAATCTGAATCTAGGTGTTCTACGTGTACTATTTCATGAGATAACCAAGAACAGTCTAGAGATTTATCTTAAATCTAGATTCTTTTCTATAAAATGCTTAAAAAACTTACTAAAGTTGCTGAACTTACTAATTTTGTGTGAAGGCGCTGATGATAACCTTTGAGCGAATGATTGTGATTGTAGAAAAATAGGATCATATTCCATCGGTGTCCCATTGTGTAATTATTCACCTCATCTGTTCTGTAAACTTTTTTATGCGTGTCTATGCTCATGCTGTACAAAAGTTTATAAGTGGATTTATATGTCCATATATATATATATATATATATATATATATATATATATATATATATATAACAAATCAACAAACAAACAAACAAACAACAAAAAATCATTGAGTGTGATGAACTAATAAAAATATTTACAAACAGATATAAAATGCCTTTTCTAAAAAATATAAAGATCTATACAATAAATACAAGGAAAAAAATATATAAAAAAAGAACAACTGTGCAACTCGTTGGAAATTTGTGTTCATATCTAAGTAGATACAATGTGTTAATTTTTAAATTTGATGAAATTTTCTTTGTATAGTACATTTACCAAGATTATTCTTGTCATTAAAATGAAATGTCATTGTATTAAGTGTTTTGAAAGGCTATTTTAGTCATCCCAAGTCCTCTTAACATGTATGTTTCACTTTTGTACTCAATTAAGAAATATTGTATTGTAAATTGTAAATGTTACCAAATGTTGTATATATACGCTGTAAGTGTTCTTCTTACTAAATAAATATAAATCGAAATTTACTAAGCTCTACTTTATTGTCTGGCTTGATGCGAAAGAGATAGAGTATATACCGTTAGATCCAAAAATCAGGACAAAATTTAAAAATGAATAATTCGAAAACGAATCAAGATACAAAGATACGGTTTGCACCACACGGATGGAAAAGAAGCCGGTTTTGTGTGGCAAAGAAAAAAAAATAGTTATGTTGGCGACCAACAAATGGCGCTGTCGTATTTCTGATGGAGGATTATGCAAAGCAACAAACGATATAAAAAGGAACAACTACAGCAGGTAATGGTAGTCGAAGCTTATATGCATCGAAATATCGCATTCTCAGTCGCTACTTTAATAACGCATGGCCTCCAAGATCTCCCGATCTGGCACCCTGTGACTTTTGGCTGTGGGGATTCTTAGAACTCAAAAGTGCACCGCGACCAACCGGCATCACTAGCAGCAATGAAAGATGCCATCCGCCAAAATGTGTCTGCCATAACGCAAGAAATGCTACTAAATGCTGTGAACGGTGTGGTGAATCATCTCACAGCTGTACTTCTGAATGATGGACATTGAACAGTTACTGTAGTAGTACTAATTAACTGTAATTAAGCTGACTTGTAAGTTGTCAACATTTTTTTTTCATTTGTAAATCATCTTTTGGTGAAATAAAACACTATAGCGCCATTTGTTGGTCGCCAACAGAACTATTTTTTTTTCCTTTGCCACACAAAACCCGGTTTCTTTTTCATCCGTTTGGTGCAAACCGTATCTTTGTATCTTGATTCGTTTTCGAATTATTCATTTTTAAAGTTGGTCCTGACTTTTGGATCACCCGGTATATTTTTTTAAAACCAATTGACAAGAAATATCGAAGTGAATCAAACCTGTTAATCACATTTTACAGACGATTTCTCCTACTTCTTTCCACATTTTTCTTGACGTAATTGTTTCCAAATCCATATATTGAATGCATTAAACACGGTACGTTGAGAATTCCGTCTCGTACGCTATCGAAGACTGATGTTGCCCGTTTTCTCATTTTGATATATAAAGGATCGTAGCATGTATAAAACTATATTTTGTTTGTTTTAGTATAACTATGATGTTATATTTTGCATAAAAAATGCAAAATTTTAGCAGAAAAGTATTCTTTTTATTTTCAACTTATATAAAATTACAACAATATGTAAACCCCATTGTTATAAAATCTATTTCTTATGCAGTTTTTGGTGGTTATATATATATATATATATATATATATATATATATATATAGATATAGATATATATGTAATATAAAAACTAATTAGGTCTTTTCATTTTAAGTTATAATTTAATTCATTAATCTTTAATAATAATTCCAATCTGTTCTTTTAAATCGAAATTATCATTTCAAAATAAAATTAATCTTATTTTATTATTGTTTTAAGTATTTCTTTCAAATTGATCTTTTTCCTTCCAAACAGAAATATCCCCTCCAGACTAAGGTCCTGCCCAGTCTCAAAGTGAAGGACCAATTAAATAATCAAAAAGCGCGATTCTTTTTTCAGTTTCCCTTTTTTCATCATGTCGTTGTTAAATAAAGTTCACGATGTTGAATATGTTAAACATTAATTTTTTTACTTCCCCCCCCTACGTTGAAAATCCTGGCAATATTATTAAAGTCAATACGATCAGATACATTTCATCTCTTAATTATTAAGTCTATTTTAATACTAAACATGACTGTTCGATGACAAAAGTGCTGTCCAGTAAGTCCTTATATATATACATATATATATACATGCTTGCCAAACATCTCATTAATAACAGTACAATTGTTAACGCCCCCTGAAAAAAACGCCCCTTTTCTCACACCACTATAATTTGAGAGTTATTCTCTCCAAATGTTGTTACGATTAAATAAGACTAAAATTGCTTAAAAAAAATATTGGTGTTAAAAAAAAAAAAAAAAAAAAAAAAAAGCGGGTTCTAAAAATTGTACGGTTTATAATGAGATGGTTGGCAAGTATGTATATATATATATACAGTCGAACCTCGTTCACGTGAACACCGTTAACGTAAATTGTAAATTACTTTTAACATGAACTGTTTCCATACTCTCAGCCAAAATGAAGATTATTTTAGTTACATGAAGATTAGTTACTCATAACACGAACTACTCATAACTTGAAAAAAATTTTATCCCCCTTGAGATTCACGTTGACGAGGTTCGATTAAATATATATATAGAGAGAGAGAAAGAGAGATAGATAGATAGATAGATAGATAGATAGATAATTTTATATTATTAGTTAAATTTCTATTTCTTTAGTATTACCCTAATTTAATATAATTTATTACGATTCAAATTGAAATTCATGCTTGAAATTCACTTCCAGCAATTTCTAAACATAAAAAATATAGCCCTAATATAATCAATTGCTTTTTTTTAGCTCTTAAACTATTGATCAATAATTGCCATATTATATTCTATACAAAGCATGAATTTATGCATATGAAAATAATAAGCTTGTTTAGTGTAGCCTATAGATGTTTAACTGTAACTATTAGAAATATTACGTATGGATGTAATACATTTAAATGATCTTGGATATCCCTGCACACGAATATACGAACTATTTCCTTGATCTCAACGAAAAATTTACTGTACCGTTCCCATATGATACGTATATAGAATTCCGAGTTTGTACCTCCTGCAGCTATTTAGTTTTGAGATATGCTGATAACAAATACACAGGCAACCGCTAAAAATTTGGGGGTGGAGAGGGGCTCAGGAAACATAAAATTTGTACACCAAAACTTTGACCCCAAAACAATACTATTATGTATGATTTAGAAAAAGTAAAATCGATTTTTAGAAATATTGTATTTGAATCATTGTTGAACTGAGCAAATTGTCCTAAATAAATTTAAAATTAACGATAGACTTAAAATTGAGACTTCCACACAATTACGTTTCATGCGATAATTTAAATAAATAAATTAGTAAACTTAATTTTATGTGTTTTGATTTTTGTTTCACTTATGTTTCTAGAGTTATATATCTTGAATAAATATATTTTATTAAGTTGCATAATTTCTAGATTTAGAACAAAATTATTAGCAAAAAACAGTAAATAATTCATTATACATATATATTATTTATATATTTCTTTTTACATATGTTTTTTATTTATTTATATTTTTATTTATTTATTTATTTATTTTTGTTGTTGTTGGTGGTGGTGGTGGTGTGATTATATTTAAAAATGTTTGAATTTAAACGTCACTTTCAAATAGTGTAAAGGTTAAATTAAAATATTTTAATTAGGTATGATAAATATAGCGAAGTCCTTCAAAAGAAGAGTAAAAAATAATAAAAAATTATACAATAGGAATGAAAATTATCTTTCAAACTAATTAAACTAAAATTAGTTGAATTTTAAAACCAATAGATGTTAAATTAAATACGTATTTTTATATATTTCTATTAATAAAGCAACTTTTGTTTCTATATAAGAAACACATCTTTTTATATCGCCTGTTTTAGAATATTTGAGTTTCAATGGTGTGGAATATCACGCATCATATATTTGTCAATGGCACAAAGTATCTGATTCTCTAATGTATGTGATTTTAAGCATACAGCTGAATATAATTCAATAATAAGTTAGAGAATTATTCACGGGGAAAATTTCTGAAGTTTTTTAATTTACGTAAAGTTTAACTCGTGCACATTATATATTTAAACATTATTTAATTAATTGTCGATTTAATTCATATCATTATTCATAAATTTTAATTTAAAATGTTTTAATTTGAACTTACAAATAGAAAATTTGGTGATTACTAAATTAAAAACAATTATTTTGTATTTAGTTAGCAATACACTTTTATTTAAATTTACAGTAGGGCCTTAGTCACCTGATCCCCGATAAAACGAGTTAACTGAGGAAGTTCCCAATAGGTCATGGCGCAGATATTTTTGGCGAATTTTACTACATTACTGTATTTTATAATTTATATATGTTTGTATTGTTTTTCATGTTTAACTGATTACATAAAATAAAAGCAACTCAAAACATTTAAATTGTTAATTTATCCAAATTTGTATGCGGTATTTGTATGTCTAACAAATATATATTTTTGTTTTTATTTTTACGTTATTTTAGAAGTTTTTGCAATAATAATTTTAAAATCTTCCGGAGGTGTCACGTTTAAATTTCAAACTACAGAGAAGTGTGGGCAGAATATTTAAGAAAAGTCATTTAAAAACAGAAATTGTGAACGATTAATTTTGTTTATTCCCCATTAAAAGTTTATGTTTCATTGGAAAAATATATTTGGAAGATATCAAATTCTAATCACGTCGACATTATTTTTAGAAAGTAATTTTGGCAAGTGTAAAACTTAAAATTAGTTTTAAATGCTAAGAAATGTGAATGTTCTTTTAAGGAAGTAGAAAAGATTAAAAGAAAAATTTTGTTTACATTAGGTATCTTTATAAATACAGAAAGTGTGATGCATTTATAGAATTAAATATAAAAGTAAAAATGAACACGTATCTTGACAAATTCAGATATATTCATTACTGTATTCGAAAAGTAATTGTGGCAGAGTGTAAAATTTTGAAATTGTTTTTAATTGCCTAAACCAACACTGGAAAAAAAAAAAAAGTTAAAAGTACAGAAAAAATCTGGCAGCTGGGGTGCCAGTATTTCTCCGTCAAGTTTAAAACCGTAAAAGTGCATCACTGACATATATTTTACACAGGAATCCTGTAAATCAAACAGGTATTTTGTTAAAAGTACAGTTTTGTATTATATATTTTGTACTATATATTTGACGGAGAAATACTGGCACCCCAGCTGCCAGATTTTTACTGTGCTTTTAACATTTTTTTTTTTTTTTTTTTTTTTTTTTTGTACAGTGAATGGCATTTAAAGGAAAAGCACAAAAAAAATGAAAGCAATACTTTTATTTATAGGATATTTTTATAAATATGGTGCATTTACAAAATCAAAATATATAAACAGAGATGTTAACTGCACTGTTTCTGAAATATCCTAAAAGCCATATATGAGAAAAATTTACACTCCTTCTTCTGCGTTTTTTCAAATATTTAATATAAACGTCATTTAATGATTTTAATTTTTTTTTCACTCAATCAGTCCAGGCATTTTTACATATACTATTTAAGGGTAAATATATATATATATATATATATATATATATATATACAATACATACACAATTTAAGGATTTTTTCTTAATTAGGACATTTTATCATGACAATAAAATTTGACAATTACTGAATCATTACTATTTTTATTGTAAAGTATGTGTGTATATGTGTGTATGAACGCATTATGGCATATGTGCACTTACGTTTGCGCTTGAATGAATGCATTCTGTTTGAGTTGTTTTCGTAATTTTAAATTTGAAAATTATCCCGAGGTGTTAAGTTTGAATGTCTAACTTTACAGAAGTGTGAGTAGAATATTTAAACATAGTTTTTTAACAATTGAAAAATGTTAGTGAGTATTTTTGTATATACCTTTTGAACTCATTAATTCCTAGAGTCACTTGAGAGATATGTTTGTAAGGTTGCTGTTTCTACTCACGCTGTAAATATTTTTGAAAATAATTTCTGCTGACTAAGAAAAGAAAAAAAAAACTTAACATTGGTCTTAAATGTTTTTAAAAACAGTGTGTTGCAGAAAAGAACAAAGATAAAAATAACAGTTTAATTACAGCAAGTATTCTTATAAATATAAAAAAGAAAGCTGAGAAAAAGTTCTGAATGACGACCGTCACATTAAACATGTACTTATATTTAATCGAGCATGTAATATTGAACATGTATAATTAATCTGAATTTGTCGTGTTACACATGATTTCAAATATTAGTGAAAATTCGAGTTATACATTTATTATTTAGTTTATTACTTAGTAAACATTTATTACTTAATAGTTGCTCTTAATCGTTCCAAAATGAAAGTCATGATAATGCCAAGAGTTAAAGCATTGTCCGTTATGCTTTGTTATGAGAATTAACAATGAGCAACGATTGATGTCATTCTCATGAATGACGATGCTATATTGAACATCTATATTTCTTGTTGCGTTGCTGAATGTACTATGCCTTGGTTAAATAAAAATAATAATAATAATTTTACAATTAAAGCGGCACCTGGTTATAAAAAATTAAATAAATTGTTTTTTGTTGCTTAAAAAACCCTGCATATTTTTGTACATTTCAGTGAAACCTGGATAGTGCAACAGCAAATACTTTCTGAAATATGTATATATATATATATATATATATATATATATTAATTTTTCTCTGTGTCTTTTAGATCACTTGGTAAACGCTATACTGGTAAGGAAAAGATAAAACCTGATGGAAACTTATGCCAAAAATATTTGGAATAACCTGAGATTAATAAAATTAAAGTAAAGAGAAAAAATCCTTCTTTTTTCTTTGGAATTATTGTTTGTTGCTTAATTGTTTCTTTCCTAACTTCAAATTTGTTTACTCTTTATTTATCACTCACTTTTAAAATGAGAATTTTTCAGAAAACTTCAGAAAGTTTATTCAACTAAAAAAATAACTTAATTCCAACTTTTTCTAAAACCGATTGCGTACAACTTTCAGTATATCATATAAAAAGGCTTTTTAGAACATTTCCTAAACCAATAGAGATTAACAACTAGTTTTAAATACCCTTTGTCATATTTTATGTCATTTTTATATTTGCATAAATATTAATTTTCTTTTCAGTGCATGAATTGAAAAGATATTTGGAAACAAAGATATTTATTCATAATATATATAATAAAATCATTAATCTTATATAAACATCATTAATCTAGTATATGGTAATATGAAAATAATAATATAATTTGTCTCAGTACCTAGTGTAAATTTCAGCGTATTTACGCTCTAATTCACTGTCATTTGAAAATTAGAGGATTTCATTCATAAGAATTTTAAATATTTTTTTTCTAACTGAAAAAATAATGTAATCCCAACCGTAAGTAAAATTAACTACTTCATATAAAGTAGATTGTTAGGACATTTCTATAGTCTACACTGAGAAAAAAATTGTGCAACTGACATCTAGAATCTAAATTATGTATCTAGTAAAAAATAGTTTCATGCCATACTCATAATTTCCAGTCTCCTTTGAAAGCGAGTTCTAGAAACTCCTATTAGAATTCTAGAGCGTTTGCCAATATTATCGAGAGCAGAGTTATTTAAAAATTTCTGAAAATAAATGGGAATGCAAGAGGCGGGTTTTAGCAAATATAATCTTGGTTTATGACCCGATTCTAGAAAATAAAGCGAGAGTTATTTTGTAATACAAGAGATTCAGAATGTTTAGAATATTGTTTCACCATCTAGAAATGTACAGGTTAGAAATTATCGATCGTTTCAAATATTCAGTATATTGGCGTACCTTATGCGCATAGCTGGGAAATCTATATTTCTAGTTTAGGCATTTAGAAAATGACCACTTATTCGTTTTAAATGAAGGCGATACATATATTTTTTTCTCAGTGTATAATTGTTTTTTTTTTCTTTATTATTTAAATGTTTTCAAATATTTTGTTTTCTTCTTCTTCTTTTTACTTTCTTCTATATGTAATATAGAGAAAGTATTGGATTCGCGAAAATTTTCGACCTCCGTTTTTTGACGGATCTACACGTTTTGGGATGTCCTGAACACGAATTGATAGTTTTTAGAAAATGTCTGTCTGTGTGTCTGTCTGTCTGTCTGTCTGTCTGTCTGTGTGTCTGTCTGTCTGTATCATTTTTTTGTGGACGCTGTATCTCACGAACATATGAATGAAATTTAACCAAACTTGGTATTTAGTTGCACCCTGACATGAACTGGTGCCCATTAGATTTGGGTATCAATAGCTCAGCAGGTGGCGCTGTAATCGCATTTTATGCAAATTTTAACATGGCAGCATAGGACAAAATTCCGTATAAATGGGCATAATGAGAGTTATTTTAAACTTGTGATTGTAAAATGAATTTGAATTATTGATGATAGTAGTAGTTAACTAGGAAAAAAAAATTGTGCATGGGGGGGCATCGGTTCCCCCCCTGGGGGGGAAGTACCCCCCCGGGGGGGTTAAATTTTGAAGATGGGTATCATTCGAAAGATCTCGTCAATACCTTTAAAACGAATGGTTGAACCATAAATCTGTGATAATTTAAAACAAAGTTATCGATTTTTTTTACTTTTAACAAAAAAAAAACAAAAATAATCGTATTTTTTTTTTTTTTTTTTTTTTTTTTTTAACGAAATTTTACCAAACTTGGTATTTAGTTGGTCCCCGACATAAACTGTTGCTGATTATATTTGGGGATCAATAGCTCAACAGGTGGCGCTGTGATAGCATTTTATCTAAATTTTTAACATGGCAGCATAGGACAAAAATTCGTATAAATGTGCATAATAAGAGTTATTTTACACTTGTGTTTTTAAAATTAATATGAATTATTAATAATAGTAGTACGTAACTAGGAAAAAAATTCTGTGCATGGGGGGCATCGCTTCCCCCCCCCTGGGGGGGAAGTACCCCCCCGGGGGGGTAAATTTTGAAGATGGGTATCATTCGAAAGGTCTCGTCAATACCTTTAAAACGAATGGTTGAACTATAAATCTGTGATAATTTAAAACAAAGTTATCGATTTTTTTTACTTTTAACCAAAAAAAAAAAAAAAAAGGAAAAAAAAATCTTTTTTTTTTTAAAATATTGTTACTGATTGAATATGTATAGGAAAATATAGAAGAAAGTCTTGTGGTGGCCACAACATACTAGTGTGAATTTGTATAGGAAAATATAGAAGAAAGTCTCGTGGTGGCCACAACATACTAGTTTACTTTCCGAACATACATATGTAAGAAAAGTATTGTGATTCTGTTAAAAATCTGGCTTTGAGATTTTTGTGTTTCTGTACGTTTTGTGGTTACCTGGGTTCATTTTTGCTTTTTTTACGATGATGTTTGTATGTGTGTTTGACTATGTGTGTATGTTTGTTACTGAGTGAACAATACAGCGTCTAAACACTTCCTTGGAATGGGTTGAAATCTGGTACGCATGTTATAGATCCCTATAGTACGAACTTCATTAAATTTTGGTGAATTTATCTTTTTTTACAGGGACATAAAGAAACATTAATTATCATTATCGCCTATAGGCGCAGATTTTTTTAAAGTGCAATAGCGCCTAAATGCCTAATTCAACTGAGCTGAAAATGTATACATATATTATAAGTCACCTTCGCACGAAATGTATAAATTTTGATGAATCTTGCTCTTATAGTTCTTTTTTACAGAAACATAAAGAACTAGTATGTTGTGTCCACCACAAGACTTTCTTCTATATTTTCCTATACATATTCAATCAGTAACAATATAAAAAAAAAAAAGTACGATTTTTTTTCTAAGTTTTTTTTTTTTTTTGTTGTTAAAAGTAAAAAAAAATCGATAAATTTGTTTTAAATTATCACAGATTTATAGTTCAACCATTCGTTTTAAAGGTATTGACGAGACCTTTCGAAAGATACCCATCTTGAAAATTTATCCCCCCAGGGGTGGGAAGCGATGCCCCCCCATGCAGAAACATTTTTTACTAGTTACATACTACTATTATCAATAATTCATATTAATTTTACAATCACAAGTTTAAAACAACTCTTATTATGCACATTTATACGAATTTTTGTCCTATGCTGCCATGTTAAAAATTTAGATAAAATGCTATCACAGCGCCACCTGTTGAGCTATTGATCCTCAAACATAATCAGCACCAGTTAATGTCGGGGACCAACTAAATACCAAGTTTGGTTAAATTTCGTTAAAAAAAAAATAAATAAATAAAAATTGCGATTTTTTTTCTAAGTTTTTTTACTTTCTTCTATATGTAATATAGAGAAAGTATTGGATTCGCGAAAATTTTGGAAGTCCACTTTTTGATGGATTTACATGTTTTGGGATATGGAGAACACGAATTAATAGTTTTTAGAAAATGTCTGTCTGTCTGTCTGTCTTTCTGTATCATTTTTTTGTGGACGCTGTATCTCACGAACCAATGAATGAAATTTAACCAAACTTGGTATTTAGTTGCACCCTGACATAAACTGGTGCCGATTAGATTTTGGGATCAATCGCTCAAGAGGTGGCGTTGTGATCGCATTTTATGCAAATTTTTAACATGGCAGCATAGGACAAAATTCCGTATAAATGGGCATAAAGAGAGTTATTTTACACTTGTGATTGTAAAATTAATATGAATTATTGATAATAGTAGTAGTTAGCTAGGAAAAAAATTTTGTGCATGTGGGGGCATCGGTCCCCCCCCCCCCCCCGGGAAGTAAATTTTCAAGATGGGTATCTTTCGAAAGGTCTCATTGATAATAGTAATAGTTAACTGGGAAAAAAATATTGTGCATGTGGGGGCATCGGTTCCCCCCCCTGGGGGGAAGTACTCCCCCGGGGAAGTAAATTTTCAAGATGGGTATCTTTCGAAAGGTCTCGTTGATAATAGTAATAGTTAACTGGGAAAAAAATATTGTGCATGTGGGGGCATCGGTTCCCCCCCCTGGGGGGAAGTACTCCCCCGGGGAAGTAAAGTTTCAAGATGGGTATCTTTCGAAAGATCTCGTCAATACCTTTAAAACGAATGGTTGAGCGATAAATCTGTGATAATTTAAACCAAAGTTATCGATTTTTTTTACTTTTAATATCGCAATTTTTTTTTTTTTACGAAATTTAACCAAACTTGGTATTTAGTTGGTCCCCGACATAAACTGGTGCTGATTATGTTTGGGGATCAATAGCTCAACAGGTGGCGCTGTGATAGCATTTTATCTAAATTTTTAACATGGCAGCATAGGACAAAAATTCGTATAAATGTGCATAATTAGAGTTGTTTCAAACTTGTGATTGTAAAATTAATATGAATTATTGATAATAGTAGTATGTAACTAGGAAAACAAATTTCTGCATGGGGGGGGCATCGCTTCCCCCCCTAGGGGGGAAATACCCCCCTGGGGGGGTAAATTTTCACAATGGGTATATTTCGAAAGATCAGGTTGATAATAGTAGTAGTTAACTAGGAAAAAATTTTTGTGCATGTGGGGGCATCGGTTCCCCCCCACCGGGGGGGCAAAGTTTCAAGATGGGTATCTTTCGAAAGGTCTCGTCAATACCTTTAAAACGAATGGTTGAACTATAAATCTGTGATAATTTAAAACAAAGTTATCGATTTTTTTTACTTTTAACAAAAAAAAAAAAAAAGCATTTTATCTAAATTTTTAACATGGCAGCATAGGACAAATATTCGTATAAATGTGCATAATAAGAGTTGTTTTAAACTTGTGATTGTAAAATTAATATGAATTATTGATAATAGTAGTATGTAACTAGGAAAAAAATTTTCTGCATGGGGGGCATCGCTTCCCCCCCTGGGGGGAAGTACCCCCCCGGGGGGGATAAATTTTCAAGATGGGTATCTTTCGAAAGGTCTCGTCAATACCTTTAAAAAGAATGGTTGAACTATAAATCTGTGATAATTTAAAACAAAGTTATCGATTTTTTTTTACTTTTAACAAAAAAAAAAAAAAAACTTTTTTTTTTTTTTTTTTTAATATTTTTACTGATTGAATATGTATAGGTAAATATAGAAGAAAGTCTTGTGGTGGCCACAACATACTAGTTTTGTTAAAAGTAAAAAAAAAATCGATAACTTTGTTTTAAATTATCACAGATTTATGGTTCAACCATTCGTTTTAAAGGTATTGACGAGACCTTTCGAACATCTTGAAACTTTGCCCCCCCGGGTGGGTACTTCCCCCCCTGGTGGGGGGGGGGAACCGATGCCCCCACATGCACATTTTTTTTTTCCCAGTTAACTATTACTATTATCAACGAGACCTTTCGAAAGATACCCATCTTGAAAATTTACTTCCCCGGGGGAGTACTTCCCCCCAGGGGGGGGAACCGATGCCCCCACATGCACAATTTTTTTTTCCTAGTTAACTACTACTATTATCAATAATTCATATTAATTTTACAATCACAAGTGTAAAATAACTCTTTTTATGCCCATTTATACGGAATTTTGTCCTATTCTGCCATGTTAAAAATTTGCATAAAATGCGATCACAACGCCACCTGTTGAGCGATTGATCCCAAAATCTTATCAGCACCAGTTTATGTCAGGGTGCAAGTAAATACCAAGTTTGGTTAAATTTCATTCATTGGTTCGTGAGATACAGCGTCCACAAAAAAATGATACAGACAGACAGACAGACATTTGCTAAAAACTATTAATTCGTAATCTAGACATCCCAAAACATGTAAATCCATCAAAAAACGGAGGTCGAAAATTTTCGCGAATCCAATACTTTCTCTATATTACATATAGAAGAAAGTAAAAATTCTTTATCATTATGATCTATGGGCCCAATGTTTTTACAGTACTATAGCATCTAAAATTCTTATCCGAGTGAGGTAAAAATTTATGTATGTAATATAGATCACATTTACAAGACTTGTGTGGATTTTAGTGAATCTAGCAATTTATTTTTTTTTTTTTTTTTCTTACAGGGACTCAAAGAAGTATTCTTCTTGTTTATTACTTAATGTTGTGTTAAATACTTATTTACTCCGTTAGTTATTTTATATTTGGAAAGTCGAGTGGAGTCATTCTAGATTTTTTTACATGAGGTAGAAAAGAGTTTAAGAAACAAATATAATTCTTTATAATTAAATTGATTAAAAAAAAAAAAAAACTAATAATAAGTGTTTTTCATTGTATTTGTATAAATAATGATATATATTGAATATGACTTAAATACTGTATTTTATACATTTTAATGAAAGTGGCAAAATTTCTTTCTTTGAAATTAATGCAAAAAAATTAGAGGTAAACTCAGATTAATTAATTAAAAGCAACTAAATCCTTTACTTTTATTTGTGCTTTGTTACGAAGACAGAAACATAAATTTCTATTTTGCTTACTCTTTATTTCTCTTCCATTTTTAAATATATTTTTTAATACTAGTTCTAAACAAATTTATTCTACGAACAAAATTACTTAATCCCAGTCTTACGTGAAAATAACGGCAAAATATTCTCTGTATTTTGTGTGAAGGGATTTATTAAGACATTCTCTAAACCAAAAGGGATTTATTACTATTTAGATATCACTTTTTCACATGTCGTCCATTATTTTTATGCCCGTATAAATGTTTTGGTTTTTGTCAACGTATTAAGTTAAAATAAGTTTTAGAAACAGAGAGAATAAATGTTTTAAAATTTATTTCATGCAAAAATTTAAACGAAATGCGGTAACTTGAGTCTTATTGATTTTTTTTTTTTTTTTTTAGAAAATGATACAAATTATTCAGTATTTTATAAAATTGGTTTTATAAATTATGATTTAATTTTAAAATTATTTAACGATTTTTCAATTATTTCTAATCTTGCCGGATAATAGAAAATGAAATAAACGTGTTTTTTATAATTAAAGAATTTCATGTGTATATAATTTTTTTTAAATATTCTTTTTTATGCATCACATACTTGCGAACAATTTAATTAATATTCTGTAAAAGTCTTCATATCTAACCCCGTCCCCTTTTTTTTTCACACCAGTCTTTTTTCGTGTATTTTACCTCTAGTGGTGTTAGAAAAGTAGCGAGTGCTAACAATTTTACAATATGTCAATTATAGCATTGCCAGCATTTTGATATATTCTGGAGCATTTGTATCCCCACCTTTATTTCCAACTAATTTTCTAAGAGTGATATTTTTCTTATTTTATCGCAGTAATGAAAAGTAAAGCCTGAGCTAAAAATGATGTGGAATGAATTAAAATGTTGGCTTCTATGTATTAAGATTGTAGGCAGTCTTGCCAAACTTAGGATTTTTTTTTTTTTTTTTTTTTTTTTTTTTTGGGGGGGGGGGGGTTAATAATCACCATTTATTTTGAAGAATAGTTTTTGTGAAAATGATAGACGATTAATCTTCAAAGTGATTAGTCAATGATTACAAGTAAAAATTTCTGGTTGATGTTGAATAAAAAAGTCCATAAAATTGGCTAGACTGATTGTAGTCAGGTAATTTTATCATAGTCTACCAAATGTATTATGATTGATTATTATAAGTTCTGCGATGTTATCTTTGCTGTTTGTAAGAGTTATACTGATTGCTCTGAAATAACACGTACATTGTCTGAAGGATCTAACTAAAAACATATTTACTCTTTGTATTATTTAAGTTGAGTTATATTAATATTCCTTCAGTTATTAACGACATAAGGTAAATGATGCAAATATGGACAATGCAGGTAATATGGCCAATCCACAATAACGCTATTAATTTCAGTGTAATCCAAAAAATGGTGCTTGAATCTAGTCGCTCGAAGTCAGAAAAACATAGTTTAGAACCATTTTGCCGCGGATCCTTGGCAACGTGCAATAGAAGACAGTCATTGTTGATTTGATGTTAGTTGCCGTGCATTTTATAAATCTGCCTCTTGCAAGTTTGTTACTTCTCTGATTGAAACGAAGTAGCTGTACTTAGTGTTATACATAATACTTTAGCTGGTTTAATAAACTTCTTAACTGTACAAATGAAATTCAATAGCTAAGTTTTCAGACAGAATTACGAACGGTTTTTTAAAACTCGTTATTGTTGACAATATGCTTAATGGACATATTACCTGCACGTATCAAAATTTAAATCATAAGAACACTGTCTTTTCACCTTTAGTGGTAGTCAAGTTCCATTTTGATTACTTATTTCTGGATGATGCTGAAGAAATTACATTCTTCTACCATGTTCGCCTTCTTATACAACCCATGAGCTACAGCCTTTGGACAAATCCTATTCTTGGCCATTTCAGCAATTTTGGGACCAAGAAGTTCTTATGTTTTTGGAACAAACTAACCATAAAAACGTTACAAAAGGAATTGGAAAAATATAAATTATAAATTGGAAAAATATTTTATCCAGTTTGAGACAAATTTATGATTTTGATATTTTTAGCGTTAAAGGTGGCTTTAAATGGACAAATATCTATCGGTTCAATCCTATCCTATCTATCCTGTCAATGTAATGTCAAAGAAAACGTTTTAATATGTTTGGCAGGTGTAAGAAAACAGCTTAATAAGGATAATTATTTCATCAACGTTGTAAAATTGAAACACTATTATTTAATTCAAAATTTCAAATCTGAATTTTTACTACAATTTCGCGTTTTAATGTCCTCTGAAGAAAATCAAGTTTTAGTGGTTGGTAGCTGCGTGTATGTCTGCTATCATCATAATGGGGGAAAAAAATTACAGAAAATGCAGAATTGCTTGTTTAAAGATTAAATTAGCGTAAGACGTAAAATGTTATTGATTAATATTGGTTAATTTGAAGGGGTAGAGTATCTGAAAGTCTGAATAATTTGACAGAAAGTTTACTATATAATAACATCTTTATTTTAATTTTTATTATGAATGTAAGTACTATATTTACTAAATGGAAAGTTTGAGAGGGGATGAAAGCTTCCCATACACAAAAAATATGTCAAATAACACTGTTAAATCTATTTTGAACTATTTGTAAAGTATGTTCATACACAGAGACCAAATGCGTTCACGTGTTAGTGGTCTTTATGCGTTTAATCTTATCCCTTATTTTTGTTGCATGTGTAACACTGAAATGAAGGGTATGAGAATGTCTTTTAAGTGCCACATGAGATTATTTATCTAAAATCAGTTTATCACACTTAAGGGGATTTGGCTCTTTGGCACCTTTGACATGGCACCACTAAAGGTTTCATATAAAAGATTATATTTCCATTTCATATTTATAAAGTGAACTATATTAAGTTAAAAAAATGTATATTCAGGCAACAACAGTTCTATTAAACATACAACAAAAAAAAAAAAAAAAAAAAAAGAAGAAAAAGAAGAAGGAGGGGGAGTGCTCAGCGCATTTTTTTTTTTTTTTTTCATGAAGTATTAGATTTAGTTCCAACCAATACTTTAGTCCATACTTAAGTTTACTTTTACTAAATGCAAAAGTGGCAACACTGTTGAATTTTTAGAATTCGGTTGCATTTTTTGAAAAAAAAAAAAAAATACAGTTTCTTTTTATACTCCACCTTAAGTCGACGGCATTTATAGAAGCATTTTAGATATATTATCATTATAATTTAAGAGTTTATTTTCCCCTTTATAGTTAGCGTTTTATAGTTAAATGAAACTATGCTTTAAAAGAATTTAAGTTTTATGATAAAATTTAATGGATGTATATGTTGTCTATGTAAATCATGAACTGTGTCAAGTATTATCGCTGTGTTACGTTAAATAAAATAAAATAAAAGGAAAAAAAGAACTCAAGTGTAATATTTCTATTTTTCAAATGAATATATTTATACAAGTACAATGTGTGTGGGGGGGGGGGAGTTTTCTTAAACATTTGTAGGAGTTTTAGCAATTTTTAATTTATAATTAAGTTATAAATATTGTTATAAATATTGTTATAAATATTTTTCTAAAAATAAATACATCCATGCACCATGTACATACTTTATTGTTTATTAAATATGATTTAAGTTAATTCAGTTTTTCTTTAAGTAAATACAGATAGAGAAAATGAATCTAGCACCAATTTTTTTTTTTTTTTAATTAGAATTATACTCTTTAAAACTTATTCTTATTAGCTGCATCAGGCTTGAGTGTAAATTTCTAATTTAAATAGGCCACCCATATGGTGTGGCAGTTTGTGATCCTGGATTCCACACGGTCGGAACCAGATTCGAATTCCGGAGAAGTATGGATGTGATGCCTCTTTTAGGGGTGGCGATGGCGGGACGTTGAGTGTTCCTTCACAAATGACTATCAATTCAACGCACCCCCCCCCTCCCAGACCATATGTATATATATATATATATATATATATATCAAAGTTTGTAGAAAAATTAAGCTTAAAAATTAACCCAAATGATCAAGATAAAAATAGTTCCAATGTGAATCAAATCCAAAATTAATAAAAATTATGCATGTTACGTGACGAACTTGTAAAATAAACCATGAATTCAATTAAGTTTAATTTAGCAGTTAATTTTTAGTTCAATTAAGTTTAATGGACTATATATATATATATATATATATATATATATATATATATATATATCATATATGGTCATATTAAAATACAGTCGCATAATTAAGAAATACATTTTGGTATTTGAGATATATATTATTCTAGAGTAGCCAATACGTCACAAAACATGATAATATGCCATACGTATTTAAGATAATAACGATATTTTTAATTCAATTTTTAATTCAATTTTTAATTTACATAGTTTATTCTTTTACCTTTTTAATGAACTCGGATGTCAGTAAACTTTTATATGCTGTTATTTTGATGAAAGATAATGGAAATGTAGATATTTTTATAAGTGAATACATTTAGAAACACTCATTCGCCTAACAAGTATTATCATGCATTAAAATTTTCTTTTAATTATACCCTACCTCTATGATATGGAAGACATTAATATGCATTTTTAGAAAATTAAAAAGTGTAAGTGAACAAAATACTTTCTATTTTCCAAAAAATACTTAAAAATTAAAAACAGCAGCAAAGTTAAAAATAGCACACTGAAACAGGTAAAAATATATTTTCAAATAAGTGTCAAACAGAATTATTTTTTTCTTGCAGGATTTTTATAATATCATTAGCCTTGCATACAACACTTTATAAAGTAAAGAAACGTAACAAACTCGAATACTTCTTTTCCCGAAAAGAATCTGAAACTCAAAGCACTGAAAATAAGAACGTAAATAAGTAAAAGAAGACCCTTTCTGTATTCTGCAGACAGAATACTTTCGATTTGTAGGTTTTGCATAATTCCAGAGTATCATATATTGTGTTCCGAAAAAGGACGCTGGAGAAGGCGTAAAGTTCAAGAGATAAAAAATACTTTCTTCTTCATCTCTTAGAGAACGAAAAGGGTTTTTTAATAAAATAAAATTTGGCTTAGAATTTTTCACGCATATGTGTTTTATATTTGAAAATTGCAATTTAGTTTTTTAAAGATAAACATTTTCACCCCGAAACTCAAATTCACAATTACATAAATTATTAAAGTATTTTTTTTTTTTTTTTTTTTCAGCTACAATTCTTATAAAAATATATCCCATTTAAAGGTATTTACTTTGTAATGAACTTTTAAATATCCGTTTCAAGATTGTAAATGATAAGATTATTTAAGGATTTAATGTTTTATGCTCTTTAATGTAATGCTAATGAGGTTATAAAAAGTAATAAACCTTTAAATAATGAATCAACATTCAGATAAAACATTTTATGTCTTGTTTGTAGGAGAGTCCCACAAAATTTTTGTAAAGCAGGAATAAATAGACATGGTATTATAAGATTATTACACCCGAGTTGGAGTTAGACGTTATTTAAATATTGAGACTGATTTAAATAATACAATTCCATTGATGCATTGATAATGGAATGTGTTACTAAAATTATTTTATCTTTCTCAGAGGTATTTTGTTTTATCCTTCGCTTACATTTAACGAATTAAACACGTGACTTGTTTCATATATATGTATATATATATATATATATATATATATATATATATATAGTATCAGGTGGGTTGGCGAGCGGTTTAAAACTTTAAGAACAATACTAATTCTAATATTTACTTAACTTTTAATAAAGAATTAAAATATCTACATCTTTACATAGATGCTAATGAGCATTTAGAATTAATTATCGAAGTAAGTTCAGCAATCAATAAGTCATCAAATTGATTATATTTCACGTAAACATACTTTGGTAATGTCCGTCGAAGTAGTACTGTTCGTGACATAAATTATTTACGTCTTCGCTTTCTAAATACGTTGAAACAAGCTTCGTCGAAAACTCAAAAAGAAGCAGTCATTACGTTCCGTCTGAACGTCCCGTCGAAAACTGAATGTCGTTCCTTCAGCGGTCTCTTAGCAGCCCGTTGAGGAAGTAACACCACTCACGTCATGATCACGCACTTCCCTTCATGTTCCGATACTGCGTCACATGATCGGCTGGCTACGGGAAAACAGAAACTAAACTGCCTTGGATTTCAGGAACGGCAAAGAGAAATCAAATAGCTTTAGATTCCAATGTTGCGGGAAAACGAGGTCAGGGGAAAGAGAAGAACTTGCTACTACAGGATCGGCCGTCCTGCATCCGGCTGGACCTCCAGGCGGTCACACTGAAAAATACAAAAAAAAAAAAAAAAAAAAAAAAAAACACAAAAGCAACACAAAATAATAACATAATTTTTACAGCTTATTTACAAATTTGATACAATTTTTTTTTTAAAGTTATTCCCCATTTGAGGAATTCAGTGTGGGTAGATGTGCAATAGGAGCCTTCATGGCATCCATTTCTAACTTTTTCATCAAGATTATCATTTTTAATTTTTACAGTCGTACAGTTACAAAAGTACATCAGTTTTGGCTTTACGGCAACTTGGTCGCTTAGTTCACCAGTTTTTGGTGGTTGTTTACTCAATTTATTTTTTGCTTTATTTTTCTTTTTAACTTTAACACATAGTTCTTTAGCAGGTTTACGCAAATCTTTACTTTGGGACTCAAAGTTATCTTGGGACTCGAACTCAAGAACCTCTAATTGATCATTTTCGGTTTTAATGTCTTTTAAGGTCTCTGCAGCATTTTGTTCAGTCAAAAAGTCTATAATGGCAGTCTTATATGTAGGGAAAACTTCTAATTTTATTTGTACAGCTTTGGGAAATAATATGGCTATTTCACCAATCGTGGTCGTCAATGGAAGTGATGGAATCAACAACTTTCCTAAATTAACACTGGCAGTCTCTTCTTTAGGCATATTCTGTCTTTTATACTCGATGGAATCTATCGTCGATGGCTTTTTTCTGGATTTCTTCCTTTTAAGGAGTTTAGAATTTTCGTCAACTTTTTCTTTTAACTTTTTCAACTCTTCGGCTAACTGTGAAATTTTTCTAAGTAGGAATTGTTTTTCATCTCTCTTCAAATAAGTGTTTTCAAGGTTTAGCGACTTCATTCTGGAAACATTCGTCTGGCTTCGTCCCTTTCGTCGCGGCTCCTCCTCTTCATCACTATCATCATCTATTTGGATAATGCTCGTTTGGTTTTGTTTCTGTCGTCGAGGCTCCTCTTCTTCATCACTGTCATCGTCCACACTATTATCATCCTTCAAAAGCATCTTATCGTCATCACTCTCGTCGTTTTCGTCTTTATCGTCATTTTCACTTATGGCTTTTTCGGGAGATTCTAATGATTTTTTGACAGCATAACAAGGTTGGGGAGTTTTAATTTCACTTTGATATTTATCTACAGGGAGTACTGTTACTAAATTTACCTCTAGATAATTACACTTATTTTTCACAAAAATACCCTTTTCATTAATTGTTGTTTCACCCAGCATTAGTACATTCATGCCTATAATTATATCGTACGGTATCGTATTATCATGTACAACACAGATATCAGTTTTACTTTTAAAATCATCAACTTTAAGATTGGCGTCGAATGAGCCTAACGGCTTTATTGAACTTTTCCCGATCCCCTTCAAAATAGTACTCATAGTATTTAATTATTTTACATTTAATTTGTCAAAAGAACTTTTACGCAACAATGTTGCTTCACTTCCTGTATCAATGATTCCAATAAAATTTATAATATTTACTTGTATAATTTTACTCATATTTTGATTTACATTAATACACAGTGCATCAACTTCTGGTTTTGAACCTGGACACTCCGAACTTTTATGCCCGTACTGCTTGCACGTGAAACACTTTAGGCCTTTGGCCTTATGGGGGCAATCTCTAGATAAGTGGTTTTTTTCACCACAATTATAACACAATTTATTATTTACTTCATTTCTAGAACTAAATTTTTTATATACATTATAGGCTGCGTGCTTCGGTTTTACATTATAATCTACTTTATCAATTCTATATTTACTTTTCTCATTATCTTTTTTATATATTTCATATAACTTAATTTTTTCTTTGAAATCATGCAAGTTTCTAGCACCATATAGAATAATTTTATTTTCAGGTTTGTCATTTATTCCTTGGATCACGTAATGCATTAACGCGGCATCTTCAATGTGCCCGTTTTTTGCCAATTCGCGCATTTTAAAGAAATATTCTATAACTGTTTCATTTGGCTTCATTTTCTTTTTACACAAAATTTCGTGTAAAGAGGCAGAATTAATTTCGATTCTAAATTCCTCGATTAATGCATTTTTTAACTTTTTATAATTTAGTAATCCTTTTTCGGATTTTACAAATAACAGAGCATTTCCGCTCAAAGACCTTTTACAGAAAATTATTTTTTGTAATTCGTTTAGATTAAACATTACTGATAACTCTTCAAATTCGTTAAAAAACTCAATAATATTTTCATGCGGTTCGCCGCCAAATTTAGAAATATTGTTTTCAAAGTCACTAAAAGAGACAGTTGTACCAAGTGATCCAGAATTCACATTATTACTATAATTTATACTTGTTTTACCCTTATTATAATCATCAATAACATTATCATTATCATTATCACTATCATTATCATAATCATAACACTTATTTTTGCTGATATGGCACTTATTTTTGCCCATATGGCATTGCACAGAGGAGTCAAGTTTTTCGACGTCATTATCATAGGATTTATTATCTATATGGCATTGCACAGAGGAGTCAGTTTGTTCTATGTCATTATCACTACTTTCTTTTTCCGAATCTTCCTCTTCCGAATTATTTTCTGAACTCTCTTGTTTTAACAACTCCGTGTCACACAAATATAACAATAATCTGTCTCTTAGTTCATTTTTGCTCCCATCAAAAGGGACATTTAATACATTACAAATAATAAGTAATTCATTCAACGAAAAATTTTCGTCGATGAATTTTTGCTTTTTTATATAATTCTCATCATCTATGGCAAAATTAAAGCCGGTAAACTTTCGTATTCTGCATCGATTTTTTCTGTCACCTATATCATTAAATAAAAAGCGATGCAGAATTTTAATCTTACTATAACTTTCATTCCTCAGTGCAGCGCCGATCTTGGGTATATCACCCAATGAAGCCATTTTATAAGAAGATAAAGTGTACGTACCTTTGTAGAGCCGAAACAGCTGTTGTTTTAAATTTTATTTAAAATTTCCATTTAGTCGACTTGCTGTTTTAATCCTCGAGAACCCTGAAGAACAGATTTCACACTTTACCACTCCTTAATCCACATAGTTGTAGTCGGCACTCATTTGTAGAAACACACACAACTAGTTGAATCATGGTTTAAGAATAAAAAAAGTTCAGTCCAACAAATGTTTATACAGTTCATCCACTTAAAAAAAGTTCACTTAAAAAAAAAGTGTTCTGTTCTTTATTCAAACATTTACGAGCGATCGAAATAATTTATGTTAAAATTAAAATAATCAATTTATTCTTAATCCAGTAGATTTTATTCTTAATCACGTTCAATCAAATGTTTAAGTTAAATTAAAATTCGCGTTCTATCCCACTTCTGATATAGTATCAGGTGGGTTGGCGAGCGGTTTAAAACTTTAAGAACAATACTAATTCTAATATTTACTTAACTTTTAATAAAGAATTAAAATATCTACATATTTACATAGATGCTAATGAGCATTTAGAATTAATTATCGAAGTAAGTTCAGCAATCAATAAGTCATCAAATTGATTATATTTCACGTAAACATACTTTGGTAATGTCCGTCGAAGTAGTACTGTTCGTGACATAAATTATTTACGTCTTCGCTTTCTAAATACGTTGAAACAAGCTTCGTCGAAAACTCAAAAAGAAGCAGTCATTACGTTCCGTCTGAACGTCCCGTCGAAAACTGAATGTCGTTCCTTCAGCGGTCTCTTAGCAGCCCGTTGAGGAAGTAACACCACTCACGTCATGATCACGCACTTCCCTTCAAGTTCCGATACTGCGTCACATGATCGGCTGGCTACGGGAAAACAGAAACTAAACTGCCTTGGATTTCAGGAACGGCAAAGAGAAATCAAATAGCTTTAGATTCCAATGTTGCGGGAAAACCAGGTCAGGGGAAAGAGAAGAACTTGCTACTACATATATATATATTATATATATATATGTATGTATGTATGTAAGTTTTGTGTTAAGAAATTTTCGGTGTGAAAAATTGATTAAAAATATTCTTATCTTCAGGAAAATCATCATTCTCTGTTACCCCTTCGACCATCGTTTGCAACATATGGTAGAAATTGTCATTACTCAGAATTATATATAACGATTTTGATGAAAGTTTAGGGTTAAGTGTTCTTCAGTGCGGAAAACTGAAAGGATACTCATCTTTAGGAAAATACGAATTCGCAGTTTACCCTTCAGCCGTCGTTTTTAAAATATAACAGAGATTGGTTTTACCCGGATATATATCAGAGTGCTTTTTAAAACAATTCAGAGTTAAGGGTTTTTAGGTTGCAAAATCTTTCTGGGAAACAAATAATAAACAATACGTTTCTCAAAACTAATCCCTGTATTTTCACTACGAATAATTTTTACAATGAGACCGAATGATCTCGGTGATCCAGGTTCCTTTATGACATGGACATTGTTAATTTTGCGATTTTAGCCGAAACCAGGATAGTATACAAGAAATGATAATTCATTTTTCTTATTATTTATTACTAAAAAAATTACATAAAAAAATAGCTGTTATCTTACGCAAACATTATTTTATGTTACAGATAAAATACATGGTATAAGAAAATATACTAAGGTTTAATTTTAACCATTTAATTTTAAACATTTTTATAAATAAACATACGATTTCTAAAAATAATTCTAATTTTCAAATCAAGTTTACAAAATAAATAAATAAATAAAAATTTTCCCATTTATTATATATATATATATATATATATATATATATATATATGTGTGTATGTATATATATATATTTATGAGGAGATTAAAAACAATTAATTGGTTTTAAAAACGTTTTTCCATGATTAATTATTTTTATAAGACAATTTACAAAATATAGCTTAAATATCATGTTTTTGTTGAAAAAAAAAAAAAAAAAAAAAAAAAGAAATACTTACAAAGAAAAGTGACCGATTACTGTGTATGAATGTGTTAAATTCATACAAAACAAGCTATTTGTTACAAAAAATAAATAAATAAATAAATAAAGAGAAAGAAAGAAAGAAAAATTACGGAAGATTATGCAACAGTACAGTGTTCTATTTACTACATTTTCTTTTTTGGAAACATTCCTAAAACATATATAATAACCCTCTTTAAAAAGTTATTTTTAAATTTACTACACTTATTGTATGTAAGTAGTTTTTTCATTGTCCTAAAATAAAAAGTTTTACGCAATAAAAGAAAAATAGTTTTATTTTATGTCACGTCGATAAATAAATAGACTTTACTATAAAGTTTACTACCTCCTTTCTTTTTATTGTTCTGAAAAGCCAAAAATTTAGGTAAGAATTTTAAACATGAGATTATTTGTTTAATATAATTAGGATTAAATAAGTTTGTTAAAATATAACTTCAAACTTTTTTTTGACGATTTATCGTAAAATATTTATTAACATTTGTTTCTTATTTATTTTTAATTTAATTTAAATATTAACATGTTTTTACATGAAACTAATCTTGCAGTTATAATATCGCATTTATTTTTTTTATTTTTTTATCTTTTTGTATGAAGAAAAATTAAAAAATAAATCTATAGCTGGCAGCTTGAAAAGTTTAATCATTAAAAAATGTACAAAAGCATGAGCATATACACTAAAAAATCAGTATTCTAGATGAAAACTGTGCGGTGCTATAGCGGTGCAATTGTGGTACTATTACATAAAACAGACTCTTCCTTTGATTTTTCCAATAATTTCTTCAGTACCCAGATATTAGTTCCAATAAATATAACCTTACTATATGTTTTACATCCGTGATTTCTTTCACTGTTCTAAAAAGGCAAAAAACTGGGTAATAAATTGAAACATGTGCTTTTTTCGTTAAATTTGGTTTCTGACTTTATATATTTTTTTAAAAAAGTGTTTTGCGAAAAAATTTTTCTATCTGTTACTTAAAATTTATTTTCAAGTACAAATTTTATTATATTATAACATTTTTATGAAAATAAATTTCCAGTTATAATATTGCAAACACATTTTCTTTGGAATTTAAGATGCTTGCAAGCAATTCCAAACAAGACAATTTGCGAGAGGTTTGTTAAGGAGAGTATTAAAATTGCCACCTGAAATGGAAATAAAAGAGAAAGGTCATGGATGGCAACAACAACAACATAGGATGCATGATCAGCATCACTGGCACTTCGAGAAAAACTACGGTATTCGAAGGTACCACTTACCTCCCCAAGTAGTTGTGAACACGAACAAAAAGTTATGTGATTGGCATAGATTTATAAAACATTCCAACTGTACGTATACTCGTACCAATGAACACACTATCAAAACAGTACAAACTTTGCAGAATGCAACAATAAATGAGTTGCTGTTATGACATTGCAAATGCGTCTCCGATTTGCCAAATAACTGTTCGTGATTTAGTTATTTATTTATTTATTTTAAACGAAGTATATCGTTGCGTGTTTTTAGATTTGCATACAAAGATTTAATTTTCCGTATTTAATATCAGGATTTCGAAACGTAATTTCACAATTTCTCAAAACATATTACAAACCCTTTTGAAACACTCATGTGCACAATTGCTGCATTCGTTAAAATTTACTTGCATACGTTAAGAAATTCGCTTTTTTAAATTTACAAAAATTCTCTTATCGAAGAGAATGTTTCTCTCATGTTTACAACCTTTCATAACATTCATATTTACAATCACTCATGTTTACAATCTTTCTAACTAATTTCACGAATGTTTTATGATATTTTTCCAAAACATTCACCCTTTTTGATATTTTAACAGGTAAATGTCTGAGACGTTTATAATTTTTTGTTATGATCACAGATACTTTTATGTTTTTGAAACTAATCTTAAAAAAAGTTAAGAGTATCAAAACGTTTTTGAAACATTAAAAATGTTTCGATGTTATCTTATTGTTATATTTCTGAAACATTTGGTACTGTTAAACTGGTGTATAAACGTTAGGAGAGCGCTATATTATAATGTTGCATTTTTTTTTCTTGAAAATTATAAAATGATACATGAATGTGTAAAAAATTATAAATCAAATGCTTAATTTTCGAGCTTATATACATGTACTATTAATAAATAAAATTTACGTTTCGCTGTAAACGTCTACAAAACTGTGTTTTTGCACAGTACGAACGTAATTGCAAAAGGTTTATTATAATTCCCAACATTCGCGCTGAAGAAAATTATTAACAAATTTTAAATACGCGGTTTTCATAAAAGTTATGCATTTTAGTAAATTTCACTTTTGTACCATCTGTGTTTTTCCACATAAGTATATATATATATATATGTATATATATAGAGAGAGAAACAGTGGGGAATAACGAGGTAAAATGGAATACCATTATACCTCACCTGTACGGTGCTGCAACATATTGGAAATACGTTAACCGCCTTCATTGGGCCTCAAATAACGGATAAATGTTAATTCACTTTGAGTTAGAGATAAAAGAAGTTTTTGTGTCATACAATGTCTTTGGTTTATCATGATTCCAAAATTTTAGGTGGGAAATATAACGAATTCAGTAGCCTGTTTACAGATCAGTAAAATGAGTAAAAAAACCAGGTGTCGTTCCCAGCACAAGAGTTAAGTCATCTAGTAATTTCATTTCCATGAACTTATTCCTATCAACAGGTGATTCAGGTTGATTTCTTTTCCGAGATGGCGGTTTGGGTAATATGGACTACCAAGTATTCCATATTATTTGCAATTGTTTAATGCTGATATTTTTCTTTTCAAATCTGCTTTTTTTTAAATAATAATTAAAAATAAAATATTTAGATAGCAATTATTCATAATTTTCTAAAAAAATACTGCCCTATTTCATATTATTTTTAATGGGAATGTGTCTTCCATATTACTTTCGTAACTATTCCATACTAAACACTTGGTCCCTATTACCTGAAAATGACCATTTTTCTTCTTAACATGATATTTCTTTGATGTTACATAAAAACATCAAAATACAGAAAAGTTAACAATTTATAATGTCCAATCTACAATGATGCAAAGTACTTCAGCTTATTACGGTGGGTTCAAATGGAAATGGTATTCAGTAGTCACTTACTTTCCCGTCGTTCTCTCTGTATATATATATATAATGTGTGTGTGGGGGAGGGTATTGTTTATTATTTTTATTGCGGTAAATTAGTTATTTGTTTCAGTTTTTAAGAGATATCAAGTTGTTTCATCATTTTACAAAATAGATACATATTTATATTATATTTTTAAACGTATAGACTCATGTGTAATTACAGATTAAACATAAACTGTTGTTTGAATTTAAGGAAAACTTTTAATTTTTAATTATTGAGTTCATAAAGGAAGTATTACATATACTTTGTAATATTTTAAAAAATAAATGAGATTAGAAGAAAAAATAAATAATAAGATATGTTATAAACGAATTAAACTTCTACTGAATTTTTAAGAAACATACAAATAAATAATTTTTTTTGAATTTTCTGAAAAAAGATTTATTTTGAAACAGAAAAAAATTCGTTTCAAATCTGTTAATTCTATTTTTTTAAGAGAAAATAGTATTCTTTTTAAATGAAAGTGCAACAAGAGAAATACAGTTTTTTTTCCTCCAACACTTTCAGGCTATTTATAAAAATAATTAAAAGATACCTTTCAGGTTTACGAAATGCGTCATTTAAAAAAATAAAAATAAAATAAAAATAAAAATATCAATAAATCTCTTGAGGTGTATGAAAAATAGATTCAAAGAAAAAATAAAATATGTTTTTAAAGTATAAATGATGTTTGATAAAAAATTATCAAAGGTGCAAAAGTGATTGAAAAAAATATGGTCTGAGAGAAATAGCCATAAGTAATAAATGATATTTTAAAAAAATAGTGAAAAATCGTTGCATATATTACAGTAGCAAATTACTTTTTATTTTTTCTGAAGTTCGAAAAAGGATATGAATATCATATTAATTTAACAAATTTAGGTCCTAAGTATTGTTAGATTATGATTTTTGTAAAAATGTGCAAAATGTTTTAACGTTTAATAGGTTAAACATATTTAAAACTTAATTCTGGTCATTAACTGTTTGCAATATTTTATATAATAAACATTATAAATAGAAATATTTTACTTGAACTCACTTTGGTATTTTCGATATATATATATAATTTTTTTTCAAGTATTTAATTTTTCCAGTTTACAAAAAACTTTTATTTTTTAAAACCTATATTTTTAACTAAATATAATAATATATATTATTATAATACATGTATTTTTCATTTACCTCCAAAGATAATTATTCATGTACTATGAATATTATTATTTTTTTTAATTTATAAAATGTTTTTCTTTCTTTCTTTTTTTTTTTTTTTTTTTTTTTTTTTGTAATAGTAACCTAGTAAGAATTATCCCTTCAATAAACAATACACTGTATAATATATATAAAAAAAAGAATATAATAAAATCTTGGTACTAATTTTTCTAATATCTAGAACCAAATGAAATACTTTCTTTCACTAAATATATTGCTTTTAATTAGATACAGGGTAACCATGATATGTTTTCATGAAAAAGAGTTAAATTTTGTTGAAATATATTTTAGTTTAATAAGGGCACCACAAAGAAACATGAATAATAATAATCGCAATAACATTATTATATAAAAAATGATAATAAACAACGGAATATTTATGATATATATATATAATATTATGTTTGAAATATATGCATAGACTAGTGAATTAATGAGGGGTACATTAAAGTCTAAAGAAAATGCATTGAAAATATTTGGAGATGAGCTACTTGATTATGTTATTTTATTTTTTATTTATAAGTAAACATATAAATAAATCATATATTCGTATGTAAATATATATATATACACACACACACACACACACACACACACACACACACATATATATATATATATAATTATAACAAGAAGTTGTTCAAATGAGTGAATATTATATACAATATATTTATAATCAATAAATCAAGTTTTTTTTTTTTTTTTTTTTTTTATTGGACAACTTTCTTAAGAATAAGCCAAATATCTTAAGATATTCTGCAGATATTTTTAGAGAAAATATTAAGATTATTTTTATTGGGGAACCTGCCTGATTCCTAACGAAGTACATTTAACTCACGATAAAGACTAATTTTTCCAATAATATTCCTATTATATTAAGCGCTGTCATGAAATATGATGCTAATGTACTAAACGGATATACTAAAATATATGCCTCTGTGCAATAACTGAACTCAATTGGACATTCGCGTGCAAAGTTGCTTAATTCACATATTAGAAATTTTTCTGCCTTTTAGTTATAAAAACGTACCATTTTAATTCTTTCTCTTTTGATAATATTAATTATAGTAATCTATTATTAACTACAACGTAACTTGTTGATGATATCTTCATGTTAAATTCTTGAAATAAATTTAACTATCATGTGTATAGTTATTCATTTTGTATGACTAATTTTTCCCCCTTTTATTCATGCTTAACATATAACTTTAATTTTTATACCTTGTTTTACTATTAAATATTCTAGATAAATTCAATAGGGTTTGAAGAAAATGAGCTTAACTTAGAAAACTTTTTATTATTGCTTGCAATGATATTTATTTTATAAAAAAAAAAACTTTTTTTTTCATTCATCCGCTGAAACAGATGGCTTTTGTTTTAAAGGCTTGCTATCGTACTATGTATAATCGCAACCCTTTTTACCAAAGATAAACAAAACCTTAACCCAAAGAATGTTCATGTTAAAAAATCATACTTTACCTCTTAGTGGTTTATATATATAAATTTATATATTCATCTGTAAATTGGTTGGAAATGAAATCTGGCACTAAAAAAGAAATATTAATTTTTTTTTCTTAGACATTTTTTTACAATTATAAAAGTTTAAATTTCATATGGCAATAAAAAAGAGATCATATAGTATTAAATATATTCTCTGCGTTTATAAAAATTATTTGTTAAAATTATTAAATACTGAAATTTCATTTGTGTGCATAGAATGCATATTTATAATAAACATATATGAATGGATAATTTTTATGACTGTCATGATACTCATAAATGTTTAACAATACGCTGATAAATTATGAAAAAAAATTATCTAACTTTATTTTGCATTAGAGACATTTTATCGTTTGCATTGAATACAATACCAAGCCAAATTAAGTTTGAAAATAGTGTCTTCTAAAGTAAAAAAGCGTTATTTGACGAAAATTTCCATATTCCTTTTCACAAAAGGAATATTTTATTCGAGGCATAGAAAACACTATAGTGAAGGAGTGATTTTACAACAAAAAATCCTTTACAAGATCTGGCGGCTACGTTTATGTATGTTTTGCATAATACTTGAATAATATATTTTATCCCCAAAGGTAAAACTGGGGATAGTCTAAATCTGAAATGATAAAATAAAAAATAAAAAAATAAATAAAAAAATAAAAATCCACTTTCTCCCTTTTTAATAAAATGAAAAATATACCTTTAGAGAAAAACTTCTAGCTCTAGAAATGATTTATCGTCTTACATATATTCACTTTAACGATACGATACCTCTTCCCATAAAGATTATAAAAATAAATAAATAAAGGTTGGTCAAGTATACATATTATGTATTTATTTCTTCAGACTAATGTAAATTTTACAAAAAATTAAATAACAGGAATGGCTTAATAGTTGCATTGTATAAATGTTTCTTGATTTTTTTATTTTTTTTAACGCCATATTCAATAAATAATAGTATGTTTAGTAAAAGATATATTTGTAAGTGATAAACTGATAAATTAGTAATTATGATATTAAAATGAAAGTTATATCATCTTATCTCAAAAAAAAAAAAAAAAAAAAAAAAAAAAAATCTGTATCAGAAATAAAATCTTATGACTATAATGTACGAGCTTTAAACTTTCATACAAGCTAATGATTTATAAATAATTTAATTTAATATATAAGTGTATTGCAGAAAAAAACATCAGTTCAGTAAATTGATGTATCCGTACACAATGGCCAGGAGGCTAATTATATATGAATTAAATAATTATGTCTAATGATATAAAACTGTATAAATTTTTTTTATGTATTTACTTAAATGAAAATATGCAGATAAAAATTATTTAAAGTTAACAAACTTTTCATGCATAAAATTTATTATTTTTAAATCAATGTTGCACTGCAAAAATGGTGTTGTATAAAACTCACAACGTATGTTAAAGTAGACATATTATTGCATTTTATTGTTTATTACAACAGCGGTTATATTTAAATATTTCTAGCGTATTTTTAAATTTTAGAAAAGAATCTTAGACAAGTTTCTCTTGACATTTAATTCTGTGTTTGTTGACATATATTGTTTATATACATTGTTTGTTTAACGTATATTTCCCACCATCAATCTCCCAGTTTGAATATTGTAACTGAAGTATAAATCATTTAAAGACCTTACAATATTTAAAGTGTATTTAAAATTAGTTATATTATTGCTGCACACAGTCTTTTGTAAATCTTATTTGACTTTATTAGCGAACTGTCGTATAATACCTATAAAATATATAAAACCCCGAACGGTATATCTATTTTTAGCATATTATAAGGTATCGCAACATGATATGTACTCCAAATCCTTTCCAGATATAGCGCTAACATATTAGATTGTGTGACATTTAAATAAGGGATAAAATCTTTTCACATAATATTCCATATAAAAAGATTCTGAACTTTTAAAAATAGCATCGATTTATTTTTCTGATTTCTTTTAAATAGTGTGATTTATAGATAATCAATTATGTCTGCGAGAAGTTCCAGCCATAGGCATAATGTACTTTAATATTTTTATGTCATTTTTGCATGAATCATTCGTTCGGTCATTAAACAATTTTCAAGAAACATCCCGACATTGATACTGTTTAAGAATGCTGACCTCGAACCATTTCCTTGACTTTTAATATGTTTTGCAGGTTTGTTTTTGAATTATGCAGGAAAATATTTGCACACAAGAGAATGATGGACGCATGTAAAGATCAACAAATAAAAACTGTTTTTCGTATTTTGGATGCCTCTCAACATGTAAATGTACCAAAAATTACGATTTCAAATTATTCCCATACAAAAAAAAAAAAAAAAAAAAAAAAAAAAAAATCCTCGACAATATCAGAATAAATTACACAAAATAGACGTATTTAGAAAATATATATTATTTATATTCTGTTCGATGTAAATATGATCACCGATAACTTGCTCATCATATAAAGTTTGATTAGCAGTTAGAGACACAAGAAAAAAAATTAAAATTTATATATAATTATCAATAGATTGTAGTCTTATATAAGGATATACGCATGTGCGTTCTAATACTTACATTCAACCTAAGGTAAGATGTTGGGCTTAAATAGTTAGAATTGTTTTTCCTGTTTTTTAAATTTCAGTCGTATGCATTGTTGTTTTCAAAAGTTTCGCAATATTTTTTTTAAAAAAAGCCCCATAAATAAGCTTTATATTTAAACATGTAAACTTAAAATATAATAAAAAATAATTAAGCGATTCTAGTAAACTTAATACAGACATGCTATGTATAACCATTTTTTACTCCCCCTCCCCTGCCGAATTCCGAGGAGTAAATTTTGCCTTTGAGTATTTCATATGTTTAATAAAAAGTATATACGATTTCAATAAAAAACGTAACCTTTATAGATGAAAGAAATATACAAATGACGTACGTTTACATCACTGGTTCCATATTTTGATAAATAAATAAATAAATAAATAAATAAAATATGCGACGTTTTAAATTCACTTATTTTTAGCTAATCGAATCATTGATTTTTAATGATATAATTTATATATAAATATATATATATATATATATATATATATATATATATTTCCAGTTTTAACAATAAATTACAAGAAACAATAAATACAAACAAAAACAATAAAACAAAAAAAACAGTATATACAAGCGTATATAACAACAACAACAACAACAATAATAATAATAAATCTTCCAACAATAAAAATTTATTGTTAAAAGCATTTGCTGGCTAAAAAATATTATACATTTTTTCTTACATGAAAGTTTTCATATTTTACAATAGAGAATTTAAATAAAATCTATCGAGATACATGTATATTTAAGAAATTTAAAATGCACAGTTTTCTTTCTAAAATGTATTTAACCGCATTTATTATTTTTGACGAAACAAAGAGAAAAATAAAACACCCACGACTAACATAACTTTAACATGTTGCTTTCGAGAAAAATATTAACTTCTAAAAAATAAATGTAACATTGTGCAAAAATTTATTTCTTAACTATTGTTTTATTGTCTGAAAAAAAATCATCTTTTAAAGCGAAACAATTTTTTAAAAATGCATACATTTTTGAAAACGGTATGATTTTTTCTTAAAATCTCACATAAAGAATACGTTATTTTAAACGTTTTCTTTATATTTGAATTATATGAATTATATTTTATCTTTTTAAGATTTCATTTTTAAAAAAAGAATTTATTTAAATTACTTTACTATTTATTTAAAAAGTATACAGTTCCTCGGAATATTTCAGTAGAAAGTAATTTTAAAAGGTGAAAGTAAAATTAATTCACAAAGCCCTTTTTAAAAGAAAATGAATTTTGTTAAACATAAAGATAAAAACATTATAATTTGTAGGTGTACTATTTTTAAAATATTTTTGTCTATGATAAAAATTTCATATTTCTAGTGGAATATTGTGTTTTAAATTGATGTTTAATTATTATTATTATTGTTATTATTATTAAATTTTTTTTTATTGCTGAAAAATATAATTGTATATTTAGTTTTAATTTAGCTGTTTATATTACTGACTTTTTATTAGTATACCAGTAACAACATTAATTAAATTTATTTGTTTAAAAGATGAATATTAGGATATTATTTAAATTAAAGCTTGAAGTTTCATTTTGAAATAACGACAAACTACTCTAAAAATATGTTACATATTTCTCTATAGAAATAGGAGTAGAAAAAAATCAGAAATTTCTAACATCTGAAAGTGTCTTGAGAAAATGGCGGGGACATCGAACTCTGCCTAAATTAACAATATCTGAAAATCATAGGTGTCGTACTCCCCAACACATTTTTCACTTTATTTTATTTTATTTTATTTTTAATGAGAGATGTTTACTTTTTCTACTTCCACTATTTTTATACAACAATATTAATTATATTATAATCATAACACATTATTATTATATGAGATAGGGATTTCTACAGGAAAATAGTAATTGAAAAAAAGCCTTGACCTTCTCATTATTTAAATTATCCTGAAAAGATTGGGGAAGATTACGACCGCTGTTCTAAACAATTTAATCCTTTATAGCAAAATAATTTATTTTGTTCATTATATAAAATAAAACAGTTATTTAAGTTTTTATTATTTCAAAATATTCGAAAATGAACTGTGTTATGTACGGTGATTAATGCCTACAAACTCCTATCCCTTTAATTCTCGTAAATAGTTTTAGAGTGCTTTAAAACAAACGTATGTTACTTATGTTTCGGATATAATATACGTTTAAACACTTAAATATGTCATAGCATTCTTTCTATTCAAAATAGTAAAAACACACGAATGATTTACGTATAGTGGAATGCAAGAGAAATCTTATACCTAAGTTTTATATATATATATATATATATATATATATATATATATATATATATATATATATTAATGTAGTATTTTTTAAATACATTTGTGCAACACGAAACATACTAATATAGACATTTATTCTAGGTTTGCTTAAAATCTTCATATCATTACACTAAAATATGATTAGCAAAAAGGTTTACAGAGCTAAACCAATTATGGGATGTAATTGTAAGTTGAGGGAAGTGTATTTTAAGTTGCATTTTGAGTTTCGAAAACTTTCCAGAAAAGTTTATGAATTATTATGACTTTGGTTAACATGTCTCTCTCTGTCTGTCTGTTTTTTTTTTTTTTTTTTTTTTTTTAATTCCTTTTTAAGCTCTAATTTTCGTATTTTTATAGAATGGCTTAAAACGGATATATGATATTGAAATCTACTTTGCTGTTATCTCTTTTGATATTGGTAAATCAAGCGTAATACATTTGTGTACAAAATTTCAAAAAATATTTCTGATCCATTACGTTTTATGAGAGATAACTTTAATGCATATTTTAGTAAGTTTATACTGCAGAAAGCAAAAAGAAAATTTTATTTAATATTAAGATATTAAAAAAAAAAATCTGTTTTCCATGTGGGATAAGTTAAAATTATCACAATTGTTCAGTGTTCGAATAAGTTGTTTTCATACGTTATCAGTTATAAATTAAATTAGCTCTGTATAAATATTTTGCTCTTTAAAGTTTCTTTAAGCACACAATGAGGTACGTGTGCAATTTTTACACGATATACGAAGGTATACAAAAGACATTTTGTAATTGCTTACTCTTTAGAAATATAGTTAAATTGACTTTTTAGTTTTTTGTCAATATCCTCCATCCGTAATTAAATGCATAAAAAATCACCGTACTATTATTTGGTTATCTCTTTTTTTCTTCAACACAATATAAAGGGCTACAGAAAAAGAAATCATTTTTTTTTTTTTTTTTTTATAATAATAAAAGTATACAAAGTAACTTTTGAATAATTTCTTTTATTCTAATTAAAAATACAGCATATTTTAAAGTATCATGATGCATGTAAAATAAAATAAATAAATCTTTCTAAAAAAGAAGTTGGAAAGCATTTGGAACCGACAAATGTTTTTTATTATTTTATTTATTTTCAAATGTATCTCAAAGAAATAATAAAAAAAAAAAAAAACTAAACAAGAAAATTAAAAAACGTGTTTTAATGTTATGGTAAGTTATTTTTTATTTTTCTTATGAAAAATAAAATAAAAGGGAATAAATTGCATAAACATTCATAAAATCAATTTAAGATTGTTATATAAATAACCGTTATCTGCAATGAACTATTTATAAAAATTTCTCTACGTTTCTTCATTATATCACTCTGTCTTAAAACATAGGCAAAATTTGAAGCTAATTTCATATTAAATAAATAAATTTTATTCTATGTAGTTTACATAATAGTAGATAGCATATTTACTGCAGATTGACTATAAGAAGATTCTGGCACTAAAAACCAAAGGAAGAAACAACTTTTTTTAATGTACAATTACGAAAATATTCATGTGGTAATAAAAATGAGATTATATGACAATAAATATATTCATGAATTAATATTTTTATTGGTAACATTTATTAAAAATGTTATTTCTTTTCCATATATATATATATATATATATATATATATATATATATATATATATATATATATATATATATATATATATATATATATATACTAATCTATTATATACCAATGAAGACATTTTATCGATATCATGAAACTAAAAATTGACAAATCGTCGATAAACTATGCAATGAAATACATATCGAACTTTACCTATTTTGCATTAGAAAAACATTATCCCTCCTGTATTGAGTACACGAGCAAACAAAATTAGGCTTTAAAATAGCCCTTTTTAAAGTAAAAAAGCGTTATTTGACGAAAATTCCCATAGTCCTTTCACAAAAGAAAACTCATACTACGGGCAGAGAAAACAAGATAGAAAAGGAGTCATTGTACAACAAAAAATCTTTACATTATCTGGAGGCAACATTTATTCAATTTGTATGTTTTGCATAATACTTGGATATTGTATTTTTTTTTTTTTTTTTCGGATGAGGAACTAAAAATAGCTTAGAGCTGAAAAAAAATAATAATCCCCCCTTTTACCAATTTAGATTGCGATAAAATTATATGCATTTGAAGTAAAAATCTGAATAGCTTTAGAAAATCTCTACGTATAACATATATTTACAATAAATGTACTTCTTTATATGCAGATTATTATAAAAGTATAGGATGTTGTTTGAAATTAAGCATTGGATAATTATTTCTTTTGAGAAATTCAGACTTTACGCAAAATAAAATAAAGAAAGTAGCTTAGAAGTGAGCAATTAATTATTTTTTTTTTCTTCAGTTTAAAGGTCTGATGTTTAACATTTTTAAACATGACAGATTTCAAATTTAAATGATAGAGTTATTAAACTAAGTTTAACAAAATCCATCTAAGTAATTGCTTTTTACTGCAGTGTTTAAAAAAAAAACTTAAACGCATTTGTTATCTAACAATGTTTCAAAATATTTCTGTTAATTAAAGAACTCTAATTTACTAAAAGATAATCCTACCACTTTAGAAGAGATTTTTTGTTTTTCTAGAAGTCAGAAAAATATCACCTTTCATATAGATAACATTTTTCATTAATAAATATTTATTTTAAAAATAGAAATTTAAAGAAAAATATTCACCAAAATCAAAGCTTGTTCAAATTTCAGAATAGTATAATATAGTGCATGTTTTCTGGGATTTTTACTTTAAAAATGAATTTACTTAAACTTAAGTTTGAGATTTAAAAAACTATACAATAATTAAAAATATTTCAGTAGCAGATATTTAAAAGAAACTTATACAGCTATTTTGAATAGGAATTTGAAAATTTTGAAAATAAAGAATGGAATGTTAAACATATAATTTTTTATGTATTATTAAATATGATAAAAATTTCAATATTTCATTAAATAATGTCTTCGACATAAACATTTTGTTTTTCGGTTTTTACCAGCAATATCTAAATGCCTGCTTAATTTTAATCAAACTACCTATATTAATAAAGTTTTTATAATATTATCAATAAAAATAATAAAAAAGAGTTTATAATAAATATTAGACATGGTTCTAAAATAATAGTATTCTAAATTGAAAAACAGCATTTAGAAATTCAAGTAAGTTATAACATAGTTTTTCACATCACGTATCATAAATAAAAAAATTACACTGTTATGCTATAAAATTTCGATATCGTATAATGAAGAAATGTGATCTCTTAAATGTACAGAGATTGATTCCAACAAAATTATATCTTTTTTTTTTTTTTGAAATTTTGTGTACTTTTTTGAAATGCTGTTTTGCGGTATTTGAAAGGTTTATTAAACATTTCCCAACATTTTACAGGTTTATCAGTCACATTAAGTTTTATGAGAAAAAACTTAACGAAAATATTTATTTAATAAAGATAAATTTCAATGTATTATTAAATATAGTAAAAAATTTAATGTTTCATTAAATAATGTCTTTGACATAAAAAAATTTTTTCCCGATTTTCATCAGCAATATCTAAATGCCTGTTTAATTTTCTTCAAACTATCTATATTATTAATGTTTTAAAATGTTATCAATGGAAATAATAAAAATAGTTTTATAATAAATGTTAGACATGGTTCTAGAATAATAGTACTCTAAATTGAAAAACAGCATTCAGAAATTCAAGTAAGTTATAACATAGTTTTTCACATTACTTATTATAAATAAAATAATTACACTGTTAAGCTATAGAATTTCGCTATTGTAAAATGAAGAAAGGAGATTTTTTACAGTGATTAATTCTTACAAAATTATATATATATATATATATATATATATATATATATATATATATATATATATATATATATATATATATATATTAATCTTTAGTACCTTTTGAAATGTTGTTTTACAATATTTCAAAGATTTATTAAACATTTTTCAACATTTAACAGGTATTTAAGTCGAAATAAGTTTTATGTGAAAAAACATAAAGAAAATATTCATTTTATAAAGATTATATTTTGTGATATTTCATTTTTTAGAAGTATATCGATAAAAATCTTTACTAAATTTAATATTTAAATTACTGATTTTTTTATTCAAAAGTACCATCACCATAAAGATGAAAGAAAGGGTTTATAGAATAAAACAGAAAATAGTTGTATTTTATTTTAGAAGGCGAAAAAGAATTAACTTTATTACAGATTTCAATACATGACTTTATGCGTATTTTTATTTTCATTCCATAAAATATCAAAGTTATAAATTGTTATATATTTTGTGCAATAATATACAGTGGTGGACATAATTATCAGACATCTATCTAATTTGACAAATAGTGAAAGAAAAGATTCAGAACTTAAAAATGTTTTATCAAATACGTCAAAAACATACATTTATTCTGTTATCACACGCAATTGTTTTACAGAAATAAAATTTTTCTAGAGTTTAATAAAAACAAAAACAAAATTAAAAATACCATGGACAAAATTATAAGACATCCTAACATTTTAATTAAAACACCTGCTTTTTTTCGAAGATAATGTGCAATATGCAAATTTTCTGCACGCTGTTATGACGTCAGCAGTTAACTAAAGCAAACGATAACCGACTTCACGCATTTCCGAACATGCCACGAGGTACAGAATTAAAAGAAAGTGAAATTCGCGAAATTTGGAGATTAAATGGTACTGGTGCTTCAATTAATAATATTTCAAAAGTTATTAAGCACTCTAGATGTGCAATTAGAAATGTTTTGAAAAGAGGAATTAATGGATCGGTGATTAAAAGATCTGGACGTACGCCTTGCTTGCCCTCGAGAGACAGACGCCATGTGCTTTCGCTCGCTAAACAGGATAAGATGCCCACTACAGGCATTAAAAATGCTTTGAGACTGAATTGTTTAAGGAGAACCATTCGCAGGGTGTTGCATAATGCTTCCTATGTGAAATATAAAAAATTAAAGAAAATATCACCGCTTCTAAGCCGGCACAAAATGGAGCGTCTAAACTTCGCAAAACAAACTATGGCCTGGACCTCCAAATGGTACTCTGTGTTATTTCTGATGAAAATAAGTTTAACCTGGATGGTCCTGACGGGTTTCAATATTATTGGCATGATTTACGGAAATTTTCTCATGTACTAATGAGCCGCCAAATGGGTGGAGTCTCAGTAATGGTTTGGGCTGGAATTCGGCTCAAGGGAAAACATATATTGTTTTTGTGCATTCAAGAATGAATTCCAAAAAGTATAAGAATCGTCTTAAAGATCAACTAGCTATGTAATGTGAACTTCTTTGTGGCGAAAACTACACTTTCCAGCACGATAACGCACCGAATCATGCATCACAAGAAGCAAAATGTGACTTTCAGACCAAAGTATCAATGTTCTCCGCTGGCTTTCTTGCTCCCCAGACTTTAATTACCCCAAAAAATTTTTGGGGATCTTATCTCGTGCGGTTTACCGAAATGGGAGGCTCTTTATATGACCTAAAGAATGCTATAAAATTGCTTGGGAAGAACGGTCTTGCGATATTTTGTTAGAATTGATAGAGATGCCGAATTGCATCTTTCATGTTATAAAAAACAATGGCAGCTCCACCAAATATTGAATAACTATGTTAGATGGTTTTCTTTTAGATCATTAGCGTCTGCTAATTATGCTGACCACTGTATTTGGAAAAAACGGTTGGTGTCTTATAATTTTGTCCATTATGTTTTCAAGTTTTTTCATTAAATTGTATGAAAATATCATTATTATAAAATAATTATATATGATAACAGAATAAATTTATGTTTTTGACGTATTTGATAACACATTTTTAAGTTCTGAATCTTTTCTTTCACTATTTGTCAAATGAGATATGTGTCTTATAATTATGTCCACCACTGTATAATAATACATTAATAGTATATTTTTTCTAGGACTCCATAATGATCGCATAGTATACCGAGAATTACAAATGTAACTCATGCTTGTATATAATTTACTTAAAAAAAAAGTTTAAAAATTGGTAAATGTGTATATTTAAATGACTATAGTTTTCTTCCGAGATTACAACTACCTGTTTCGAATTCTGGTTTCGTATGATTGATCATAATGTTGCGGAATCAAATGATCCAGTGATTCCCTATCATATTACATTTAGTGGGAAATATATACATACACACACACACACACACACACACACACACACACACACACATATATATATATATATATATATATATTAAGCTTGATTTAATTTTATATTTATGCAGGCTTGCTAAATATTGTACAACGCATTTATCATTCAAATGACAAAAACATATAAACTTTATTCTTAAATAGTTATTCTTGCTGTTACTTTCAAAAATCAGTAATTTTTAACATGTATCAATTAATTATACTCATTCGTACATTATAATTTTATTTATTAAGAGTTGCGTGACAATAGAGTGGATTTTAAATGTATTTAACTGATTTGAATCACTGCTTGTGGCAAACGAACGTCAGTTAAACATCGCAAAAGTTTATTACATACAGCATTTTACAATCGGAACAAATCTACAATATATTATGTAGTACAGACAATTAATCGATGCATACATATCGCAATATTCAAAAACATAATTCATTTGCATCTGCCGGAAATTTAAAAAGCATTGCTGAATGCAGATGAATAAGATAGCCGCAAGGGACTATATTTATTAAGACAGTGTATTTTACATAAATTATTAAAACCAAGACAAAGGACATTTATTTCGTTTTTATTTATACTCAGTTAAGAGATATATTTTATATTTCTATGCATGTGTATATTTACAATTGTTTTAACAATAATATTTATAACTGTATTAGTATTTTTTTTTCATTCAAAAGCTCTAGGCATATTTGTTATTCTTTTTTCATTTAGTTATTTTGTTTCTCCAAAGTTTTTGCATCAAAATTAAAAATATATATATTATGTTCAGCGTACACTATAATGTTTCTTAATAGGAAAAAATGCGAGATGATACTAATAAAATCATTAAACATTATTATGAAGATAAATAAAACTGTTTCTTCAGCATTTTTAATGTAAATAGAATGAACGTTAGAATTCTTTTAAAATTATATCTTGAGAGATAACTGTCAAATTTATGTTTAATTTATATAAAAATTTAGCTTAATATTTCAAGAGGATGTGCTACATAATTTTGCAACAATTAATAACTTTAACATTTTTTTTTAATGCTTTGCTTTCATACTAAATATAAATATCGTCTGAAGAATTTCCCTCAAAACTAGGTAAAATCTTAAACTAATTTCATGTAAGACAATAAAATTTTATTCTATACTAGCAGGCTTTGCCCGCTTCGCTGGACATTAAACTTAAATGAGTTCTCAAAATCCCATATCTTTATTAATAACCTAAGTTCTCGCTGTGATTGGTAGAGGTTTTCTCGCTCGCAAAGTGAGGAGTCTGGGTCTCCACTGTCTTCAGCACAACTTACCCACTCCTTACTTCCCCTTCCTCAGCGGGTGAGTTCGAAGTTTTGCAAAATCACACTAATGTACATAATACGTACACTTAATCAATATCCAGTCTGGGTCCCCACTGCCTTTGGCACAACTTACCCACTTCGTACTTCCCCTTCCTCAGCGGGTGATTTCGAAGCTTTGCAAAATCCCACTAATGTACATAATACGTACACTTAATCAATATCCGCACGCCAAAATTCGCCATTCTAAGATAATTCAAAGCGAATTCAAACGGAAAAACATGTTTTTACACATGTTTATTAGGAACAACTTCAGTATAACCCCACAATGATATTTGGCGATTTTTTTGTTGGCGATTATGGCTAAATCATAAATCTAAAAATCATAAATCATATATGATAAATGATAAAATCATAATCTAAATCATAAAACATAAAATCATAAATCCAAAATAAACAACATATTAGGCTGCCATATTATGTCGCAAACAGTCCAGAACGACATTGTTATCCTTCAAAACGGCGCCAAAGAAAAATCGCCAAATTCAGCTGTTGGATTATACTGAAGTTATACCCTTTATTGCCCCCCGACTCCGAGAAGGGGGGGGGGATTTCGAATTTCGTGAAATCCAGTTACAATAACAAACGCCCGAGCTACGTCGGATCCGAATTTCAAATTTTGCCAAAGGGATCCAATACTAAAGCTGTTCTATACACAAAATAAATAAATAAATAAATAAAATAAAATAATAAAATAAAATAAAAAATCCTTTCTGATATTACAAAATAAAAATAAAAAACCTTAATAAAATCCAAATTATAATCATTTACAATTAATGGGAGAACATAAAACAACCCTCATAAGGTACATAATAACAACAAAAAATTTTATTTTACTAAGGGAAGAAAAGTACTGCTTAATTAAATAAAAATATTAAACTAATGCCAAATATCTCTACGAAAATATTTATCTACGTGCAAATTCCTCATTAAAAAAAAAAAAAAAAAAAAAAAAAAAAAAAAAATCACCAACTTTTGTAGGTATTTTTCTCTCTAATTTTTATTATTATTTACGTGAAATTAAAAATATTTCATTTTATTTCTCGAAAATAAAAATATATATAACTGCATATTTATAAATATAAAACCTTTTACCGAATCCGCGTTAAAAACGGAAAAAGGGTAAAATAAATTAGAAATATCAGACCTATATTTATAAATTTGATACCAAATGAAAGGGGTGATTTTTCTGAATCCAGGGGTGCAAACAGTTTTTCGATGCGACAATTAGATTTTTAAAAAATAACTAAAGTATAAAATTTAAGTGGCAACGGAAAAACGGAAAAAGGGAAAAATAAATTAGAAGTATCAGACCTATCGTTACAAATTTAGTACCAAATGAAAGAGGTGATTTTTCTGAATCCTGGGGTGCAAACAGTTTTTCGATACGACAATTAGATGTTTTAAAATGAACTAAAGTATGAAACTCAGATGGCAAAACTTCATTTCAATCTTTTCATAATTTGTAGTGCGAATCACGCGAATAAAAAAAGTCTTTATCTTAAAAATTTATTTTTGCATTTTATTTTTCCACTAGCAGGCTTTGCCCGCTTCGCTGGACGTTAAACTTAAATGATTTGTCAAAATGCCATATCTTTATTAATAACCTAAGTTCTCGCTGTGATTGGTAGAGGTTTTCTCGCTACCAATGTTAGGAGTCTGGGTCCCCACTGTCTTCGGCACAACTTACCCACTTCTTACTTCCCCACCCTCAGCGGGTGAGTTCGAAGTTTTGCAAAATCCCACTAATGTACATAATGCGTACACTTAATCAATATCCACACACCAAAATTCTCCATTCTAAGATAATTCAAAGCGAATTCAAACGGAAAAACATGTTTTTACACATGTTTATTGCCATCCGACTCCGAGAAGGGGGGGGGATTTCGAATTTCGTGAAATGCAGTTACAATAAGTGCCGGATGCATACAAATAATTTACGCACCAAATTTCGTGACCACAGAAGTCTTTAATAGACGGTATTATAGAAAAAAAAATTATAAATAAAAATTATACAGACACGACATTATTTCATTATTTAAAACATGAAAATCTGACATTCAAAGATTTTAATTTAGTGCCAGAGGCCTACAGCTAAACTTGCTAATATCGACAAATTCTTCTTTAGTTAATTCGTGACGATCTAAATTCCATGATAAAGTTTTCATTAAATCAAACCAATGTGTTTCAGCTGCAGATATTGTAACAAATAACGTTGGAAGTCCAAACTGTCTTATCGCCGCAAAACAACGTTTTTTCTCTTTTTCCCAATGAGGGGGAGGTGTGCCTTGGTGGGACTCATGTCAAAGGTGTGCCTTGGTGGGGGAACTCATGTCAAAGTTGTACCTTGGGGGCGACTCATGTCAAAGGTGTGCCTTTGGGGGGGACTCATGTCAAAGTTGTACCTTGGGGGGGACTCATGTCAAAGTTGGGCCTTAGGGGGACTCATGTCAAAGTTGGGCCTAGGGGGGGACTCATGTCAAAGTTGGGCCTTGGGGGGACTCATGTCAAAGTTGTACCTTGGGGGGGGACTCATGTCAAAGTTGGGCCTGGGGGGACTTATGTCAAAGTTGTGCCTTGGGGGGACTTCATTCAATAAATCCCCATTCAATAAACCGACTGAAATAAGCTCTTAGCACTATTAAGAGTGTATTATAAAAATTCGACAACGCTGTACCGACTGAAATAGGGGTACCTTGGGGGGAACTCATGTCGAAGTTGTGCTTTGGGGGGACTTCATTCAATAAATCCCCATTCAATAAACCGACTGAAATAGGCCCTTAGCGCTTTTAAGAGTGTATTATAAAAATTCGACAACGCTGTACCGACTGAAATAGGGGTACCTTGGGGGGGACTCATGTCAAAGTTGTGCCTTGGGGGGACTTCATTCAGTAAATCCACATTCAATAAACCGACTGAAATAGTCCCTTAGCACTATTAAGAGTGTATTATAAAAATTCGACAACACTGCACCGACTGAAATAGGGGTACCTTGGGGGGGACTCATGTCAAAGTTGTGCCTTGGGGGGACTTCATTCAGTAAATCCACATTCAATAAACCGACTGAAATAGGCCCTTAGCACTATTAAGAGTGTATTATAAAAATTCGACAACGCTGTACCGACTGAAATAGGGGTACCTTGGGGGGGAGTCATGTCAAAGTTGGGCCTGGGGGGGGGACTCATGTCAAAGTTGTGCCTTGGGGGGACTTCATTCAATAAATCCCCATTCAATAAAACGACTGAAATAGGCCTCTAGCACTAATTAAGAGTGACCTATAAAAATTCGATAACTGTACCGACTGAAATAGGCCTCTAGCACTAATAAATACAAAAAGCACAGCTTAAGTATCGGAACCCTTTGGTGACTTTAAATATTTTAAGCCATTTTTGCGATGAACTGAATTGGCTATCTCAATTGTGCAAATAAAGATCTTGGCGAGAAACGTCCGAGCTACTTCGGTACCGAATTTCAAATTTTGCCAAAGGGATCCAATACTAAAGCTGTTCCATATCGAATCTGGGTTGAAAACGGAAAAAGGGTAAAATAAATTAGAAATATCAGACCTATATTTATAAATTTGATACCGAATGAAAGCGGCGATTTTGCTGAATACAGGGGTTCAAACAGTTTTTCGATGCGACAATTAGATTTTTATAAAATAACTAAAGTATGAAATTTAAGTGGCAACGGAAAAACGGATAAAGGGAAAAATAAATTAGAAATATCGGACCAATCGTTACAAATTCAGTAGCAAATGAAAGAGGTGATTTTTCTGAATCCTGGGGTGTAAACAGTTTTTCGATACGACAATTAGATTTTTTAAAATTAACTAAAGTATGAAACTTAGATGGCAACACTTCATTTCAATCTTTTCATAATTTGTAGTGAAAATCACGCGAATACAAAAGTCTTTAACTTAAAAATTTCTTTTTATATTTCATTTTTTCATTCAAAGCATTTTAGTGAAAAGATATTTATGGCGCATGCGCAGGCGTTTTTTACCCACAATTTAAACACTAATCAGAATTTTGAAAATTTCTATAGATATAATTTTAAGTTGGGTGAAGACCTAAGTTTCTGCCAAGCGCCGTTGAATTCCGTCCAGCCGTTCTCGAGTGATGCCCGGACAAACGTGTTTTAGTCTTTTACCCCCCAGGGGGGAACGGGGGAGAATTTCTAAAAAGTTGATGGATATAATTTTAAGTTGGGTGAATACCTAAATCCCTGCCAAGCGCCGTTGAATTCCGTTCAGCCGTTCTCGAGTGATGCCCGGACAAACGTGTTTTAGTCTTTTACCCCCCCAGGGGGTGAACGGGGGGGAATTTCTGAAAAGTTGATAGATATAATTTTAAGTTGGGTGAAGACCTAAATTCCTGCCAAGCGTCGTTGAATTCCGTCCAGCCGTTCTCGAGTGATGCCCGGACAAAAAAAGCGACATTCGGACACGATGACATACACACAGACACACACACACACACACACACACACACAGGCAAAATTTTCTGAAGTCATTTTCGGCTTTCATGGGGTGTGAAACGTGAAGATATCGCAAAATTTTTCGATTCCGACAAATTTACAGACAAAACTCTGATTTTATTAATATAGATTCAAAGCGTTTTAGTGAAAAAATGTTTATGGCGCATGCGCAGGTGTTTTTTACCCATAATATAAACACTAATCAGAATTTTGAAAATTTCTATAGATATAATTTTAAGTTGAGTGAAGACCTAAGTGTCTGCCAAGCGCCGTTGAATTCCGTCCAGCCGTTCTCGAGTGATGCCCGGACAAACGCGTTTTAGACTTTTACCCCCCAGGGGGGAACGGGGGGAATTTCTGAAAAGTTGATAGATATAATTTTAAGTTGGGTGAAGACCTAAATCCCTGCCAAGCGCCGTTGAATTCCGTCCTGCCGTTCTCAAGTGATGCCCGGACAAAAAAAGCGACATACGGACACGATGACACACACACACACACACACACACACACAGGCAACATTTTCTGAAGTCATTTTCGGCTTTCATGGGGTGTGAAACGTGAAGATATCGCAAAATTTTTCGATTCCGACAAATTTACAGACAAAAGTCTGATTTTATTAATATAGATAGTTTATATGACAGGACTCAAAACAGTGTTTTGCAGACTTATTAAAAATGGACGTTAACACTAAAAATCGAAAGTTAAAAACCCTTGCCTTTTTTATGAATTATAGAAACTTAAGCTTGATATATTAATAAAAATGAGATTATTTAGCAATGCGTATATTTCTCATGCATCAGTAATTTTCTTGGTAAGTTTTGTTTCATAGTGATATTTCATTAACAATTATTAGTATAACACTTTTATTATACAAATAATGAATTTGTTCTCATATTATTTTTAAATAAAATTTAAAAGTCTTTTTCCAAAGCTAGACAAAGTGCAAATCTAAAACCATGTTTGCAGAAATGATAAATTATTTTAAATGGTTTTCATATTATGAATTATATATTCCATTCCATTTTTTTAAACCTTTATTGCACTTTTAAGTCAAAACTTAAAAACACAAATTTTTGATATTTTACACATACAGAAATTTTGCTTTAATATGGTATCGATAATGATATTATACGGTGATAAACATAATTTTTAAGTAAAAAATACATTTATTGAAAATTTTTGCAAATTAAAGATTTGTTATATAAGTATTTAGGTATAAGGCATGTTTGAGTTTGAGGTAATTTATCATTTATCGATGGACAATGCTTATGGTTTCCACAAGATCTATAAAAGTTTATTAATGTTCTTCTAAAGTACGTAAAATATATTTATCTTACTTTACCTTATTTTGCATTACAAAAAGCTTAACTTCACCGTATTTAGTACATTTCCAAACAACATTAGGTTTGAAGCTAAGGCTTTCTAATGTAAAAAAAGCATTATTTGACGAAAATTTCCATATTCTTTTACAGAAAAGAAAGCTTTTACTAGGAACATCGAAAACACGAGAGGGAAGAAGAGATTTCACACTGAAAAAAATCCCTTAGAAGATCTCGCGGCACCATTTATTTAATTTGTGTGTTTTGCATAATAGTTCAATAATACATTTTGTTCTCAATGGGAAAACGGTATATAACTTAGAGCTGAAATGAGAAAAAAAAATCACCTTTCCCACAGTCTAGAAAAGGAAACAAAAATATTTAGCAAAAAACTGTTTAATCTTAGAACAGTTTTTTCGTTATACATTGTTTTAATTACAGATATTTCTGTAATTGTTGATCATTAAAAAGAGTAATGAATGCTGGTTAAATTTACGAATTGTCTTTTAATTAAATAAAGAAATATATTCTACTTATATATGCTGTCAATAATTATAAAAATAGTAATAAAAATATAGATATAATAGATGTTTTAAACTCTTTTTAAGATGTATATTGAGTGTTTTTTGTATACGTTATGTAATCACGTATTAATTTCTTTATGAATTGTGTTTGTAATATCCAAGAATGGATTAAATTGATTCATGCTTATAGTTTCTGTACATAATTTCCCTGAAGATGGTTAAAATATGAATATTAACCGAAACGTCGGAATGTAAAGATATTTTGGGATATAAAGATATTTTAAGTAGTGTGATATGCTGAAAAGTATGGTTTTATTACTATTTTTTTTAATTGTCTTAATTTTTTAACTGTACGAATTTTACAAAATGTAAAATTTTAACATTTCGTAAAGTAAAAAAAAAAAAATAAATAAAAATAAAATAAAATAAATAAATAAATTGTAGCTTCCAATAAAATCTTAGTTTTTCTTTTCTTTTTCTTTTCTAATAGTGAAATCATATGTATAATTATTTTCAACTCTTTTGTGACAGTGTCTATCAATATTGAATATAAAAATGCATACATCGTCTTCTTAATGATAAAAGCGCAAGATTCCCGGGGACAATGCAGGAAACTAACATCATAGCTAAAAATGTATTGAAATAAATGTAATGAATTTTTATCCATTTGTCTAATGATTTTTGTTATTTACTTCAAATTATTTTTTCCTTAATAAAAAGACTTGTAATTGAGAATGAAATGCAATATTGTGTACACGGTGATTCTGAGATCGTGAGACAAATTTGGAGGGGAGGTAGAGAACATCACAGAGATTTAGAATTGTACAGGAACCTATATCTGCACACGTCATTTTAACCCTTTAAGAACTAGATGCTTTGTGCTACTGTGAACTACTACCTCCGACTACTGTATAAATTTTAAAATCTTGCATGCTTCATTATTTAGAAAAATCATACCCAGCGTTCGTATTATTGCAATCACTGCGATAAAATACATCGACAAAAACAGGATTTATTTATTTATGTAAACATTAGCAAGTAGCATTTTTTTTTTTTTTTTTTAATGCAGCATTGGAGAGTCACTAGCATATCCATGCAAATCCACAAGTTCCTTAAAGGGTTAAAATGACTATTGGGGACATGGGTTCCTGTTGTGTGACGTCACTGCTACGTAGTTATGAAGATTACTTTGTCACTATAAGCGCGCGTCACTGCTGCGCACCTGTTTTTTTTTTTTTTTTTTTTTTTTAGTTAGTCGACTTCGTGCTGTTGTATCCCGGATAAGGCATGGATGTATTGTCCTTGTGTATGTGTTTCATGTATCTGTTCTTGTTTCAATAAAAACTTGTAAACCCTTGTGGTGTGGATTTTCGAGATATAAGCGGCCCTAGAGGCAAGCAATAAATCTCAGTACTCATCAAACCAAACCAAACCAAACCAAAATCGAGCTGTTGTGAGATGCAGACGGTATCTCCGCTCGTAGAATATATGTATGTTTAGTGGCTGTGTATTGTCTCTTTTGTTATTTAATAAATATTATTAATGTCATCATGGTCTGTAGCCGTTTCCCTATATTTATCTATTTTCCCCTATATTTTAGCCGTCCCCTATAATTCGGGGGCTCGACCGATCCGGAAATTTATACCCCTAGCTCGTAAAGCCGTTACTTCTGTTTTCTAAAACAGTAGCGTGAAAATGTTATTATTCAAGATGTTCTAAAGTAGAGCTATACACTGTGAACGTTTTATTTATTTTACGGACGATATCATTTTTTTATTTATTATTTTACGATTCAAGAACATTCTTTCTTCATTCCGACGTTTTCGAGAAAACTGTACTATAAGTTCGGAACACTGGACGTTGTTTTATAATATTAGCTTCTTTTTGCTCTTCGTATCTACTGGATTTTAATTCTCTTGATTCGACGTAAATTGACGTGATGTAGGAAATTGTATTTCTCAGTAATTAACTTTCCTTCTGTTGTGTGATGTCACTGCTACGTAGTTATGACGAGATTACTTTGTCACTGTATGTGCGCGCAACTGCTGCGCACCTGTTTTTTAGTTAGTCGACGTCGAGCTGTTGTGAGATGCAGACATTATCTCCGCTCGTAAAATATATGTATGTTTAGTGGTTATGTATTGTCCTTTTTGTTATTTAATAAATGTTATTAATGTAATCATGGTCTGTAGCCGTTTCCCTATATATATATATATATATATGTATATGTATATATAATAATAATAAAAAAGAAATGGTAGAACACTTTGATTTTTTTATAGTTGACTAAGAAAAAAAAATATATTTTTTTTTAATGTATTAAAAAATAAATGCAAATTCAGGAATGTGTCATAAAAGCACATAGTTTAGATTTAAATACAATGTTAAAATAAAATTCAGTTTTTATTAATGAACACTAACTTAAAGAAAAAAAAAACTTTTCGATATGTCAGGCATATGTGAAAAAAATATAAATTCTATTTTAAAATCCGCGACATTCAAAAGATAGTTTTTGTAGTGTAATCACTTATTTGAGTTTCCTTCTTCGATAATAGATTTTCAATAGATATGTGTATATGCAGTTTTTTTTTTCTTTATGTAAAGTCGTCTAGTTTTTGCTCGCCAATTTTGTACACCACTTAATTTTTAAGTAATTCCCTTCAAATAAATTTACGATTAAATTAGAAAAAAAGTACTCTAAAAAAAGACTGGTGGGAAAAAAATAGGCTGAAAGAGGCAAGATTAAAAATCTTCCTGGTTAGGTTCGCAAGTATATAAAATATTACTCGTATGATAACTTATAATGTAATATATTTAAATGTATTATATTACATTTTTATTTTTACAAAAATGATTTCACTTAGACTAAAATGAATTTTAAGTGTCTCTTTCGATAATATTTACAATTTTGCAGGTTATTTCAGCAATAAGAATTACTTGAAACAAAACTATAAAATACTTTCCAAGAAAAAATAATTCTATGTAGAAGAAGACAAAGAGTTTATAATTTTTAAAAGATTTATTTCTGTTAAATGATTTTAACTGAGATAAAATATTTAATTTTCTATTAGATGATTGCTTACATTAGTTACAACATTACTGCGGAATGTTAACACATTACCAGATTATAGTTGGATGATGCATAGATAATCCATCTCCCTCCCCCCCCCCCCCACAAGATAAAAAGCTGTAAAGGGAGCTTCGATGTAAAGAAATACATTTTAAAGTTAATGTGTAAGTAATAGCCTATTTTAATGCAAATTATATATAAATACTTTCAAATTTCTTATAGCCCCTGTGTGAATTTTTCCTATGTCATCATTACTTTGTGAAAAATTCTTACGTGATTGAAAAAAAAAAAATAAAAGCATTTCTTATTTTAGCGTATCAAAATACATTAGACACACTTAACACTGTGAAATTTCGGTTTGTTTAACTTATTCCGTAATGCAAATGCTGCGTTTGACATTATTTTTTTGCGTGTACTCGTAATCAGTTACCACTGAGTGCTTTACTACTGCCAGACCACTGCAGCCATTTGTCATTGCTGTCGGTGGAAATTTTATTTTTTCTTTTTCAATATGTTGATATCATTTAATCAGTTTATTTTAAACAACGCTTTTTTTTCCATAAAAGTTATAGCAATATACAAATATACAATTATTTTAAATATTAATAAGTTACATTATGTATTTTTTAATATATTTTCAATTAGAACAATAACAGGAATGAATAAAATGACAAAAATTAATAATAAAATTTCCCGCAATAGCACTGTTAAAAGAAAACAAAAATGATTTCTTAATTCCATACCTTGTATATTTTACATTTTAACCCGTATATCTTCTTAATAACAAAGTATATTTTGTGCAAAGACTGTAAAATTAAAAATAGTTTCCGATCATAAATTCTTAAAAAAACACAAAATTTTCTTCTGTTAAAATGTTACAACATTTTTACTGTATATTTCGTGACTTGTATTAGTTAAAATATTAATATTGAGGAATATTTAAAATAAGCCATTTTGAAAAGAGAACGTTATCTTTTATTATTTAAATGTGGAACTACTCATGCTATAATTTGAATTTTAAATTCAATGCAGCGAAAAATTCCTAACAATTGAAAATGAGTTAAAAATGCTTCATTGAACAAATGGTTAACGTTAACGTAATAGAAAAGTTGTGCTACATAAAAATGCTTACCAAATGATAAAAATTAATTCTTAAATCTTTTTAATTGTAATGAAAATTACAACTTTCCAGTGCATTAATTTCTTTCAAGGTATTTAATTTTTTAATACATTTTAAAAGGAATTGTTATGGTTAGTGAAATGTAAGTTACTGCTCATTGTATTTAAATTAAATAAAATATTTTATTCTGGTATATTCGAACTACATCTTTTTTAAAATTGAAGAGTTTGAAATCAGAATATAAAATTTTGTTGTCATGTATTTTTGTAAAATAGATATAAGTACGATATTTGATTACAAACTAATTTGATAGAAATTATAATGAATTACAAAAACATCTTTTTAATTTAAGTTATTTTAGTGTACATATATATATATATATATATATATATATATATATATATATATATATATATATATAAACAGTATGTTGAAAAACGTACTTGAAATTTTTACGAAACTATAAAGTATTAAAAAACATATTCATTTTAATGTTTCCATTTAAATTATAATTTTATAATTTCTTATCTAGTGCCTTTAACCCGTTAACGCCCGAATTGATTTTAAAGAATATTATTAGCTGATTATTTCACTTCTAAATTAATATAGCCACCTGACAGTAAAATATATTAACTTAAACAAATCTTTTGATAGTTTTAAATTTAAAGCCTATCATCCTTTAATGACGTTTAGTGTTCTAGCGAGAAAACTTCGATATAGAAAAACTTTGAGATAACAGATTAATTTTCTATATATGTTGACAAAGCTCTCGAGAGAAAAGCATTATAATATATATTATTTTTCAATTTGATTTATGTTAGTATAGTTGCGCATAAAGCAAATATATGTGCGACGAATGAAAAATCATAAAATGACTATCCAAATTATGAAATAAAAATTAATAGTAGGCACATAAAACATTCAGGGATCATTTAGAGTGACGCTATAAACTGTCACTAAAAAGCAGAAATTCATTCCAAGAAACCACAAAAAATATACGTGCTATTTTATTAGCTGTCCTCAAGTGAGGACACTGGGCGCTAACGTGTTAAATTAAAAAATATATGGATTTTTTTTTTGGGGGGGATGGGGGGTGGAAGATAAATTAACTTAAAAAAAAAAATCAGTACATAAATTTTGTTCACTAAGCAAATATCATCAGAATATCTCGGAACCGTTTTATGCGTCTGATTACAACTGTGAGGAAATACTTTGTACATTTAAATGATTTTCAAATAGGTTTTTTCAACATTTATTACTATATTTCGCTTTAAACAAGCACCTACTGTTGCACTATAAGTTTAGTTAAAACTGTCTTGGCACTTTAAATATGTACTTATTAGTAATGAAGGATTGATATCGATAATCATTTTCTCACTTTTAAAAATCTTTAGATACACTATAGATATATATAGTAGCTTTTTTTTTCTAGTTTAACAATTTAGAAACTATCAAAGACAAAATATACACTTTATTTAGAGTAAAGCGCTTCATTTCTTTTTTCGTTACTTCTAACGTATTTTTTGCATATGGAACAGAAACACTGAAAACAAATATGTAAATGATTGATTTAAGGTCACGTTTATGGTCAGTCGACTGAAACGATGTTTTTAAATAACAATTCCTTTCAATCATGAAATCTCTTGAATTAATCGTGAACACATTTCTTACTCGGTTTTTGTTCCTAAAAATGTGTTAATATAACATGGGCTTCCAACGTTGTTTTCTTTCAATATCCTTAATGAGGTAGTTACATCGGCCATATCAAAGTTCATCAGATTGACCAATGATACTCGGCAAACCTTTTTTTCGGAATATCAGCCAATATCAGAATATGTTGGTGCCTTAGAAAACAATATCCCTTATGTTTTATGTATTTAGAATTCTTTATTATTATTATTATTGTTTATTTATTTATTTATAAAATTAATCGCAATATAAAAGTAAAATTTTGAACTTTGCAAAAAATTCAGGTATAATATTGTTCCATAACAAACAATATTCGAATAGATTGGTATATTGTTAGTTCTTCAACATGCTTGGCACTTTTGGGTGGTAATAGACAGTATTAAATCAATGTGAGTGTGCAGAAAAAGTTGATGTTTACATATTGCAGTACAACACTAGTTGTTGCATGTTGTCTATTCGAATGGTGACAGAAAGTGCTCTAAAATTGGGATTTTAAAGATAAGCAGCTGTAGCTGGTATCTCTACTCTGTTTGCATATGTAAAGTCACATATTGTTTATCATAGTAGTACATTTTACTATTTTATTACCTTCTTTGACAAAAATTCGTAATAAAGCAAATTCGATTGTATTTCAAATGGTGCATTAAAAAAGCAATTCTAGTGTATTTTATGAAATTTAATATTAAACTAAAAAGAAAATGTAAAATGGGCAAAAGAAGATTTCGTATAATGCATTACATTGAAAAGATTGTGAATAATACTGGGTTTTAAAAAGCAATTCACATTACATGTGCATTACACTGTAAAATCTTTGCACAAAATAATGATTCATTATCTTTTATTTTACTCTCACTTCATAATTTATTAATAATAAAAAAAACAGTGTAAACATTGTTAATTAGCAAAACCATGTTTAGAAATACTGTCGTACAGCCATTTAACTCGAGTGAGGTCAATAAATCGTAATTTGTCTTCCAGTTTGACTGTTTAGCTACGCTGACGTTTTAATTTTTTTTTTTTTTTTTTTATGGCTGATTAGAATTTAGCATTCCTGTAAAAGATAAAGTAATCCAATACAGTTTTTGCATCATAAATGAAAGGATACAAGGATTGTGTTTGTATGGCAAGCAGTAAGATTCTTATAGTTTGTGTTATACTTAGTGTATAACTTTGATTTATTTCATTTATTTTACTGCCTCTTAACTATAGAATCAAAATGGGGTTAAATAAACGTTGTCTAAAAAAAGGGTAAAAGATATGGACAGAAAGCTTCAGTTCAAATAACCGTTTCCTTACGGCGAAAATTTTTACAATGTATATTACTATTTTAGTAGGCTCTTAAATATCATTTAACCATTTTCTACTGAATTACTTAATATTACCATTTTTCTTCCATAAATAAATATTTTTGCTATTCAGCCAGTTCATTTATCCCTTTACATTCATGAAAACTAGTAGTGAAGAAAATTTGGTTTTAATTCAAAATGAGCCATTCAAAAAATGCATATTTTCCAGTTCATGTTAGAAAAATTGATTTTAATGTAAAAGTATAATTTTACATGTACCAAAAAGGATTTTGCATCATTTATTACCATAAGCAACGAGTTTAATGCATTGTGATTAAATGTTTTCTTTTTAATCTCAATTATTTAAATTCTAAGTTTTAATGTAAATAATGCATTCAAGTGCATTTAATGAAATTTAATTATATTCCATAACAAAAATTTAAACCAACGTAAATAGAATTTGTGTAATTAACTGCAACAGGAAAAAAAGTGAAGTAACCTATGTTTTAAAAGGGAATTAGTAATTCAAATGCAGTTTAGTCATAATATTATTATTACTTTTTACTAATTAAATTCAATATATTCTACGCATAAACAAAAGTAATACAAAAGGAAAACATAGGGAAATGGAAAAGGGAATACAAAAGGAAATGGAAAACATGGAATTCGAAAACAATGAATTAGTTTTATACTCATTTCTTATGCATTAATTAAATGTAACTTCTTTTATATGTATTGATTCATGCAGGACCTTTTTAAAAATCTACAACATTTATATTCAATTTTAAATAACGGACAGCATAATTTAGTACATTCATTACTATTTTAATAAAATTAAAACAGCGCATTACACTTTAAAAATCACAAATGCTTTTAGAATTTCCCCGACCCCTAATTTTTTTCCTTATGCCTAGAGTATTTTGATGGAAAAACTAGACTAACTGAAAAAAAAAAAAAAAAATCAGCGCTTTTATTTAATTATTTCTAATGTAAGACATTTTACATTGCGAAATGAATTTTATTAGCATTTATAACATACTAAATTTAAAAAATGTTGAATGGTGAAGCATTTCTGTATAGTACATTAAAAAATAAAAATTCATTTCTTTTTAATTTGTATTTGTAACAGGAAAGCTGATTAATGACTTATAAATATTCAACAATGTTGCTTTTGACACTTTTTATTCATTTTCACTTAAACTTTTTTTTTTCATTACACAAAAATTTATTCATGTTATAAAATCATTTTTTTCGAATGTATTTCATATTTTGAACTACTTAATTAACGATATAATAAATTAACTTAGAAACTATCGAGACTTACAACTAACTGTTTAATTTTTGTATATACTTGTCATATTTAAGATTTTATCGAAATTCTTTATCAATGGCAAAGAACAAAAACTGACAGAGGAATATGTATATTGCATAGCTGTTTAAAAAAGACGGTATCAAGAAATCGGAATGGTTAAAATTTGTGATTTTAACATGTTATGATTAATTACTGTTGCATTTAGTTTTATATAGATTGTAAATTAAAGCCAAATAAAGACTTTATTTGTTCGGTACTCGTAAGAAAAATATCGTTGCAATCCTCCCAATCATGATATAGATTCCAATTTTTACGCTTTTTGTCTACTAGCGATATTTTAGTAGGTCAGTTTTATTATTTTTTTTCATAGTTATAATTGATAACATAAAAGAAAATCTGTTCAGTTAAAGTGGTATTAAAGAACTATAAATGTTGACAGCTGTATCATAATTTAAACATGCATGTACAAATTTCTGTAATTATAAGCATATCTGATTTGCTCGGTGCTCTACCGACGCAGTGCTCTACCGACGCAGTGCTCTACCGACCGACATTTTAGTTCGAGGGATTTTAATCTTTCATTCTAAAGCTATGAAATGGGCCTTTAGCGACTATCTGAATGTCACTTCAATGACTGATCCTGCTAAGTTCAGTGGTTGTAAAGAAACTTGCCTTAAAAGTTGTAATCGTCCGCGGAGGAAGAGGGGGTTCCTTCACTTTAAGAAACCAAAGTTAGATTCAGAGGTATGACATCGATTTTTTACGCCATATGATAATTCCACTTATAAAACTCTTCTAGTTTCCTAGGAATAACTCAGAGGCATGCCATAATAAATTTAAAACTCTTCAAAATGAACGGCTCCACGATTCAGTTAGCCCCAGATGTGTTACCTTTAAAGGACGTGGGCGATATTGTTACTACGATATATTTAACGTGTACCAGCCATCATTATTATATACAACGATCGTCAGCCAGTTGGAGTATTGAACCCGTAATCTTCCAATTACGTCTCGGTGCTCTACCGATGCAGCTAATACTGCATTATTATTATTTTAGAAACTTATTCATAAATCACTTTTTTAAAATACATTTATAATTCCCATAAAGTACTTTTATATATACATTAGCATTATGCATATAAATTACCCTCATATAATATAATAGCATGTAAATTACCCTAATGCTGTAGAAATATATCATGTTTTCATTTTTTACCTAATTTATTATGTAGTAAAGATGCATAATTGAATTTTAATTAATCATGTAAACTTATTTTACCAGTAATATAAAAGAAGAATCGCTACATTTTAAGAAGCTTTAATTGCTTTCAGAGATTATATAAACATAATTTTCTTTGAAAAACATTCTTCGGGGAAATCAATTAAGGAAATTTAAATACGTATTTATTTCCCGAAATCTTCCTTTTACATTTAATAAAATGCTATTAATGAGGTAATATCACATTTTTAAGATATACTTCTGATCGTTCATTAATAGATGTTTCTAAATATAAATATTTTTAATATTAATCTTTTTACTCATAATTAAGGAAAATAATCTAGCGTAGCACTATTTTTTCTCAAAATACATTATTATAGACAGGTTATAGTAATTTTTGATGGGAGACAGGTACTAATTATATATATAAATATATTTATAATTCTAAAATATTGCATTTTAGCCAATAGAGTACCCTCATGCTGTAGAAATATAACTATATCATATTTTAATTTTTTACCTAATTTATTATGTAGTAAAGATGCATAATTGAATTTTAATTAATCATGTAAACTTATTTTACCAGTAATATAAAAGAAGAATCGCTACATTTTAAGAAGCTTTAATTGCTTTCAGAGATTATATAAACATAATTTTCTTTGAAAAACATTCTTCGGGGAAATCAATTAAGGAAATTTAAATACGTATTTATTTCCCGAAATCTTCCTTTTACATTTAATAAAATGCTATTAATGAGGTAATATCACATTTTTAAGATATACTTCTGATCGTTCATTAATAGATGTTTCTAAATATAAATATTTTTAATATTAATCTTTTTACTCATAATTAAGGAAAATAATCTAGCGTAGCACTATTTTTTCTCAAAATACATTATTATAGACAGGTTATAGTAATTTTTGATGGGAGACAGGTACTAATTATATATATAAATATATTTATAATTCTAAAATATTGCATTTTAGCCAATAGAGTACCCTCATGCTGTAGAAATATAACTATATCATATTTTAATTTTTTACCTAATTTATTATGTAGTAAAGATGCATAATTGAATTTTAATTAATCATGTAAACTTATTTTACCAGTAATATAAAAGAAGAATCGCTACATTTTAAGAAGCTTTAATTGCTTTCAGAGATTATATAAACATAATTTTCTTTGAAAAACATTCTTCGGGGAAATCAATTAAGGAAATTTAAATACGTATTTATTTCCCGAAATCTTCCTTTTACATTTAATAAAATGCTATTAATGAGGTAATATCACATTTTTAAGATATACTTCTGATCGTTCATTAATAGATGTTTCTAAATATAAATATTTTTAATATTAATCTTTTTACTCATAATTAAGGAAAATAATCTAGCGTAGCACTATTTTTTCTCAAAATACATTATTATAGACAGGTTATAGTAATTTTTGATGGGAGACAGGTACTAATTATATATATAAATATATTTATAATTCTAAAATATTGCATTTTAGCCAATAGAGTACCCTCATGCTGTAGAAATATAACTATATCATATTTTAATTTTTTACCTAATTTATTATGTAGTAAAGATGCATAATTGAATTTTAATTAATTATGTAAACTTATCTTTCCTTATAGTAATGTATAAAAAAAAAAAAAAAAAAAAAAGAATCGCTACATTTTAATAAGTAAGAACAGCGAAGCTTTAATTTCGCTCAGATATTATATAAATATAATTTTCTTTGAAAGACATACTTAGAGGTAATCAATTTAGGAAAATTAAATACGTATTTATTTCACGAAATCTTCCTTTTATATAATGCAATTAATGAGGTAAGTTCACATTTTCAACACATATTTCTGATCGTTCATTAATTGATTTTTTTAAATAGAAATATTTTCAATATTAATCTTTTTACTCATAATTAATAATAATAATAAAAAAAAAAAAAAATCGTGTAGCACTCATTTTTCTCAAAATGCATTACAATAGACATTTTATAGTAATTTAAGTTGGGAGATAAGTAGTTGGGATATAGGAAGTAATTAAATACATATACAGTCGAACCTCGTTAACGGGAATCTCAAGGGGGATAAAAAATCTGTTCATGTTATCAGTAGTTCATACTATCAGTAACAAATCTTCATATAACTAAAACAATCTCTATTTTGATGGGGATTGTGGAAACAGTTCATGTTATAAGTAATTCACGTTAACAGTGTTTATTTTAACGAGGCTTGACTGTATATATATTTATTTATAATTTTTTTATATAAATATATTTCTCTCTCTCTCTTTTTTTTCTTTCTTTTCTTTTTCTTTCTTTCTTTATTTGTTGTTGTTATTTATTTATTTATTTATTTATTTGATGTTGTTTCTCCTCACTAAAATGATGTAAAATAAAAACTCAGACATATTTTATTTGAGGAAATACATACATAAAAAGAAAAAAAGAAATAGAAAAAGAAAAAGAAATGCATTCAAATTACTATTTGAAAAGTCATTTATATTTCTGATAAAATATCTCCCCCCCCCCTCCCCTTTACAAACTTTGTAACATTTTTGATCGGCTGTTAAATTTATTTTATTTTAATAGTATATAAAAATCTGTAGAAATAGGATTTAATTAGGACATTGCGTCTAACATTTTTATTCTTGGTCTTGGTATAATTCAATTTTCATTCTATTATTTCAAAGCAAATCACAAATTAAAAAATATCCCTAGGTACAATCATATCTGATCTCTTTCCAAACACTCCACAGAGTAATTTCTTCAATCAGTTTGTTTTAATTAATTTCAATTGTTTCTACACATTTCTTTTTAACTGTCTTATTTTTAATTAACATACTTTTGTAAACATAGGTATTAATTTTCCCCTTGCAACGACAATGACGTCATGCCATTTTAGCAATGTTTCTGAATATGTTAGGAGGTCTACATGCATGTAAAATCTGCATATTTTATTCTGTCGTACCTATGACGTCACAATATTAATTTTTAATAGGATGTTCTTTTAAAATTACCATTTTCATGTATTTATTTAACAATAATTAAAATTTTGTTTTGCGCAAAATTTTATTTTGAGATAAAAATACAGAATGTATTTAATAACTTTTTTTTTTTTTTGTAATTGGTAAGCTGTAAATTGCTTATTTTGACTTGCTACCAAAAAAAAAATTGTATATATATATATATATATATATATATATATGTATATATATATATAGGAATAATTTAACAAATGAAATGAAATAAAACTCCAAAACACACAGAAGTCTTCACCAGGGAGTCTTTTATGTCTTTTTCTTTACATTAAACATAATTTTCATGAGAATTGCATTATATTAAACGTAAAGGTATATATTTATTGATTTTTTTTTCCGACTGAGTGAAAATAATGCCTGGACCGGGAGTCGAACCCCGGATCTTTGACTTACAAGGTCAAGGCTCTACAGATTGAGCTATCCAGTGAGTAATGCCGACTGGTTTGTCGGCCTGGATAGCTCAATTCGTAGAGCTTTGACCTTGTAAGTCAAAGATCAGAGGTTCGACTCCCGGTCCAGGCATTATTTTCACACAGTCGGAAAAAAAAATCAGTAAATATGATTTTCTTCCACAGTTGATTTTAATTAAAAATTATAAAGGTATATAACTGCTTATTTATTGAGATTATGCATTTCCATGTATATGTACATAATTTGCATGTAATCGTCTTTTTTGCCTATGTTTCCCAACACTATTTACTAGTAATAAATAATTTTAAATTTGTAACCTGTTTTATGACAAAAACTACTATTTAAAATTAGTATCGGAACATTTACTGAAAATGTGTGGAACGCACTAATTCCAATTTTTAAAATAATGTATATATAATATGTATATTTGAGTGAATGAATTTCGTATTTCAATGGAAATATCATTGGAAATATGAAAAAAAAAAGTTTTTTTTCAAGAATATAAACTACATAACATGATATTGATTTTACATATTTACAGTACAACGGATTTAAAAATATACTAATCGTACTACGAGATGTAAATTGTTTATAATTTTTAAACCATTCTCAACGATTTAACGTTTAATGTAATCAGATGATTTAAGAAATTTTACTTTTATAAGATTTTTTTTTTTAAATATCTTTGCGAAAAATAGTATCAGTCTAGTAATGATATAATTGCCTCATAGTTTATTATAAAAAGACATCACAGAAAGGCATTACTGTTTAAAAGCAATGAGTACAAAGCTCTTAATACGTACCTTAAAATGCAAGAACTCACAACAGTTGTTTCGGGTTGAAACAAAACAGGATATTTCGTCAAGCAAATAAAGTAAGTACGAGTTCATAAAACAAAGCGGCAAACGTCTACTTTGTTCACCTGACGAAAGGTCGGGTTTCCTTTTGATTCGAAGCAATTGTTGCAAGTTACAAACCTCTTAGATCAAAGTTAGGCATGCGCCAGATTTTAGGCATGATCCAGATACATTACAATAGACATTTTATAGTAATTTAGGTTGGGAGATAAGAAGTAATTAAATACATATACAGTCGAACCTCGTTATCGTGAATCTTAAGGGGGATAAAAATACTGTTCATGCTATCAGTTACAAATCTTCATATAACTAAAACAATCTCCATTTTGATGGGGATCGTAGAAACAGTTCATGTTATAAATAATTCACGTTAACAGTGTTCACTTTAACGAGGTTTGACTGTATATATATATGTTTATAATTCTAAAATATTGCATCTGAATAAAAATTAAAATTTCCAATATAATTTTAATTCGACAACATATCTACACGACATTATAGTTTACTTTGATATTTTCATGGAATATTAAACAGTAATTCAAATGTTAATTAAAAAAAGAAAATTCCTTTCAGTCTAAATTATGACTCTTCAATTAATTTTATTTCTTTTTTAGTTCTTTACTTAACATATATGGTAAATTACAAATTCCTCATGTAAGTAATTCATAAAAAAGTATCTATTTTTTTATTTATTTATTGTTAAAATTTAACTACAACAATGACAAAAATTCTGGTATAAACAAAAAATGTATTTTATGTATAGAAATATTATAATATATATATATATATATATATACAATTATTTATAAAATTATAAAATTATTTATAAGCTGTTTAGTAATACACAAGTATTTTATTCTTCTTCTTTGAAATATAATTTTAAATTAATGAATAGCTTATTAAATTTTCGTCGTGTATATGACATACATTTGATGTTATCAAATGTATGCATCAAATGAATGTTTAAAAAAATTCTCTCGTTGTCTTATGTTAAAATATTTTATTATTTATACTAATTAAAAACATACTTAAAATGCAGAATATTTATGTAAGAAATTTAAAAATAAAGTAGAGCTCAATGCTTAAAAACTGCATACTTATTAATCTCTCTCTTTGTTTAACACGGTCTCTTTTGTCCTTGTTTCTGGTTGTCTTGTAATCTCTTATGTACGTATATATGTGATATTATGTATACGTCATTCTCATTATTACAATTCTATTTTACTGCTCTCTTAATTTATGTATATGTATATATGCACACACACGAAATTAAGATTTCTATAATTTATACAAAATGTTTGTAATTAAAATTCACTCTTGCATTGCTGCTTAATATAATACTCAAGAGCAACTAAAAAGTTATTTAAAAAAGAAAATTTCGCCTATTCTCTAATGTACACATTTTCGAGTACTTTAAACACCCTTGAAATATTTAAATTTGAGTGAATATCGTATGCAGATTTTTTTGCAGGTCCTTTCCATTAGAAATAATAAATATCTAAAACCATTTCAATTATTTATAAATTACTATTATTTATGTTATCTATGATTTCGATAAAAATTTTAATCAAAGAATGAAAGTGATTAAATCTGTTTTAACGGCCCTTGTTAGAACATTTTTTAAGCTCTCGAAAACTAAACTTACCTTTGTAAAATGCTTTTGTAAAGTAAATTAGTCTCAAACAGAAGGGAGACACAAATATATTTGTCAGGAATCGTATTGATTTATACACCAGTAAAAAGTATAATATTCTGCATGCATAAAGTGCATTTATGTATGCAGAATATATATTTGCTTTGTAAAGCTGCAAAGCTCTAAACAAATCTGAGTTAATGACATTTTTTTAATTAACCTATGATAACAGTAATTATTTATCCATTAGCATACGATGCGCAAATAGATTAAAAAGATTTTGGCAGTAGATACACCTACAAAACTGATCTGAATGCAGTGTCAATTAAGCAATCTTCTATTCAATGAAAGTTATAAATTTGTTTTAAACAAATTTATGTAATGAATATTAATGATTCTTTACACTCCATTAGCGCTTTAAGGAAAGAGGAAAAGGTAAATTAAAAAGAAAGCGGGAGAAATAGAGAGAGAGAACGTCAGTCATTTACAAATGCTTATTCACAGAATATCATTTTCCAATTGTGTGCAGCTAGTTTCATTAATAAAAAGGGTTCCGGGTGATCAACGATGTATCCAGATTTATCTAATGCGGTGGAAATAAATGACAGCGAATAGAAGTTAATTAAAAGTTTGAAAAAGATCAAAATGATAATTGAAAATTTTGGCAGAAAAATATTATATTTTTCAAAGGAAATATATCTATACTTTCTATATCTAAAATATATCTGAGCTTAATTCTCATAATTATACAAATAAGAATCATTAAGCCTTCTGTTTATAAAAAACTTTCAATAAAATAATTAATTTAAGAATGTTTTAATATTTAAAAAAAATATTTTGATGACAATAGTAATTAATAATTCTTAAAACAATAGTTTAATGATTAGTACTTATTTATTTTTTAATAAATTCATATTAGTATTATCATATACTTTAATATAAATATAATTATGACGCATACGTCAAAAACATGAATAAAAAAATTGGTTTACCAATTCGTGCCCACAATACATGAGTAAAAATTGTATTATTATTATTTAAATTTCAAAAGAGGTACCACACGCGTGCCGTTTGGTTGGCTTTGCAGCGCTCGGGCCTAATTTGTTTGACTGACAAAGCGTCGTATTTTCTTTTGACCTGAAGCAATTGTTGAGCAGTCTTATATTTTATGATATTTATTCAAAATTTTGTACTAATTACTTTAAAAACCAGCTCTGTGGTACTTTCTTACAACAATGCGTTCGTGACTTCACGCATGCGAGTCGACTTTGCCGACGCATTGGCAAAGAATTAAATTTATTTTTCTATTATTTGTCACTTTCTCCACCATATATGGGTGAGAGCAAGTATTTACACTTGAAAATAATTTAATTTTGTAGAAACATGTTATCAAAATAAATGCTAAATCATTGAGACTGTACGTTATACCAGAAATTTAGGGCACACGACCCCGAGTTATATGCAGTTTCGATCTCGCACTATGATTACACTATTACACAATACGTTATATAGGGATGCTAATATTCAACATACATACATATATATATATATGCGTGTGTGTGTGTGTGTGTGTGTGTGTGTGCTAAGTCGGTTTATATTGTTAAAAAATATATTTCGTAATTCCTATTTTTCTTTACGACATAGCCACATTTTTAAGATTGACCTTGGTACACTACCAAAAATGGAATTTGTTTAAAAGAAAGGATTCTGGGATGTGTACAAAAAGTCTCTTGAAAAATCGGTAGTTAAAGATGCTCCATACATTACCCAACTACACTTTTTCATAAAATAAATTCATTTTCTTCCCAACAATGAATCACATGACCCGTCTTTACTCCTTGGTCAAACAGCAGTGCTTGTGTTTTTACCACCATTTTATTTTCATTTAATTTAAAATTTTTGTTTTTATATATTTTAATTATTTTTTATGGCGAAACTGTAAAATAAACCTATAAATTCAAAATTGCTTATTACTTTTAAGCAATGGTAAAAGGAAAAGTAAAAACATATTTCATGTGACAAAAAGTAAAAAAGCAAAAGAAAGCAAAAGAAAACAAGTCTCAGTATTAGAGTATTCATAAATTTATATGCTTAATATAACTGCCTGCAAAAGTATGTTCAGTGTACTGAAGGAAAAAAAAAAAAAAAAAAGATGAACTGTCAGAAAAATAATGCAAACAGCGTAACTAATTTCCAAAAGTCTGTATACAAGCTTACAAAAATATAGAATTGAAAACAATTTATTCGTAAAAATGTTTGCGTTCAGATTTAAGTAATTTATTTTAATAATTAAACTTGAAGGTCTAATTCTTTCATATAGTTCAACTAATGTTTTTCTCTTCAAATTATTATTATTATTATTATTTTTAATCGTTTTCGTCTACATTATATTTTGATAATTTAACAAAAAAGTATTACTTTTTGGAGCTCAGGCGCATTTCAAAATATATTTCATCTTTTTCACTCTGACGAAAATAAATTTAGATTCCTTGAAATAAGGAAGAATCTTTTTTTTTTCTTCATGACTACATATTTACGAAAAGCAATTTTCATCCTGAAGCGACATCAGGGTAAATTACAATAAAAAATATGTAAAATGTAATTAATTGTTTATTACCTTAAAGCATATTGCTGCTGATTTTAGCAATTTATTTTTAAAATAATAAGGTTTTTTTTTTTTTTTTTTTTTTTTTTAGAGATACCAATCAACATTTTTTTTATACAAATCCAGATAAAAGTATTTCTTTTTCATACCTAAAAAAAAAGAAAAGAAAAGAAAAAGGAAAAAGGTGCGCTTACGTTTCATTTTAATAACTTATCAGAAAGTATCGTTTTTAGACCACAAGAGCAATCAAATTTAAGTCATTATTTCATCTTTATTTTATCCGCTCGGGGAATTAAATTTAGATTCTTGTAAAAAATATTTTTTTTCCCTTTTACATATTTTCCAAAGTGTTTAAATTGCAATTTTTATCATCATAAAACTATTTCTTCTTCACATGCAAAAATTTTAATTTTAAAAAGTGACTTATACAGAATTTAAAACAGTTTTTTATTACTACCTTTTTTTTTTTTTTTTTTTTTTTTTTTTTTTTTTTTAAACACGCTTTTTGGGTATCAGATGATTATAAAAAAAAAATCATGGCTTTTTAAAAGCTTAAAATAAAGTTCAATAAAAACAAAATTTAAAATTACAAATAAAATTTGGCAATATATGTTTCATTTCTTATTTTAAATATTATATGTGTTGATATATGTAATTAAACACACACAGAAATACACATATTCATATATTTATACAACTTTTATATATTAAACCTTTGAAGGAGAAATTAGTCGCGTTCATTTAAAAAAAAAAAAAAAAAAGAAAAGAAAAGAAAAGAAAAAAGAAAGAAAGAATATTTTTATGTTAAATTACACAGGCATACAAAAATAATAATAATAATAATGCTAATTCTAGAAAAATCTAGTTAAAAAATTCCAAAACGTACCAGTTTTTCAAAAAGTTCAAACTTAGAAGGAGATGGAGCGTAGTTGGTGATAGGGTGGAACGTCAGTATGATGTCACAGCTATTGGATGCTACACACAGTAAGTGTCTCGTACTGCTTACATCAAACTAAGTGCCAAAAAGAATTTTCTGCGCAAAAGGAAAAGAAAGCATTAACGACATATAAATTCAGGATGTCTTAAAGAAAGGTAAACAATTTCCTGTTGTAGACTGAGAAAAAATTCTGTAACTGACATCTAGAATCTAAATTGTGGCTCTAGAAAAATAGTTCCATGTCATCCTTATAAATTCTAGTTCCCGTTAAAAGAGAGTTCTAGAAATCCCTCATAGAATTCTAGAGCGTTTGCCTATATGCTTGAGGGCAAAATTATTTAAAAATCTCTGCAAATAAATGCGAATACAAGAGGCGGGTTTCAGCAACTATAATCTTGGTTTATTATCCAATTCTCGAAAATTAGCGAGAATTTCTCACAATCCAAAAGATTCAGAATATTTAGAATATTCAGAACATTGTTTCACTATCTAGAAATGTGTAGACTAAGAAATTCTCGATCATTTCGTCTATTCAGTTTGTTGGCGTGCATAGCTCGGAAATCTATATTTCTATTTAAGGGATTTAGAAAATGACCATTTATTCATTCTAGATGAAGGCGGTATTTTTTTTTCAGTGTAATTAATGTAATTTCCCTTTAATATAAAATCAATATATATTAGACAAATCCTTTCCAGTTGTTTGGCATATTAATTAATTTGTAAATAAAACACTTTAAAATATTTTGAATATACTTTCTTTTACTCAGAATATGTAGAACAGGCTTTCTTGTCCATATATTTAAGTGTATTTTCTGAAAATTCCTTATCTGATTCAGAAAAATGGACGCCATATTTGTAATCAACGCACGAAATAATATAAAAATCAGTCCTTGCATTGCAAACCCTTTTTCATGACTCAAATTTTGCAGGCCTGTGTTATCAAAAAGAATTTAAAAATAAATATTAAAATAAATAAATAAAAGTAGGATGAAGTTTTTAAAATTGGGAATTGGTAATTTTGTTCTCGTACCGAAGTCACTGCGCATTGATTGATCAAAGAGCCTAAAGTTTACAAAAATACGAAATAAAATATGTATTTTATGCATTTATTTTGAAATTATAAATGTAAGAAGAAAAATATTAAATTTGTATTCATTGATATTATCATTAGTTAGTTCTTACAGAGGATGTAGATTACTCTGAAACTTACTTAGTTTATTTTCAAAGTTTTTAATTATAGAATCGAACATTTTAACAAAACTTAAATTAATCCTGTTTATGTAAAATAATTTTGTTTCGAATTATTAATTTTTAGCGTTAGATTATAAAAATGAAATATACTATATATCGAACGCAATTGGTTTTTAGTATATTCATATACACTTGCCGTTTAATCAATTATACCTACCCAATCTATAGAATCAAAAAATCATTAATTTACTGAAAACGCATTTTTTTATTGTAAGTGTTTTTAATAATCTGTATATATATAAAAATTACGTGTCACGATGTTTGTCCGGGGTAAACTCCTAAACTAAGGAACCGATTTTAATGAAATTTTGCACTCTGTGTGCAGTTTGGTCCAACTTGAGAGATAGGATAGTTTTTATCTCAATTTATTGTCACAATATTGTTTTATTGCAATTATTTGTTAATTATAGACCTTTATTAAAGTTGCTCCAAAACATCTGTGAGTTCCATAAGTTTAATTGTTGCCAAAAAGAAAAAATACGAGTTCATTTTCTTTCGACATAAAAGTAAATACATTTAATCAAACGTAAACGTTAAAAATTTATAAAAAGTTAAATTATTCATCTCACGAAAATTGACGTCATAATCAATTTAAAGATTTTATTCGCATTGATAAAGTATGTAGTTATACACAAGCGAAGTGTGACGTCACTGACCGCCTGTGAAATCAAGAAAAAAATTTCCTATGTTAATCATCCATTGTATTTTTTATAAAAAATTATTAAAAATCGAGGAAAATTATTTCCGGATTTTAATCCCCATATTTTTGTATAGATATGTATTATTTATCATGTGCATACGTTAGATTGAGTTATTTTGCTGTCAAATTGACAAAATTTTAATTTTAAATTTCAAAGCTCTGTCGTCCTTGGAGTTTTTCGTATTTGGCGATCAAAAACGTAACACGAAAATATACAAGCTAGATGTATATTTTCGTAATATGTATTGTGCGAAATATTGTTTCATATTATTCATCACTCTCTTAATATAAGTTGTTAAAATAACCATGATTTTTGAAAGGAATTAAATGTGTGCGCCAGGTAATTTGGCGATATTATTTTTTTTCCGCCAAGGATGATAGATATGAAATTTATTCCGCTGCAACATGTTAATATCTTATGTCAGTTACATTATGTATATGCTACAATTTATTTCACGTGACACGTGTGTTAAAAATTTATTTACGACATAACCTTGCTTTTTCAATTTTTGTTGCATTATTCTAATCTGTATCACTTCGTTTTCTTTAAGAAATTTGTGATCTATACATAACGTTCTAAATAAAAAGTAATTATTTCAATATTTTAAAACTTATTTAAAAGTCTGTTTTATTTAACATTAAATTTTAAAAGTTAATTTAAAACTTATTTAAAAGTCTGGTAGAGTTTAAGTCTGTTTATTTGTTTTGTAACGCTAATCTATATGATCGATGTTCGAATCTTTAGTTAATTATTTCTCTTATTTTTCTTTACTTTTTCTTTAATAACTTACCAATTTAACGTTCCTGATTAAATTTGTGATTTATATATGTATTTTGCATTAAATTTTGACTCATATTTATTGCTGAAATTGCGATCGTAAAATCTTGCAATTTTCCTATCTTAATCCTCAATGCTTTCCTTCTAGATTAACTTGAATTTACTATAAAAATTTTAGCATACTCAGAATCTTCTCACCACTTCGTTAAAATATATTAATATTTTCAGTAATATATTAATCAGTATATCAACACAACGATATTTGGCGATTTTTTGTTGGCGATTATGGCTAAATCATAAATCTATAAATCATAAATGATAATCTAAATCATAAATCAAAAACATAAAATAATAAATCGAAAATAAACAACATATAGGCTGCCATATTATATCACAAACAGTCCTGAGCGACATCGTTATCGTTCAAAACGGCGCCAAAGAAAAATCGCCAAATTCAGCTGTGGGGATATACTGAAGTTATAATTATCCGAATATAATTACTGAAGTTATATTATAAGTTATAGTTGTGGGTAACAACTATAGTATTTCCCCACAACTGGATTTGGCGATTATGGCTAAATCATAAATCTAAAATAAAAGCATGCAGGTTAACATATTTCATTGCAAATAATCCAGAACGACTTCGTTATCGTTCAAAAAGGCGTAAAAAAAAAAAAAAAAAAAAAAAAAAAAAAAAAAAAAAAACCGCCAAATCCAGTTGTGGGGAAATACTATATACCTTACCAAATTATCAACGTATTACTTAGCCGCAGCAACGCGTGGCCGGGTCTGCTAGTATAACTGTATGTTTTGTGCTGCCGATATTCCATTATGATATTTTACGTACTGCAGTCTGCTTTTCAGGACGGAGACGCATTTCTTTGAGTCAAAATAGACCTAATATAAATTAAATACGGGCTAAGATCCCTTAGAAAGACTCCAACGGAGGGCTTCCCCTCAAGCCTAGGACCTTAGTGTAGTCAATCGGCCCTACTCACCAAGCACCAAATGCAAACGGTTATACTATTTGCATTTGTTATGAAGTTGAAACAAACATTTTATAACAGAAATGAGAAATATTACTTTTGACCATATATATGAGGATAAACGTTATTTTCAAAATTAATGTCACATAGACAATATATTTAGTCCGGACTATCGGTTAGAAGACTGCATCAAACTTTAGGATTTTAATTCAAGATTAAATCTCCAAATTTCTAAAAGGAAATTTTAAAATAAATCTGTACAATATGTATTGTTGTCTGCCGAAATTCTACCCTTATTTCAAGGCATAGACTTTCTATATTTATGAAAGAGCACGACCTGTGATAAACCAATTTCAATGAATGATCATACAAATATCATTCAAGTTTAGCATACTTTTCTTTACAACTGAATCACTTTGTTTGCTCTCATAATCACACTGCCCATAAATTTTAGTTTAATTTTTATGCTTGTTTATATCTATATATATAATTAATTCTTTTCATTTATTTATTTATTTATTTATATTTATATTTTCTTTTTCTTCCTTTCTTTTCTTTTCTTTTTTTTTATCTCAATATTATGTATTTACTTTTCCTTTTTTTTTTTTTTTTTTTTTTTTAATTTTATAAATATTATTACATTATTTTAATTTTTCCAAAATTCAGGTTGGTTGGTTGGTTGCCTTTTTAAGCGCCAAACAACCAAGAAACCTGAAATTCCAAAATTCGGATAGGAAGTTGCAAAATACTAGAGAAAAATTATTTGTGTACAAAGTAATTTCAATTTTTTTTTTAGTTGTTATTTGAGTTTGTTAATATTTGTTTCATTGTGATGTATAAATAAAATGAAAGTAAGGCTATAATATTGTTGTCATTATTCGAGTTTATTATTATAAATTTTAGTATGACTGATATATGAATGAATAAAATTATAGTAATAATAATAATAATAATAATTTATTTTATTTCTTTGTAAATATCTAATAAATAATGATTAATTACTTATGGCTTTCCAAAACAATAAATATTATTATCAATAAACTATATATCATTATCCAAAAAACTAAAATGTTTTTTTTTTTTTTTTTTTTTTTTTTTAATCTTAAATTGATTTTTTGATTTGAGTAACAGTTTAGGAATTATTTTTAAACAACATTTTTCATTCAAATAATTATGAACTTATCAGTTAACATAGATTTAAATTTGAAAATTTTAAATTACGTTTACGTTTAAAACAATAATCTATTGTAGCAAATTTTAATATCTCATTTTTGATCTTTTGAAAATTCTAATTAACGTATGATCAGTAATATCTACGTCCACAGCGTACGATAACTCTACATATATTGTTTATCATCAGAAAAGTTTTTCGTTAATATGACTAGCTACATTCTATTCAAAGGAGGTACTCTGTGAATAAATATTTTAAAATTAACAACTGTTGTATATTTTATTCTAAAATTTTCTCTCACTCTCTCTCTCTCTCTCTCTCTTTTTTTTTTTTTTTTGCGCTAATGACATTCAAATAATAATTAGCATTCATAGTGTGTTTAAAAAAGACTATACAGTTTTCTAATTACAGAGTGCTCAAAAGACATTTCAATCACTTTTTTTTCATGCAAATGTTTACAGGAATATGCATTCTCATGTATGTACCCGCCAACACCTTAAATTAAAGTTTGAAAACGAGTTACAACACCGCTATTTGCAGCTCCAGTCGGCGGTTCTTACCTGAGAAAAAACATCTTTACCAATAACACTTTATCCACCAAGTTAGCATCGCAATTAAAACTCATATACAAGCTAGTAGGAGGTAAAATAAGAAATACACTGTCTTAATTGTGAAACCGTGCAATTTACAGGACTCTGATTTGCATATTTTTTGTTACGCATCCGTGTAGCGCCCTCTTTTTATTTTATTTACACACGCACATACACACACACACACACACACACAAAAAAAAAAAAAAAAAAAAAAAAAAAACTTTTAAATGGGATAACTTTTTCGCAAATTGCGCCCAATTCTACTAATTCTCTTTTAATTTTTATGAATTTTTTAATTGTCTACAGATTTATGGAGCACCTGGTATATAAATATTTATTTATTTTTTTATTGTATGTGTGGTATATGTGTGTTCATACATAGATAATCGTTTTGTTGAAAACCGTATGTGAAATAATTATATTAATGGATTTATTACACCTGGATATCAATTTATTTTTTAATTAAACTGTAGTACAAAATATTCTTTTAAATAATAAATCTTAATACAGAATAAATTTAGTAGACATTTTTAATTAATTTCAAACAATATGTAACAGAAAATACCGTTTAAAAATCTTTATTAACTTTCTACTTAGAAAACATATAAAAATCCTCACATGAATACTCTACTCAAATACTATTACGTATTCGAAATCTAAAAATAAATAAAAATTATCATATTCTAGTAAATAACTCAATTACTGCACTTAAAGCAAGATGTTAAAAATACATTCTCAGTATTTTCATTGGCATGAATAAATCACTTACACACAGAAAAATAAGTTGGTCACAGTGACCTGGCAAAATGCTCAACTGACAATACAGAATTGACTAACCAAAATCGCTGACTAGCCAAAAAGTGTACTTGCTGAACTAGTCTCCAAAACTGAAAAGTGTACTTGCTGAACTAGTCTTCAAAACTAAAAAGTGTACTTGCTGAACTAGTCACCAAATCTGAAAAGTGTACTTGTTGAACTAGTCTCTAAAACTAAAAAGTGTACTTGATGAACTAGTCACCAAAACTGAAAAGTGTACTTGCTGAACTAGTCATCAAAACACTACTCCAGACTAGGAAGGTTAATATTATCAAACAAAGATGGCTAGTCCACAATCAAAACTATCTGACCAGTAAGATTAGTCATCAACCACTTTACCAGACAAGGCAAGTTAGTCATCAATTGCATTTATCAGACAAGGCAAGTTAGTCAGAATCTATACTTGATTCAGAAGGTTAGTCAGCAGCCACCAGGTATCTGACTAAGCAAGCGAGTCAGTTTTTAATGAATATTTGAAGAGGCAAGTTAATCAAGACTATTTGCCTGACTAGCATGTCTGATAACATATGAAGAGGGAAACTAGTCTTTATTTGACAAAGCTGTCTAATAATACTTGAAGAGGAAGATTAATCCAATATATATGTACAGTTGAACCTCGAAAATCCGGAATCGGCGGGACCGCGGTGATTCCGGATTTTAAAGATTTATTAAAAATTAATTTTTACGACATAATTACATGAAAAATGCAAGTTTTACGCTAGTGAAAATAAACGACGATCGAATTAGAGAATTAAATTACAAAATAGAAATACAATAGATTTAATTTAGAATTAAAATATAAACACATTAAACTAAAAATGTTATAGACAATAAACTATTTATTTATTAAAAAAATACTCAAATAAAACTATAAAAAACAAAGTAATTTGTGTTTTTTTTTTTTTTTTTTTTTTTTAACATTTCAGCAATTTAAAGCTGATTTTTTGCAATTTAAAGGTAATGTGATTTTTTTTTTTTAATTATTATTCCGTTTTTAACTTACCTATTTTCAAAAAATAAATTCTTTAATTAACAATCAAGTAGTATAAAAATATGTAAAATTATGACTATGTATTCAGTGTTCAATAAAAAAGATTTTTTGGATTCCACAAGAAATGTGGAAATAAGGTACATCAAAATCTTATTTTAAAAATAAAAAGTACAACCGGAAAAATGTCCGGATTTTAGAGATTTCCGGGTTTTCAAGATTCAACTGCATATATATATATATATGACTAACCTGTCTCATAATATTTGAGCCAGATTAATCTAAATTTTTATTAAAATCCCCCATATTTCATGATGAAGAGATTCCATGCTTGTTTGCAGGGGGCCTTTTAAAAAGCATTGTTATCAGACTTAACCTGATTAGTTTTGTAATTTTTAAAAGTTTCTTCCTTCCCCCACCTCCCTTCATGGTGTTCAACCTCAAAAAAGCATTTTAAAAACTTTTCTGAAAAACTACTTGTTCATTATTTGGAATAAAATAAATATAGCTGCCAACTTTTTCAATTTATTCTGCAATGTTTTTAACATTTACCCTTTTTTTTTTTTTTTTTTTTTTTTTTTTTATTACTACATATTATTTCTATATTATTATTTTTTTTTAAGCATGCAATTACAATTAAATGTGAAGAAAATTACTCGTACAAAATAAATTTAAAAAGTTTGCAGCTATGAATAGTGGAAAATTAACAAACATATGGTACATCGGTAAAAGAACTCTACCCAAGTGAAGACTGCAATGGCTATATTTATCTAAAGGTATCTAAAGCTCAATTTAGTGTTAGTGAAAAAAATTTCCAAAGCTTAAATAAATGTTCTGAAATTATTGCACCCATGGTATGTTTTAACTGAAAATTTGGCTTATAAAAAAGCATAACTAGAATATGCAGTTGCAATCAGCCTGTCATATCCTGACAAGCTATCTTTCATCGAGATATGTGTGTCAAAAATAATACCAGAAACGGCTTCAAACAAACAAAGTAAATCTTTAATAATAATAGTTTAAAGCTTCACAATTGCTTTTTATAGTTTATATGGTAATTTAAATACTGGTATAGTAAATAGCCCATCTCTTCACAATTTCTTTGTAAACACTTAATAAGCAAATTTTAAATCAATGAAAATTTCAGTGGACCACTAAATGTATAAAGTATTTGTTTTTAGTCCAAAATTTTTTTTTCGTGTATTTAATATGCTGTGAAACACTTTTTTTTTTGTGTACACAAGTATTAAAATTGCTACGATTTCATTCTAAATACACAAATACTTTACAGCATGTTTTGTGAAGAACATCAGGATTTTTAGCTCAATAATTAAAATTGAGACTAGTAATAAAGTCAAAAATAGTCTTTGCTATTTTTTTTTTTGTTCGTCAGCAATTTTAATACTTTTTGTTTTCTCATAATTTGCATTTTTTGATGCTAATCACGAGACTGAATAGATAGAAATTATTAGCTTTGTTATATTTACAAAAAGTTTTACCCTATTGGCTTGTAAAATTTCTTTGCGGTGATAATCTTTATTCATAGGGCAATAAAAATACTGTTCTTTGTTAAATACTTCAAGTTGTTTCAATATTCCTTACAGAAACAATTTTCTGAATGTGCAACTTACTTAACTAAATTTTACTATATTTCACCCTAAAACAATGCAATCTTTGTTTCTTCCCCCTTATTTAATTATTATTTCTACTATTTAATTCATACATGATTGCAATTAGTTCTGCGCCAAGATAGAGTTGTAAAAAATAATTTATGCATATACGAAGAATTTTGCACATCTTGAAAAAAAAAAAAAAATATTTTGAACACAAAAGGCAGTTAAATAGCAAGCAGCACTATTTCAAGAAATATTTCAGAACTATTGTAGAAAGCTGTATGTGTTGCACCATTAGGTTCTTTATTATATTTGATGATTCCAGTTTAGTAGATTATTTGTACCATTAATGATTGATAATTTTAATCTTAAAATCTTAAGATGTGAAACTATAGTCCTCAGCTAATTTTTGGAGAATGTAAGTTACTGAATACTCAGACTTAATTTTAAGATGAAGAAATAAAAACGTTCAATATTTTATCCCTTCAAACATGATAGACTTAATTAATTTTTGTTGTTATTGTTACTTATGCCACTTGGAACTCCGAGCCCAGATACATTGTTTCCAAACTTTGCGACTTTTTAATTCAATAGTCACCAATAATTTTGAGAAGTGATATTTGATATACATAATAGACGATTCTTGAATTCGGTTCGTCTTTTATGTATATCAAATATCACTTTTCAAAATTTTTGGTGACTATTGAATAAAAAAGTCGCATAGTCTGGCAACACTGCCCGGGTATTGTAACAACAAGGATTTAAGGTAGCATAAAAACACTTTCTGTTTAGATCCTAGAACTGTAAAGAGATTAATAGTTTCGGGAAACAGCTTGCAGAACAGATTTTTAAAGAAATATGTTTAATGAAGTCACTCTATTTATATATTTATTTTCAGAGTTTATGCACAAAAAATAGAAGTTCATCAACAGGCTACTCTCTCTGTCTCACAATTTTTTTGTTTCTAATCTTCAGATTCCCAGAACTATCATTATCGAAATTTTTATAATCTGAGTTTTTTGATTCGAAAAATTCACAATTAAATTGGTACTCAGTTTTTAAAAAAATATTATTTAAAATTTTTATATTTCATTTTACAGCAGACTACTAAAAAAACTCATTAATTTTTTTACTTATTTAATTTTAATTTAAAAAAATTAATTTTTTAGAAAAAAACAGTACCAATTTAAAGGTTGTGAACTGTTAAAATGTGCAACCAAACTTAAAAAATACATTAAATAATGAGTAATTCTACCCATAAATTTCTCTAATAACATATCTTCTGGAAACGATAGGGATCGAGTCCTTTTAAGAATCAGTCTAATAGATTTTTCAGAAGTGATGCAATAAACACATTGAAAAAAATAAAAAATATATAAATTTTAATTAAATATATTTACATGTTGAAGTACTAATTCAAAAGTAGTAACTAAATCAGTACTTGTTCAAAACTATTTATTTTCTGAATTTAACAGGGCTGATTGCAGGGTTGGGCCCCAGTTTTTTTTTTTTTTTTTTATAATAATAAAAACATTTGAAAATATCCACAATTTTGCCCACTTTGGGTTTTTTTTTTAAATTTTATACGAAAAAAAAAAAAAAAAAAAAAAAAATACTAAGCAATTGAAACACATTTTTTTTTTTCATTTATATATAACGAAACAATTTACATAAAAAATGAGTTTTATTTTGAGTTATAATTTTTACAAACAGAAGATTTACCATTATATTTACATTTAGATACTGCAAAAGTGCAACAACTAAAAAGTTTGGACTTGTGCACAATACAGATTTATCACAATAAAATGCAAAAATATATATTTTGTAAATAAAGACACAAAAATGTACAACTGTTAATTTACAATAAACTAATTAGTTAATTAGTGCATACAATGAAGGCAGGAAAAAGAAAAGAATCATCAACTTTTGCATGTTTGTTAAACATACATTAAAAAAAAAAAAAAAAAAAAAAAAAAAAAAAAACAGAAATTTTAATGAAATAATTACATATTTCACACGCACACATTAAAACAAAAAAAAAAAAAAAAATTCAGGTAGAGTCAAAATATTGATTATTTTGGAAACTGACAGCAAAAATTATCCCTAACTTCAGCATTTATAATAAACGTAATTCCTTTTTTTTTCTTTTTAAGAGTAGTGAAATAAACCCAAAATCCCCCAATCAAAAAAATTTGCTACCAAAAGAGCAAGTTTTATTTTACACTATAATAATCTTTTATTTGTGGAACCAACTTTGAAAATACAGTATAGAATTCGTAATCCAGAATGCTCCCAAAACCAGAATGTAAAATACCAACTACCAAAATTTTTAATTATCATAAAATTTAAGAATAAAAGTTATACAATAGCAGCGGTCAGAATTATACTATATTTAATGCAACGGTGTTACTCTGAGGAAATATGGTGAGCACATAATTGTACAAATAATTACTGAAAATTTTGCAAATTTAGATTGGGAAATGAATTTTTATGGTATTTTTTAATAGTTATTAAACACTAATAACAGAAAAATATTTTGTAGAAGATGTTGTTGCAGAGGGCAACATTGTTTCCAGACATGTTAAAATTAATATTGCTGTCCCTGCATGTATGGCCCTTCATGACATTTTTAATATGCACTACTATCAAAAAACGGGCACCATTGCAGCATTCGAACTTCTATATGGTTTTCCAAACAGATTTTGCTGCAGGAAGAGACCATACAGAAAAATCATGCAGTTTTTAAATCAGGAGTGATTGTGTGCAGAATTTTTTGTCTATATATTTTCTGATATCAAGATTTTTTTCAGTTTATTTTTCAGTGACTGTTAAGAAAGAAATCTGTTATTTTGTTGAAATTTAAGTCCCCCCCCCTTAAATTTAGTAGTATTCTTTTATATTTACAAATATGTATAACCAAAATTTATTGGGAGGGGGGGGGAGGGGTTACAAACTATTTTAACTTCCCAAAGCTGATTATTTTGCTGAAAAATCAAAAATTACTGCTTTAATTCTTTTAATTTTTATTTTGCTGCAAATTCCCAAAATAACATAATTATTTTGCTGTTAATTGTAACAGAATTTTATACTACAATATAGGATCCATTATCCAGAAAGCTTGGGACCTGGGATATTCTGGATAAGGGGTTTTTCCATAATTCGGAACACTTTAATATATGTATAAAAATGGTAAAAAATAATTCCATAAATAGTAGTGATAAACATGAATAAACACTTTCATATAAACACTTTACCTATATATTTGTTCACTTAATAAATTATTTCTACAAAATAAAAAACATTCTTAATTAGAATTTTAAACTATAAATAATAGTAATAATAAATGAAAATAAATAAACATATATAAAGTTTAATTTTGGACCTGAGAATAAAATCCTTTCACTTGGATTTTGCAAACATTTCTATGATTTTTTTTTTTTTTTTTCCCTCATGATTTTTTTTTTTTTTTTTTTTGCTCTGATACTAATTGTTTATAAATGTTTCAAAATTGTTATAACAATTGGGATTTCATGCATGTAACTTGGGTTGAAGAATAAAATTCATCTGCTATTGGCCACTTTAAGAAGTATGTGGTTCATCTGTGCATCCACTATAAATAACCATATGCGGTACCGCAACACCTTCTCTCTAGTAAAAAAGAAAAAACAAAGTATTAATAATTATGATAAATCATTTTTATGCCAATATTTATATATATATATATATATCGGGGGTCGATCCAGGCAAAAATTAGGACCCTGCTGCCCCTTCACAAAATTCAAATCCATAAAATGGGCCCCTTCACAAAATTCAAATCCATAAAATGGGTCCCTTCACAAAATTCAAATCCAGAAAATGGGTTCCTTCACAAAATTTAGATTTATAAAAGTAATACTTTTGTAAAATTTTTTCCATGTTTACAGTATTATTTTTAATGAGTGTCTATACTTGTTTAATAAAATGCTACTAACTTGATATTAAACATTAGACAGAGTAACTGCTAAGATGAAAGGTTTCTAGCGACAATTCCCCTTTTTTTTTTTTTTTTTTTTTTTACAAAAACATTTTGGTTTTTCACAAAAATGGGCCCCAAAAATTAAAACCTGGATCAACCCCTGTATATAAAAACTTATCAGTTTTACAGCAGTGATATTGAGATATATGTACTGTGAATTCAAGTTAATACATTTTTGTTAACTTTTCCATCCCTCAAAATATGTAAACAATTCGTGATAAAAGTCTCCCCAAGTGCTAGCTTGTACCTTTTGGTGCGAAGCAAAAAGTTGACGAAATTTCTCTGGAGTTAATTTAAATCGCCTCAGCAACAATTCCTTAAGGGCCCCTCTTCACTCACCGCTGCCGGAAGCCGAAGCTAATGTTATTAATGGAAAATTTTTCTTTACAAATAACTTATTAACTAATACATATTTTAAAATTCTGTTTTCACATTCAGAAAATTTCCAGCTGTTAAATTGACGGACCTTTTTTAAAAAATTATTTTTTTAATTTTTTACATTTTATTTTGAAGCTGCAAAGTACGAATTTTCAATATGTGAATTTTTTTCATTTTGCAATTTCAAAATAAAATATGAAAAATTAAAAAATACATTTTTAAAAAAGATCTGTCAATTAAACAGTTGGGAATTTTCTGAATGTGAAAACAGAATTTAAAAATATGTATTAGTTAGTAAGTTATTTGTAAAGAATATTTCCCCATAGAATAACATTAGCTCGGGCTTCCGGTGACGGTAAGTGAAGAGGGCCGTTAACATATTTATATTTGTATACCTTATCTTCCGGTTCTCGCGCAATTAATTAATTTATTTCATAAGGTAAAAGTGCAAGAAGATGCGTAATCCACTCTTCTTCAGGTAAAGAAACAGGACGGGCTTGTCTTTCGAAAAGAATTAAATAAAGATTTATATCTTCTTTCATGTAATACTTTTGCATGAAATTTCGGAATTCTTTACTTGGATTTCTCGTTTCGCTATCTTCAACCCTAGTTTGTCTATTTCTCAACCCTAGTTCGGTCTCGACTTCATTCTTTCAAGTTCAAATTGAATTGCTCCTTTTCTGTTCTTCAATTACTTCTTTCCTAGCATTCATAATTGTATTTAACCTTTCTTTACAAAATTTCTCATTGTAGTCTTTGCCTTTGAGAATAGCATTTTTAAAATAAATTATTCTGAAATCTGGCTGAGCCGCTATACCTAGGTCGTCAGCTAATATTTTTAAATCCTCTTTAATAGCCCTCGCTAAATATACCATTTTAAAATATTTTTTTGAGAAAAATTATTATTTAAACGAGAAAAAAATAATTTAAGTTACTATTATTAATTTTCTTTTAATATCTGTATTAAGCCAAATTATTAAAGGAAATTAATTATACCTTCCCTAAAATCGATATCAATAATATACACCGACTGCTTAAACGAAAAATTCTAAATAAATCAAATTACTAGAAAAATAAACTAAACTACCTCTGCGTAACATAATTGAGTATGAAAACACAAATAAATAAATGCGTTTAACTCTTAAACATAAAACAGCATTGATTTAAAAAAAAAAAAAAAAAAGTATTTTAAAATATATCTCATACACACGCATATAGATTCATAATAATCAGTTTATATATATATTTTAAACGAGAACAATATTTAATTTATGCTTCGCATACCTTAGTAAATCTTTACTGAAAAAGAAAATATTATATCTATAACAGAATGATTAAAAATGTGTTAGGAATAGGAAATTATTTTAATCATCAAAAGCAAAAAAAAAAAAATAATAATAATCTGGTGTGTCACTCGCACGACTTTCGCTTACCCTGAAATTTAATACTATAAATACAGGTTGCAGAATAAAAGGTAAGATAACGAGAACTGTTATGTAAACCTGTGTTAAACAATTCATATTAGGCTTCTGAAAAGTTTTATATAATTAGTTCTGTGTGAGGGGGGCTACCGTCCCCCTCAACCCCCCCGTTTCATTAATGCACCTACATTTATATAGAATTTAATTCGGTTATTAAAAAATAATTCTGTTTTTAAAAATAATTTATTAAAATTATTATTTAAAAAAAATATATTTTATGATAATGCAGACGATTTCCATATTAGAGAAGTAGTATAACACCAAATATAAAAAAAAAAAAAAAGTCAATTTTATTCTCAATAAAAAAAATAAAAAAAAATTTTTTTTTTTCGTTAAAAGTAAAAAAAAAAAAAATCGATAACTTTGTTTTAAATTATCGCAGATCGATGGTTCAACCATTCGTTTTAAAGGTATTGCTATTGGCGAGCTCTTTTGAAAGATACCCATCATGAAAATTCACTCCCCTCGATGGGGGACTCCCCCCCCCCAGAGGGGGGTAGGCTCTTACATACACAATTTTTTTTTCCCAGTTAACTGTCTCTATTACAAAAAATATATATTCGTTTCATTTGGTTTAGTGCAGTCTATAGACGTTAAACTCACTTGCAATTTCCCCCATAGAGACGTAATGTATTAGAATTCTCTTGATTGTCCCTGTACACGAACCAGTTGCTTGATCTTAACGAAAAGCCTACTGTAGCATCCCTATATAATACACATTTAGAATACCAAGTTTGAACTTTCTGCCATAATTTGTTTTAGATATGCTGATAACAGACAGACACACACACAGACCATTTGCTAAAAACATGACATTCGTGTTCAGGGGACCTCAAAACAATATGTGTGATACATATATGATATAAACAATATACTATAGATATAAACAATATGTGTGTAAATATAACAAAATCTCGTGTTCGAAAATTTGACCCAAAAATAATACTTTCTCTTCCTTATGGGTAAGAGAAAGTAAAAATCGGCAATGCAATCGATAAAAAATAAAGAACAAATAAATACATGTCTCTCTCTCAAGAAAATTTCACCAAACAGATTTCAAGACAGAAAAATAAATAAATAAATAAATGCTTTACTGTAAAGTAATAAGTTGTAAAGTAATAAGTATATATTTAAGATAAACAAGAATAAAATTTAGGATATGATAACAGAAATAATCATTCTCTTCTTTTTTCCCTTACTCGTAGCAGTACACTCAGGCGATCGTCAGATTAATTATTTGGGAGAACACAGAAACATATACAAAATAAACGTCAGTTACTTTAAATCGAAAGTATTTTTTGCTATTTTAAGGAAACATAATTTCTGTTATTAAAATAATACTTTTCCAAGGATATGTTTTAAATTATAATTAATAAGGATAAATAATCTTATACTCTTTTAAAATGAAAGTATATTTGAATAGAATTAATTATTAAGAACAAAATTACTCATTTAATACTAGAATAAATATTCCATAAGAAATTTCAACTCCTAAAAACAATTCAAAATTTTTAGAAAACACTTGATTCTATATAAAATATTCAATAATTTTTAAAAAAAGAACAATTTTTTTTATTTTTTCCGAAGGTCAAGTGTATGTGCACTTAAAAAATAAATGAACGACGATAATTTAGTTCAAAGATTTAACCTCAGAAAACAAGTATATTTACTTTAAAACATTCAGATAAAAATTCTTAAATATTCTAAACTTGAGAATATATTATAGTTAAGTTTTATCAGAAATATGACAAAGACAAAATAAATAAACACAATATTAATTAGTTTATAATTTTCCTTATCCTACTATTAAAAACAATAAATAACTTACTTATACAGATACCGAAGAAATTAAAAAGAAATGTTCTTGAAAGTGTTCTAAACACAGCTCAGAACCAGGGTGGCTCCTAAATCAAGTCAGAATCCGAGAGATTCTATTAAAGATGCTGAGCAAGGACGATTTCCACAGCGGGAGAACACATTCGCTTTTCAAGCATGGCTGGTAAAACAAAAATAATAAAATCGAAATTGGCCGACCAGTTCATCGTGGCCAGATCCCCCAAATTATCTATGCGACGGTGGCGTCTAGGGATATGAATGATAAACGAGCCATTATTTTCGAAGACTGACATACATTTATTTAAACAATCACGAACGCACACACATATTAAATTTACATTTTACATTTTAAACAATAGCAATGATGCGACGCCAACACGCTTCGAACGAACAGCAAACACAAGGTTCTGCAAACAGAACTCTTTAGCAAAGCAAGCAACTTATTGGTCACGAGCATGGTCACGAGTCACATGACCTTTTTTCCTTTTACATCGTTGCCATTCACTCAGAAGAAATGTAATAAAACACATTTACATGAATATTCTAATAGATAAATATCCTACATATATATATATATATATATATATATATATATATATATATATGTAAACAAGTATGTTGTGGCTACCATAAGACTTTCTTCTTTGTTTTCTAATACAAATTCATTCACTACAAATAATTTATTAAAACTATTATTTATTAAAATTATCTACCATAATGAATACAGGCGATTTTCATCTAAAACTGACACAAAATATACAAAGACAGTTTTATTCTCTATAAATATTATGTTATAAAATGAGTTTTCATAATGGCTATCTCAACTATCAAGTTTTGTACAATTATACACCATAGAAGTCGAGATACAACTTTCCCGTTCTCGGGGAAAATGGCAGTATAGCAGCGCCACCTATTGGCCGATATGCATCCAAATTGAATCAGCATAATGTTTCATAACTGTCTTTTCACGTATCAAATTTTGTTTTATTATACCCAATAGAACCGGAGATATCCCTTTCACTTAAACTGTGAAAATTTCTGTATAGCAGCGCCACATGTTCAGTTATTGGCACCAAAAGTGGACAGACAAGTTATGTCAAGGTACATCCATATATAAATTTATGTGCAAATTTGTGCAGTAATTCCTGGGATATACAGCCTTCCTTTAAATTGTAGAAATCGCTGTATATCAACGCCATCTGTGGAGCGATGGACACCAAAAGTCGATAAGCACTAATTTTGGTCAAAGTGCATTTACATATACATTTATATGCAATTATGGACGGTAGTTCCAGATATACAGTTGCCACAAAATTTTCGTCACACACACACACAGACAGACTGATATTTTCTAAAAATAATCAAATCTAGTTCTGGAGCTCTCAAAATGTGTAAATCTATCAAAAACCGAAAGTCGAAAATTTTTACGAATCGAATACTTTCTTCTATTGAATATAGAAGAAAGTTAAAGAAAAAAAGAAAAGTAAATTGTGAATTTTTTTTATTTTCTAGAACGTAAATGCGAAGTTGTACAGTATTTCTTTCATTTATATATTTAAAAATAGTCGAGAAAGATTTAGAATTTTCTAATTTTCGTACAGTTTGTACAAAAGATACGAATTAGTTTCGTTAAAGAAAAGAAAACGGATCCAGATATAAATACGGATCAATTTTTCTGGTGGATATCCGCGGATACGGATACGAATATATACGGAGCTCCGATACACAGTATGTTTAAATCTTTTATATAGTTATAAATATGCCTACAACTTTATGTTTATAATTATAAGAAATATTTTGAAAGATGTTCTCAAGTCGATCAGACTTGTTGAAAACTAAACCCGAGCGCGACCAGCAAGACAGATAATTTTGTCAACCCGACCCGACGGGTAAAATCGTGTTACCCGACCCGAACCTCATATCTTGAAACCCAATTTCAGTTTCAGACGAGCAACTGACTGGAAAATTCTGTTTACATTCCCAAGCGGGACAGTTACGTTATCAAAGCTACCGGAGTGGCTTGAGGGGGGGGGGATGTCATACAACTACGGGGAGGAGTGGTTAGAAGGTTCTAGATTGAAATTACTACTTTGGAACTGTATAATGTAATAAATAACAGTTCGCTTCATGCGATAATAAAATAAGTTTAAGAACTGAGAACAAGTTAATAAATTTGGAATTAGTGAAACATTTAGAAAATTAATTAATTAAAAATTAATTAGGGATCTGTCGGTGGATTAGTGGGAGATAGAATCATTTAAGTGTGTAAAATGAGGCTTTAATTTTAAGGGAGCTTTTAATTATATTACATATATATGAGTAATTAAAAAACATATAATATATATAATCATATTAATTTTACTTCTAAAATAATTTGTTGAAAAGCATAATGCGATGTAAAAATTACGAAGTGAAAACTTCTTTAGGTGCAATTTACACATTAATTTATTCAGAGTGATTCCTTTTGGTCCTATGTTAAAATAAGCTTACTCGTTTTATAAAGTCGTGCATATTAATGCAACAAAACACGTAAATTGATTTTATTCTAAGCTAAGTAAACAAATCTCTATTGCAAAGTTCAGATGAAGGTCTTCCAAATCCAGAAAAATGATTTTAAAGGATGAAGTCATATTAAATTGACTAGAGTGGATGGGGTAGGGTTTTACGGTTATTCCTCATTAAAAGTTATATTAAACTGATGTGTAGAACTGGATGTTCATATTCAGGAACGAAAAATAATTCCTATACATTGTAGTCTATGTATAGAATTTCTAAGAGTACATTATTAACCTCATTTGTTTATTTGAATTAAAGATAATAAAATTAACATATGCTTTTGAGTTGCACAAAAGCTTGTCTTCTGTATAAAATTGGAGGTATAGCATTAGTGTTTTGTGTTCAGGGTTACTCGAAGAATTCAGATGCATTACAGGTTACGAATGATAAGCTTGAAAATGCATATTTAATTGTATTACGTCATTTTTATTTATTTATATATATTATTATTTTTTTTTTTTTTGTGCTTTGTACAGTATATATACAATATACAGGACCACGTGCAAGGCTTAGTTAGAAGAAGTCAAATCCATTATTTTCTGTTGATTATAATCGATAGGGATATTTTTTAAAATATATGCATTACTAAACAAATGTACACTTCAGTTATCTCAAAAATAAGCACTTATTTATCTATTTATTTTAAATTTGTGAGTGCTGGAAAGACCCTAAAGTAATTCTAAGAACAGAAACAAAAATCAAATTCGAACTACACCGAAACTAAACCTTGACCAACACTTCTTTCCCAGTGAAACAAAGAATTCACTGGTTTAAACATTCTTCTTTTCATCATTATCACATGCATTTATCTCCCATACATGTTCGTGAAAGCTCAGAGACCAGTGGTATGTTGATGTTGGGTATTTAGGCCGATTGACTTTTCGAGGATCCTAGGCCTATTGATTGGGTAATCGAACCGGGGTCTTAGGCCTGATGGGAGTACCCTCCGTGAGGGGGGGGGTCATTCTAAGCGGTCTTAACCCGTATTTACGCGAGTTTCTGAGAAAGCCACAGAAAACTTCGAACGGCTAAGTCGATAAGCACGACATAGGATTGAATCCGGCACTCCCCTTCTATCAACTTTGAGCGCAGAACCGCTCGGCCATTGGTGTGTGTGTGGAGGGGAGGGGGTCTTGGGGTCTAATAAAAAAACAAAACGTGTACCATTGTTTCCAAAAAATTAGATGTTTCTAAATCTATGTTCGTATGTCCCTAACATGATGAAGCTGACGAAAATAGTCTCAAAAGCCCCACAGTTAGCAATACTTTAAAGATTATACAATAAAATTTTTCTAAGAGGTCCATACACCGTGGTACATGAAATTAGCCTTTTACGGAGGTGGCCTTTTAATAGAGGTTATTCAGAAAATTTAACTCTGAGAACAAAGTGATATTCAAATTTACATAATCTGTCTATATATGTAATGTAAAAAGAAGCATAGAAAGAGCTTTTACTAATTAATTATCAAATTAATTAAAGTTTAATAAAAAATAACTATGTACAAATATTTACATTAATGACCACATAGGTCCAAAAAACATATTATAAATCCACTTAGGATTCTATATCATCAAAGAATCTATTTTCTATAATAATAAAAAGAAAGGTTTGTCTGTCTGTCTGTTCTTCTATACGTTCAGCCCCTGCCCCTATTGAACGCAGAAGTACAAGAATTGACATACGGATGCTCTGGAGCCTTTCCGAGGTCCTCTTCAAAACAGAATTTAAAAATTTTAATTAGTTCTGGAGATATTAATTAAAATGTCGACTCATGTCTAATCAGAAAGCGATCTCAATGACTGAGAATTCACCGCGATTGCATAAAAATAGATATATTAACGGAGTTAAAAGCAGAAAAAGTGTAAAATAAATTAGAAATATTAGTCTAATCGTTACGAATTTGGTACCAAATGAAAGGGACAATTTTTCTGAATCTAAGAGTGCAAGCGGCTTATCTGTACAACAATTAGATTTTTTTAAAAATTAACTAAAGTGTGAATTTTTTGTGGCAACATCATTTCAAATGCCAGACTATTGTCTGAGATGAAAAAAGGAAATGATTGTAACCGATTAAGATGTCACGTGTTTTATAGTGGGGGGGGGGGAATTGCAATTTTCATTTTTTTTCAAATTTTCATTCACGTTACATTTGAGTTAATATTCGGCCTAGACAGCATACTATAAAGCTACTATTCAATTTTCATGAAATTATGTGAATAAACAAAAAAATTACATTTTTATTGGGAATTATATTTATCACGACTCATGTGACCAAAATACAATGTAAGATTAAGTTTTGTTTAATATTTTGCAGTATTTTAAATTGAGATATGCCGTTGAAATTTCGTAATATTTGGTTTTAACGGCCGATAATCCGATTGTGAATATTTTTGAAAGTGTAGAATTATTAGGAAAGGCATGAGGGGGAGGGGGGCAGAAAAAAAAAAGAGTTACAGCGTTTGAAATTGGTATTATTAGGTTTTAAGGCAAGATAAATCAATTGCGGATATTTTCAAGTGTAAAATTATTAGAAGGGACGGAAAGGGGGGGGGGAGGGGCAAAAATGTATAAAGGGAACGGTTGTTTCGGAGAAAACGAGGGAAAACACAGAACGCTTTTATTCTTTTATATTTTGCAGAGTTTCGAATTCTGATATTCCGTTCACATTTCATACTATGGATTTTTAACAGTATTTAGTCCGGAATTACGCAAGTTTCGGAGAAAACCACGAAAAAGTCAGACATAAATCGTTTTATAATAGTGTTTATATCATTTTTGTATCTCAGCTTCTAATTAGCATAATTTCAAAAGTAATATGTCATTTTAAAACTTATTTAAATTGAATTTCAAGAGTAGACGCCACAAATCTCTGTCGTCTTCCATTAACCGACTACCGTAGGTAATGGAATTCGAGATTTCACGTGATTTACATGTTTTAAGGTGTCCTGATTAGGTTTTCTTTTCTATCTCAACTAATAATTAAAATAACTTTATAAGTAATATATTATATAAAAGCTTTGTTGATTTGGAATTGAACAGTAGATTACAGAAATTTCTACCGCCAGATGGCGCTGTAATATTTTAAAATTTCAATATTTCGAATTCTAATTATGATTAAATTATTTTTAATACATCATTCGAAAGATATTTTAAAGTACTTTTATATTATCGAAAGTGGAATTCGAGTTTTCACCCGATTTACACGTTTCGAGGTATTCTGTTCAGATTTTCTTTTGTATCTCAGCTACTAATTAAAATAATTTCATAAGTAATACACCATTTGAAAGCTTTGTTGATTTGGAATCGAACAGAAGATTACAGAAATTTCTACCGCCTGATGGCCCTGCAATATTTTAAAATTTCAATATTTAAATTCGAATTCTGATTAAATTGTTTTTAATTCATCATTCGAAAGATATTTTAAAGTTCTTTAATATTATCGAAAGGGGAATTCGAGATTTCACTTGATTTACACGTTTTAAGGTGTCTTGATTAGGTTTTCTTTTGCATCTCAGCTAATTGAGTTAGACTTTTCAAAATCGGTATATGTAGGTTAATTAGGAGGGGATGGAAGGGCGGGGAAGGAATAGGCGCGCGCAGCGCTCACGGGACTGCGGTGCCGAAGGCAGTGGGGACCCGGTCCAACTTTTTATCCGATGAAAAATGATTTTTAAAATTTTTTTTTCTTAAGAATAACAGTTTGATTTCAGAAGGAATATGAGCGTGCAGCGCACGTATATCTTCACACGTGTGCGCATGGGTCTGCTCTGGCGAAGGCAGTGGGGACCCAATGCGAACTTTTACCCGATGATTAAAGATCTTTCTAAAATTCCTTTTCTTAAGAATGAAAGTTTGTGAGTAATAACGTGGAATTTTGTGAAATCATAAGGATGGTGAAGGAATACGCACGCACAGCGCACGGATCTTCGCTGCCAAAAGCAGTGGGGACCCAGTGTGAGTTTTCATCCGATCACAAATGATTTTTTTTTCTTTTTCCTTTTTTTAAGAGTAATATTAATGAGTAATAATATTCAATTTTGAGAATTCTTTCATTAGAGTGGTTCATTTAAAAATACTGACCCTCTAGCGGGCGAATGCAGAGGGGACCCGGTGTAAGTTTTTACCCGATCAGAAATGATTTTTTTTTTTTTTTTTTTTTTTTTCAAGAATAAAAGTTCATGAGTAATAACATGGAATTTTGAGAAATCATAAGGGTGGTGAAGGAATACACGCGCGCAGCACATAATTAAAAAAAAAAAAAAAAGAATAGTTCTCTGAGTCATCCTGGCGACAGATGTCCGTCTACTACATGATGCAATCTCTTTCGATGTTTCGAATGCACTTGAGTATAGATTTTTTTTTCTCTTTTTTTTTTCTTCTACATATTAGTTTTAAAATATTTTAATGTCAGTTTCCTTGAACTTTGTGTGATTTTTAAAAAGATTTTTTTTTTTTTTTTTTTTTTAAATACATTGGAACAAATTTTGCTGCTTAGTGTCATTTCTCAGTAGAAAGATATTTCTATTTAAGTTTACGTGCAGGGAATACAGATTTCAGTCTTTTTAATTTTAGTTGGGGTAAAAAATTAAATGTCTGTTTTCAAAAAAAAAAAAAAAAAAAAGAAAAGAAAAAAAAAAAATACCTCTTTTTCTATCTGTTATTAAAAATTGCCGTGCTCCTTTGCTATCGTTTCATGTCATACTTAGAAAATTATTTATTAGATTTAAAAATACAAAAACTGGGATTAGTATGGCACAAAGTTCTTATAAAAAATATGCGTTTCCCAAATAACTTTAAGCGCAATTTTCTTTTTCAGAATTAATGAAACTGACACTATACCGCGAAATTCGATGGGTTTATTTTTCGATTTCGGTTGACTAACTCAAGTTGTCAGGAGACAAAAAATAAATAAAAAAATAAAAAAAAAAGATTAAAGAAAAAAAAATAATAATGCTGAGCTTTTGGACTAGCCAAACAAATTTTTCTTAGTCAATTGACAAAATAGGAATAATTTATTTTTATTCTCTCATTTGACTAACCGGTCCAATTTGAGGAAAATGAAAACTGTACCTGGGAAATTAGTCATCTGACAAGTTTTAGAGCCAAAACGGATCAACAGACGAAACACATTAAAGATACATGGTAAAATAAAACGATTTTTGTGTCTCATGACTAAATGGGATTGTCAGGTAGTGTTTTGATTGTTTAAAATGTTGCGTAATTTTGTGCAAATTTGTCAATATACTAGGAAAACGTGTACTATGACAAAGATAACACGTTTCTTGACAAGTTTCGATTTTTCATTTTTCTGTGTGTACGCATATTTTGAAAAAAAAAAAATCTATAATAGTCTGTTTTCATTGAATTATTCTATGGAATGGTCTTTCAAACAAGATTTTCTTGAGTTACTTTGATGAAAACTCAAGATGGGATATCATGTACTTAAGGCAGATTTGTGTTTTGGTATGGTTTAGTAATATCCTTTAGGGTTTCTGAATATCATATGTCATTGAAAATGATTTAGAAGCATTTTGCTTCTTAGAGTATTTTTATACTGTGTTACTAAATATTAGTTTAACATAAATATACTTCACAAAAATCAATTTACAGAAAATAGATAGATTTGAAAAAACATAGATATGTATCGTTATGCTTGGTACGTATCATCTAAAATGCAAGGTGATATAAATAAATTAAAGTTTATAATTTTTTATGGAGCATTTTTAACTATATTAAATTAAATACTGCTGAAACAAAAACAACAAAAAAAAAATATGTAAAGAAAATATATTTTAGCACAAACGGAAAATGTTACATATGCGATGATGTTACTGTGTTCTACATAAAAAAAAAAAAAAAAAAAAATTAAAAGATATGCTTATTTTGTGTGTATTATATATATATATATATATATATATACATGTGTGTGTGTGTGTGTGTTATGAATATGTGTGTATTTAATATGTATTTTATATGAACGTGTAAACATAACAAAAACTCAATTTCTTAAATTTGAATAAAAAAAAATACTTTCTCTACAACATATATGATTAAGAGACAGTAAAAAAGTAGCATTCCAAATAACCAATGCTGAGATTTCTGTAGTATAATAAAATGTACCTGACACAATTTACTACAAAAAAAATTAGAGAAATTTTGTAAAACATAAATAAAATTTTATTGTGTCAGATATATAACTTCTTAATTAATTTAAATTTAAAATGTACTGTAACACACACACAAAATAATAATAATAATAGTAATAATAAACTTGTAATTATTTTAAAATCCTTTAATAGGTGGTAGAATGTACAATATCTGACCTAATTGTAACTCTAAACTGCAAAAACTCAACCCTGAAAGACTTTACAAATTTTTACTTTATAATTTAGTGAAGGAAAAATTCAGATGCTTATAATTACATCAAAACCCTTTAATGTATAGTAGAATATACTTTATCCGACCTAATTTATCTCTGATCTGCAAAAATGTGCCCCCAAAAGCTTTCAAAATTTTTACTTTATAACTAAAAAAAAAAAAAAAAAACTTTTTTTTCCTGATATTGCTCATAATTCTGGTTTGTGTAGATTTTAAGTAAGCAAAATTACCTTGCCGCGTTAAATGTAATATTAGAGAAATAAAGGACAAGTTTAACTAAAGACATCTGTCTACACAAAGGAAAGATAATACGAGTGCAGTATAAGTATATTCTAATATAAAATTGTTAGCGAAAGAAGATATATTATTTGTCTTTTTTATGGGTACATGATTTTAAAAACTTTATACATTCTTTTTCTTTTTTCATTTTTAGATTTTTTCATTTTTATGTTTTCTTTTATAAATGTGAAAGGGTTCAGAGGGATTATACATATATCTTTTAACAATTTCCCTCCATTAATTTTAAACAGCAATTCTTGTCAAAAAAGATTATAAATTAAATATGTATATTGCTTAAGAAAAGCAAGGCAATAATCATGGGAAACTCGCGGATATAACCCTTGGTATTCAATAACACTTAATGACATTATTAGTTTTTATTAACTTTGAACATTTATTTATTTCATAACTGAATGGCATTGCTAAACGTACTCTCAATGAATAATTTCTAAAATTGAATAACTTTAATTGAAGTTTCCAAGTGTATAATCTTAAAGAAGTAATAAATTAATTTAAATCTGGAAATAAATATTTATTTACATCCTCTGTAGTAAGCAATATAAAACTCACATTTGAATTTCAGATTTCAGCTTTAATATGTACTTGAATTTTAAAAATAAGTAAAATTATGCTGTTCTGTTGAATAATTAATGTACACTTAAGGTAAAATGATGAAAATGTACTCGAAAAATTTCCCTTCATTGAGAATAAATTTCTTATGGATACCTTGGGAACTGAATTGATATTAGTCTCCTTTAATTTAATTACTTGTTGCAATGGTCTTTCAAACAGGATTTTCTTAGGATTTAGAGCTGTAAATTCGAGATGAGATATCTTCTACACTTAGATAGATTTATGTTTTAATCATAGGATACTATAATGGGCTTTAGGGATTTCGCAGGCGTTTTGTGATAAATAATGAATTAGATTAGCTACATAACCAATGCTAGAGCACTTCTTGAACATTAAAAAAAATAAAAGTACAATATAAATACGCAACAGATAAGTTTATTTTAATAAAATTAAACATAATTTATACGTCTCATTAATTAATTAAAATCAATGTAGCATTTAAAATGAGATAATGAATACAAACATTTTAAAACTTTAAAAATACATTTTAATTGAAAACATTAAAATACACGACAGACGTTTCGGCTAGAACACTAGCCCTCCTCAGTGTCAAACATACAAACACAACATTTGCAAAAATCCATAATACATCATAACAGGATAATATACTCAGGAGGAATAGCTTTAACGTCGTTCATGGTAGAATGTTGCTTTTTAGTAAAAGCGCCCTCTAGAAAAATACGGGATTCATATATATTTACATTAGAGGCTAAAATTTTAAAGTTGTCAAAATCAGGAATATAATCACTATTGAGAGAATGGATTACGAGTTTCGATCTTAAATCTGAGATTTAAGATCGAAACTCGTAATTATGACATGTTTCTGTAAAAATACAGTAAAGATTTCTGTATGAAAATAGTGGAAGCAGGATTTTTTTTATCCATGAAAGTGTCATGAAAAAACGGCAGAGACTTCGATCTCTGATAATGTATAATATTATTTAACTTTTTAACTAACTTATACTTGCTACCATTACGTAATATTTTAGTCCCACCTTTTTCCACAGACGGTTTGTTATTAAAAACTATTCAGATAAGATAAGTAATGATTGTTGCAATATTTTTATACCATTTAACTAAATAACAGTATAATATAAGCATGCATCGTATATGTATAGAGACTTACAGAAATTATTAGAAGTATAGAAATTTATTCAGATAAATTTTGACTCAGACAGGTTTGCAAGTTCTCATTTCATTTAAATTTTAAATGCAATGTGATTATTTCATATAAAACAAACAGGTAAATTAAAAATTACAAATTATTTTCTTTAAAGAATTATTAATTGTATTAATTAAAACGCTGCAGGAACTGGTATCGAATCGTGTGATTAAAAAAAAATATGTAAAGTATCGGAAATAACGAAAAGCCTTTCGTCAAAATAAATAAAAAACTAATTATATATATTTTTTAAATCTTTTACAACTAGTGTCGGTTAAATCCGATATGCGCTAAATAAAATATAATGCTAGCGTTGGAGCCGGCATCTGCTAAATATAACCCCTAGGCTATCGTCGGGTATATGTTTGCAATAATACTGGCCATTCACAGATCTTTAAATTTCAGCTATAGGGGAAACCTGTGCACATAGGGTTGTTTCTGCTTCCTTCTTCTTTTTCTTTTTTTTTTTTTTTTTTTTTTTTCAGTTTCCTAAAACAGAGCCTCTTATCAATTTCAATTGATGAAACTGATATGTTCATATCATTAGGATTATTAACTTCCAACTGAGGATAATAAAAATTCGCAAATATATATATATATATATATATATATATATATACAGGTTCTTAAGCACAAGGCCTCTTGTACCTTGAGCCATTCCCTGAAAGTTTGATTTCAGCATGTAATACAATGCTGCTTAAATATTTAGCGTTATTATTATTATTATTATTATTATTATTTAATATTTTATTTCTTGACGAAATGTTCTCAAACACTGAATATCTAAAGAAAAGGCTAGCTTTCGTGTTTTAAGTTAAGAATAGGTTACAACGATAATGAAGAGGCCGTCAACAAATAAGGTAAAATGAATAATGTTTGCGATCCCCCTGTATCATCAACAAACGCAATGACCTAAAAGTGTTGGATATGTTAATATTGACCCTGGAAAAAAAATTTGATGCCTTTGTGTAACGATATTATGAGAAAAAAAAAAAAAAAAAAAAAACATTTATTACAGACCTTGAAAATAAATCATCACATATATATATATCAGCATATCAGTTGTGAATGTATAATTAAGTATAGATGTACTAACTTTGTATGTATTAATAAATGCGGTTGCAATAACTGTGGATATAAATAATTGCATACTGTGGATGAAAAAGATAGCTATCTCTCCAATAAAACAACTGCTACCTATATAGATCAAACATGTATTAAATATTTAAACCCGTTAGTAGTCGCTATCAACAGCGCCACCTATTACAGATTGCGAACTTTTTTTTTAACTGTCACCAATAATTTTAAGAAGTGATGTGATCAACGTCAAATCGACTTTATTCGCGTTTTATGGATATCAAATGCCACTTGTAAAAATTTTTGGTGGCTGTTGAATAAAAAAATCTGGAAAAACTGAAGAATGGGCGGCAAATCGACCAACTAGCGACTACTAACGGGTTAACAACTCGTAAATACACTACATTTTACGAATTTGAATCAAGATAAGAAATAAAATTATCTAAAAATTTTCATTACTTATTATAAAACAAATTGTGATGTTACGTAATTCTATAAAAAATCAATCAAAAAATGTCCATATTAGATACGTGAATGTATACATCCAATATTTTTGTGAAACGAATTTTGACTAATTATATTTTTAAATATTAAGTTATTTAGTATATGTTTTATTTAACATTAATATGGCTGTCTTGGCTATTACCTATGACAGCCAACGTATTTAAAAAAAAATTACTTACTCAGTATCAGAATATGTAAAAAAATAAGGTACTGCAAAATATGGCCTGAATCAGAAATATTTTGTGGCAATTTCGAAATGTAAATATCAATTACAGACTGTTGATACTGCTAAAAGTAATAGAACAATTACAATCTAATTTTAGATCGGTAAGACAAATATAAAACATGAGATAATGTTGTTTTATTTTATACCAAACAATAAAGTTTTATTAAATATTTTTTTATGTATTAGTTTATATATGAATAGCTGTCCGAATGTTTACATATACGCATGTATGACCTTTTGAAGTAATTTTTTAACACAAATATCGCACTGCATGTTAAAGGATTTTGAAAGCTAATTTCAAAATATCTTATTCAACAATATTTTCTTCAGTAACATCTTTCAAATAAGTAAAATAAGTAAAACCTTAATATTTAATACATTTCTATAGTGATAAATAAAATAGGTTAAATTAATTCTTTTTTATAAAATTAAAATATTGTTGATTCTTAGAATTATTTAACCGTCTCATTAAATATAAATCCTGCTACCATTTTTTTTAAATAAAAAATCAGGATTTGATTTATTATTTAAACATAATCCATACCTTCATATTCTAGCACTTTGACGCTATAAGTCAATTTGATGTACTGCTGACAAACTGAAAATTTAATTTTTATACAAAAAATCAAAATGTAATACAAAGGTGGGTGTGTTAACGGGGCAAGCTTTTGTATACTAAGTTTAGGAATGTGCATTAAAATAAAAATTATCCTGAACTCCCCCCATCATTTATCCTCCGCATCCGTGTCCTCCGCATACTTAATAATGTATTGACATAGATAAATGTTGCCGGAATACAAAATGGGACATTAAGCGGAAGTGTGCTTTGCAAAATCTCATTTATTTTCGTGACAGATTTGTATGGAAGCTAGGACAAAATAAAAAATAAAATAAAAAAAGAATGTTGTTACAAAGCATGTTTGCACATCAAAAGAAAAATGTGGAAGCTAGGGGAAATAAAGAATACTGTTACAAAGCATGTTTGCACATCGTAAAAAAGAGTACGTGTTCCTACAAGATACTGCATTATTTTAAATATATCTAGAAAACTTATAATACAATATATATATATAGATAGATATAGATAGATAGATAGATAGATAGACAGATATAGATATAGATATAGATATAGATATATTGCGTTTTATTATAAAAAAATATATTATTAGATGGAAAGACAGAAAATATGTGTCAGATGGTGAAAGTTTTAAAATCATTATTATAGATTTACGCCTCAAATTATTTCGGAAATTGTTTATGCTGATAACCGAATTGTTCATGTAAGTAAAGTGGTTCATTAACGTTCCTAAAGATTTTTCCTTGTACGTTATGAATGATAGTTAGTTATACATATATAATGAATGATAGTTATACATATATATTTCAAACTTTTTCGAAATATATTATTTTATTTATATCTACTACCTAATTATTATAACAAATAACTTTTTCTCATGTGTTTTTCACTTTAAAGAATCAGTCTATGCTAAAATGTGTCAATAAAAGGACAGAAATGATGCGTTTTTATTTTCAATTAAACTAAAATACATGTATTATAAATTTAAAAATACATGGTATATTGAATTGCTTAACAAATCATACTTTAAAATTATTAATTATTAAGGTTAATTTCACGCAAAAATTAATAACAAAGCCATTTTTCACTTTTCACTTTTTTTTTTTTTTTTTTTTTTTAATATAAAACATATCAAATAACATAACACACTATATATAAATATTTTTCTACATCTTTATTTAAAAAGAATACATTACCCACCGCTTAATAAATTGGCTGGTTAATAAATTCAGCCGCTTAATATAATCAAATTACCAAGACTGAAATCAAATTAATACAAACTATTTTGAAACTGCCGCTTAATAAAATCAGCATCGGCGGTTAATAAACTCAAAAATATCTCTTCAGCAGATACACGTTAAACGCATTATATGCTTAAACTTTTTTTTTTTCAATTCCTACTATTAGTTAACACTCTCCTTCTATATATCTTGCACAAATCTTGCAATCGGTTTTTAACTAACTTCCCGACTAGCTAGAAATTTGAAACTTTCAGGATTGCTCAGAACACGGTGACAACACAATACTTCGAAGTCTGATTTTCGAATTTATGAATAGTTTTCTTTTAATTAATTAAAATTAATTAATTCTTATAATTAATTAAACAATGAAAAAAAAATTAATTCTAATAGCGTTAAAATAGCCATTAAAATATTAGCTGTAATTTATTTTTTGAAAAAAAAAATACGAGTTCATTTTCTTTTGACATAAAAATAAATATATTTAATTAAATGTGAACGTTAAAAAAATTATAAAAAGTTAAGTTGTGCATTTCACAAAAATTGTAGTCGTTATCACTTCACAAATTTTATGCACATTGATAAGAACTCTATGATTCATCAGAAAATTTAAAACATGGTATAGAATTTTTTTTTTTTTCTATCGTATAATTAATTTTATTTCATTTTTCACCCGCGCTTTTTATTTCCTAGAGAAATTTTTTTTAAAAAAGCCTTTTCGATAGTGTTTGTAAGCAGGAATTGGCTTTATTATTATTATTTTTTAATGTATATATATTGCTTGTTTTTTATAAAAAATAAAATAAAACACAGCAATCCCATTATCTCTCTTTGTCGAAAATTTTACACTTGCAGCATAATTCCAAACTAAACCCGCCCTATCAGTAACAATATTAAAGAATGTATTCTTCAAAGCTCACTAATTAGTTGCAAATTTGATTTAACTGGCAAGCGTTTTTTTTTTTTTTTTTTTTTTTTTTTTTTTTTTTTTTTTATTTATTAAAAGAAAATTTCTAATAATTATTTTGAAATAACTAAAAAGTATGAAGTTAAAAAGTAACGATTTTGAATTTAAGGAACAACGCGAACTTTCAGCAAAGTATTGATGATTTTCTTCAATTTAAAATGCAACGGAACTTGGGGTGTGTTTAATTTGTTATATTGAAGGAACAATTAATCAATTCTCTTTCAAAAATGGATTAATATTCTAAGATTCTAAGACGGAAAGAAGCCGCTCACCACTATGCAGTGGTTTTGAGCGTTTTTAACCTTTAGAGAGGGGCTCCAAAGCCACTGTGGAGAATCAGAAGAGCCCGTCTCCAAAGGTTAAGCCTCCCCCGTTGTTTATTGCATAGCAAATAACAACAAGAAAAAAAAAAAAAAAGACAAAGGTCACCAGAGCAGAGCTCTCCCGCGACAAAAGACGACAAAGTTGCATGAAAGTGAAGAGGACCGGAGCCAAGTGGAAGTCTATTTACAAATTTCATTCAGGTAATGTACAAATTTCACAGTCTTTATACAATGTTCTCGCAGTCTTTATATCAAGCCCAAACACCCTAAGAACAATGTTGATTAGCAACATCATGCGCAGAATGATTGCTTTCCGAGAGCACTTCAGTGGAATTCTGTAGCATTCCATTATTTGTTACCTTTTGATTTTTTTTCCAAATAAAGGAGAAAGTAATACATTTTTCTTGAATCATTCGTCGGATATAAAATCAGCCGGTAAATAAAATCACTTTGCTCAGAATGAATGTGATTTTAATAAGCGGCGGGTACTGTATTTAACTTTAAAAATAAGTAAGCTAAAGATAATTCTAAGTGTTTACACTTGTGCCTGTCAAGCTATCAAATATTTTTGGTCAGTTGTTGTCATGTTTGTTACGTCCCCCCCCCCTTTTTTTTTTATCAAAAACCTGTTAAATCTTTGTCAAAAATGAAGCAATAGGAAAGAAGCAATAAAAAGAGTTTTTTCTTTTCTTTTCTTTTCTTTTCTTTTTTTTTTTTTTTTTATTTTTTAGCTATACGTATTCTATCTGAATAAAACTTCAAATAATGTTTAGGTTTCAATGTTGCAGAATACGTGGGTTTCATACGATATTTACACCCATTTTAACAATTATAATAAAATTCGAATCATATTATGATTTTAGATTTTATGCCTCATTTTCAGTTTTGACACAATTATGTGTTAAGATAATAATTAATTTAATAAGAATACTCATTTTAAAGGGGAAAATGATTTTTTATTGCTGCCAACATTTATATTTATTTCGGAGTATTTTTAGCCCCGACATCTCTTCCTACGAATCAAAGAGTACTAACGAATTAAAGAATAATATTTCATTAATTTATTCCAGTTGTGTATTCGAAAAAAAATTTCTATAGATTTCTATAAATAAAGTGGTGCAAAGTTAAGACGCGGCTAAACATTTTCTAGAATAAATTAAAATGTTAGCAGTTGCTGTGTTATTTGTACAGTCAGCAAACAATAAAATAAAAAATAATAATAAAATAAAAAAATAAAAAAATAAAATAAAAATAAAAATAAAAAACGCACCACCACCACCTAATTTCGTCGTAAATTATCGTAGAAGCATGCGACTGGTATCGATCGATCTGTAATAGTTGTGAACTCTTTGACAACGTCTTCATGCAGAGTTGCGAATGTTTTACTTTATTCCGGAGCATTTTTAACCATTTTTATTTCATACCACTTTTTTTCTTTCCAATACGATTTGAAATGAAGAGATTGAGAGATTTTTTCTGTATATAGCATTAATTTAATTTTAATCAGAGATATGTTTAAAGAGAGCAAGATTTTTAATTATTATATATATATAATTTCTAAAATAAATATATTCGAAAGATGGTAGAGAATACATTTTACAGCAGTGTCAGTTTTTGCCATTTATAATTATTAAAAAAGAAAGAAAAAATTATACTTGTTGGATAAATTAAATTTTCTTTAGGGCTTTGTTCACATTAACTGCTAAGGATTACAGTCAGATTTACCTTTCAAGGAAACATTCAAAAATTGTCATCTTCAAAAAGTATTGAAAAAAATATATTTGATTCTACTCTTCATAAAACACCAGAAAATGAAATAATTATCGGCTGAAATTAATTACAGCGACCACAAAAAATTATCAAAATTGAGCATATTTGGCGATTTCACATTGCTAGGCGATTGATTTTGAATACTTGGCGGAAAAGCAAAACACGGTTCTGTTCGTAACACGGCAATCTGGGTGTAGCAAACGTATCGCCTGACAGCGCTAAATCGCCAAATATGCTTAATTTTGATAATTTTTTGTGGTCGCTTAAATTAATTTCAGCCAATATTTTTTTCATTTTCTGGTGTTTATGAAGAGTAGAATCACATATATTTTTTTCAATACTCTTTGAAGATGACACCTTTTGAATGTTTCCTTGTTAGTCTCAGCAGCAATATTGCAAATCTGGCGGATTTTTATTCGATACTAATCACTAACAGTTTTGAGAAGTGACATTTTATACATATAATTGACCATCAACTTCGAAGTAATTAGCCAAACGTTACAATTAAAAATTATTAGTGATTATTAAATAAAAAATCCGCCAGACCTAGCAACACGCTCAGCAGATTTTAATTTTTCTGTAAATATTTGGAAAAGTGACAGTTGTAATGCTATGAAGTTTTTTTTTCGCCGTCCATATTAACCCAGAAGTTTATTGTAGAATTATCATGATTAAAATATGGATGAAAATGCATCGTTTTTTTTGCCATGTGTTCATATAACAATTTCTGAAATGAAAAAATGTTGTGAAATATTAGAAATAAAGATGTTCGACTTTCGTTCTCTATACTAGTTTTAAATAGCAATGTTACATAGTACTTTTAATTGACTAAATAAATGAAAAATATTTATACATAAATGGTGGTTTTTAAAATACGAGTGGCAGCTATCTAGAAGAATAAGCAAAACTGTCGAAACAGAAAAAAAAAATTATAATATGCTTGTTAATGAACATTCTAATTTTTTTTTCTGGTTAATACTACTTTCATAATAATTTTACATTTGATTTAAAAATAATATTTAAACTCGAGTGTTAAAAAATGTCTTAAGACTGTAATTTTACATAATTTAAAATGATAAAGAATTAGATATTTCTTATCACGCTAGCGGTAAACAGATTTTACAATTATCATTAAGAATATAGATTATTATTTACATAGAAATAATTTTCCATCGATTAATTCAATGATAACGTTTACATATAAATTTATAGGATTTTGATTTTTGATAATATATATATATATATATATATATATATATATATATATATATATATATATTTGCAAATTCCTCAAATTAAAGTGAAGCATTTATTTTTTATTTCATTTTTCATTTTTATTTTATTTGAATAATAAATAAATAAATAAATTGATAAATAATTAAATATTTCCCAAAACATATGTATAGACTTTTTACATTTGGGTTGAATGCATGTACTGCTTCGTTAGCCACTGTATTTAAATTATTTATTTTTAATTGAATAATTGAAATGTTTGCATAAATTTATTTCGAAGGGCGACTATTTTCGGTACAGTTTTAAAGTATGATACCTCATTGGTGATTTCAAATATCTTTTAAACTTATTGAATCTGAACAACAAAACTTATTATTAAAACGAATATTCTCGAAAACAGTCCAATAATATAGTTAATTCTTAGAATAGTCCGGAAAGAGTTAAAGCTGTTACTTCTACAAGCACATGTCATTACTCAATGAATGTTCTAGAACAGTCCAAAAAACAATCACTTACTTGTTCCATAAGAGTAAACAAATCAGTTCAAATACTCCAGAGCAAAAATCTTCGCTAGCTCACGAAAAATGTTCTGTCAATTAGAGCTCTATCCCTAATGTGCAATCACTCAGAGTAGCTGTCTGAATAACTCTGAATCGCGGTGACTACATATTTTCTCACTGAAATCAACTCACACTTATTTGTAGAACTGGCAATGGAGCTTAGCGATGATTCCATCGATAATCCCATGGAAAGCTCGAAATCTATGCTAACGTGAGAGCTTCGGAACTTCCGGAATCCTAAACTTCCATTTTTCGCCAAATTTGTTCGTTCAGTCGCCAAGTTTGTCGCCAAAGCAGACCCCTCCGAAAGTAAATGAATTGGCCTTTAATTTTCCCTTTGCCTGTAAAACTACTTGCATTGCTTCATAACAGCTGATGCAGGGAAAAGAGTTAATCCCTTGTAACAAAATGCCCTGAGAACTATTTCTGCCTTATTTTCGACAACTAATTTCCTATGATTAGATATATGCCCCATTAAACATATTTTTGTTTTTATTTATTTATTTAAATATTCATTTGAATTAATCAATTATTTCTTTACAGCAGCGTGCAAGTGCAACCACACACATCAGCCCATTTATTTGTATCTTAAGTTAGTGTAGTGATTGGTAGATATATATATATATATACATGTTGATCAATTTAAAAGAGTACCCACGGGTTTTTCTTAAAACCCTTAAATCTGGTGGGTGTGGCAACTACTTTAACATTGAAGTATGATTGTTTGAACCCTGTTTATGTTTGTGAGACAATTTCTAACACTGTAGGACTGTTACAACTTTATTTGTGAGGTAAAACTGAAATGGAGACGCACATTTTTTTTTAATAATAATTTTATTTTAAAAAACATAATTTAAATAAATCCTTTTACATTATCATTTCTCACAGAAAATTTGAAAAAATTCGCCACCATTTTGAAGTCGAACCAAGTGTTTTACACACTTCCCAGAATTGTTGGTGTTATTGACGATATTTCTTCAGTTCTGATCTGTTTTAATCCATCGATGTTTGTTGGACTTCTCTGGAGAAGGCTATGAAATGATAATGTAAAAATGATAATGTTAATGTAAATGTAATTTAGGAATGATAATGTAAAAATAATAATTAATTAAATTTTATTTTTCATAAATAAAATTATTACAGGTTAAAAAAAAAAAAAAAAAAAAAAAATGTGCGTCTCCATTTCTGTTTTACCTCACAAGTAAAGTTGTAATATTCCAACAGTGTTGGAAATTGCCTCCCACACTTAAACTAACAAGGTTCAAACAATTATAATTCAGTGTTAGAACAGTTACCGCATACGTCATGTTATAAGGGTAATAACTAAAACCAACGAATACTCTTTGAAATTAATCACCCTGTATATATATACACATATACATACAGTCGGTAACAAAAGTGTCCGAACACTAGCAAAAATTCCTATGTAAAAAATGTACATTTAAAACTGTTTTGTTAAATAAATCCTTGTCGAATCCTGTTCTTAGACTGACTAAGAACATTCGACAAGGATTTATTTAGCAAAACTGTATCAAGCGTACTTTTTTTTATATAGGAATTTTTTCTAGCGTTCGGACACTTTTGTTACCGACTGTATATATGTGTGTGTAAGCAAAAAAAGAAAGCATATATACATTTAAATGTTGGGAATGATAATGTTAAAAGTATATCGTAAAGTTGAGTGTTTAACAATAGTATTATTTCTTTATTTTACGATGCACACAAAAGAAATCTTAACATATTCTATGGGGATCCTAACATATTCTGTATTTCCCTCCCTAAGGAGACAAATTTTCAAAATTGGTATCTTTGAAAAGAACTCGTCAATACATTAAAAGTAAATAATTGAATCACTGATTTGAAAGAATTAAAATCAAAGTTATGCATTTACTATTATTATTATTCTATTTTTACAAAATTAAAATAAAACAAATTAAAATAAAACCTTAGAGGGAAAAAAAAAGAATAAGATATAATTAGCAGAGCATAAATCGACTTTCCTTGGACATTTAGATTTAAACTGCTATGAGAAAAAAATCGTCTACATATATCATGGGAAATAATTTTAATAAATTCTTTGCACTAAATAAATTTGTATAAGAAAAAGCAGAAGGTTTTATGTAGACCACAGCATACCAGTTTTATACATAAAATGAATCGCAATACAAAAAGTAAAAGAGTGCAAATTTATAGCTCATTACAATTTTTTGATTTCAAGGTATAGATAAACATACAAATTTTAAATAAATTTGGTGATTCCTGGTATTTGGCAAAATTATAATTTTTTCTTGTAATTGTAAAGATCCGCTTTTTTTCCCACCACATTTTGTTAGATTAAATTTCTCTAACTTAACGATTAAACAAGAAGAAAATTTTTCCTTCAAAAGAGAAAAAAAAAAAAAAAAAAAAAAAAAAAGGCAGAGATGGAACACGGGCGCAGTATTCATACCACTATCAATGTAAGAAAATTTTCTACTTCTTAAATCAACGATATTCTAGGTAGTAAAATTTCTTAAACAGATTCCGGTATGAATTCTGCGCCCGTGTTCCATCTCTGAAAAAAAGGGTACTAGCAAGCCTAAGGAATAGTTTAAAATTTTGGTAGCAACGTATTTCCTAAACATGTATTTTTACTCCTACCCATATATATATATGGTAGACAAAGTTTTCTTTTGGTGTCAAATGTTCGATTTCGAAATTTTATTATATTTACATGTTTTGTGATACTCTGAATCGAAAAATCATGTTTTTAGTGGTTAATCTGTGTGTGAGCGTAAGTGTGTGTCTGTGTGTGTATATATATCTGTGTGTATACACGTTATCAGCCTATCTCAAGAACAAATAGAATCAGGAAGTCCAAATTCGAAATTCTTACAACCGACTTACTATCATTCGCGAAATGCACAGCTGTCAATATTTTAATTTCTTCCGTAGTATTTTTATCTCCGCCTTTATTTCGTACCACTTTTTTTTTTTTTTTTTTTTTTTTTTTTTTTAAGTAATTTTGTCTGATTTTATCGAAGTTATATATTGGAGAAACTTTTTCTAGAAAGAAAGTGGGGCGAAATAAAGGCAGGGCTAAAACTACTCTTGAATAATGGGGTTAAATTTAAGTAAATTATAGTACTGGAAAGGTTTTGGAAAGAAGGGCGTTGTCTGAAAGCATGAGGGAAATTCGGATTGGCTGAACAAGTTTCGGATTTCTGGAGGAGTAGATTTAGTTTTCAGAGTTTTATTTCTGTTTTCAAGGAATTAGGGACATTCTCTGTA